>CM053792.1:382933393-383328393 GCA_028749045.1 Cupressus sempervirens
TTCTTGCCTGTCGACTACTTTCTTCTATAGTAAAATTTGTAGGGTTACTCAAGATGGAATTCAAAATGATAGAGTCAAAGCTACAACCAATGGAGATAAACTCAGAGATGGAGGTAAGTCTGACTCTAGTAGTGGTGGAGGAAATGAGGAAGGTAAGATCCTGCCCCATGAATTGAAGACCCTTTCACTTTCATCGAATGAGGATATGATAAAAGCCATTAAGCTAGAGCAATCACATTTTAAAAAATTTACAGTTTTCTTTTCATATTTAGATTAAGGTTTCTTACCCTCTCAAAAAAAAATTGATGAATGAATGGTTAGTGTTTGGGGTAAGAAACTTGGGATTCATGTGACTTTATGTAGAATGGTTCAAAGAGGGCTTTTTGTTGTTTTTCTCAAGACTCATAGTATGCAAGAAAGAATACTTAATAAGAAATTTTGGAATTTGGATAAATCCCTTTTGAGATCCTTCCCTTGGTTGCTAAATGGGAATGTAGAAGAAGTGTCATCTAAGGCTTCACCAAATTGGGTAGAAATTGAGAATTTGAATGTGGAATTTTAGCCTTTTATCAATCAGTTGCTGAAGCCTATTAGCTTGGTTCTGCAAATTGAGAAATCCAAGACCACCCTCTTGTATTTAAATGCTATGGTTTTGGTTGCTCTTAAACCCATAATTATATTCCCTGGTAATATCTCTCTTAATATTGATTTTGAAGCCTTTTCATGGAAAATATCTTGTCTTGTTAATTTAGGTACTTGTTTTCACTGTAAAAAGAATAGATATGCAAGAAAGGATTGTCTAGAATTATTTAGACCCCAAGTTGCTAACTTTAAGGTTTCAAAAGATAGTGCTAATAAAGCTTCTAATTTTAAATCTGAGAATCCCTCAACACCTTCCTCAAGGAAGGTTGAAACCACATCAGGGATAGAGAAGCCTTTGAATATTGCTTCTAATAAAGCTACTAATGATGGTTTAGGAGAGGAGTTTGAGACTATTGTTAATCCCTTGTATGGCATTGATCTTACTCCTACTTGTGATCCCAATTCTACTTCTAAGATCATCCCTTGTGGTTTTACCTAGTTAAAGTCTATTATTTTCCCTAAAGATAGTATTCATGTTGTCCCTCTGGTAGAAACCCCCACCAAACTTAATGCTCAACAAATTTAGCTGAGAGGGCAAAGATGGCTAAAAATGTCAATCAAACTTTGATTGATAAGAGTATGCACTTGAATGGTTAGAAGTCTTCTAGGATGGAAATCTCTCCAAATAAAAATAAAAATAAGCCCCTTTTTGTTGATGTAACCAATAAAAGGAATAAGAAAAGAAAAGAAAATGATGATAAGATATTATCCAATTCTAGTGGTTATAAAACTAAACAAGGCGATATCACCAATTATTTTAGCAAGTTGTAAAACAATGGTAGGAGTAACCCTAAAAATCATGAAAATGATCAATATCCATATCTAGAATGTTAGAGGGTTGGAGATGAATGATAGGAAGTATATTGTCAAAAGATGGTGCAGTAATCTTAAATCAAAATATTTTATTTGTCTACAAGAAACTAAAGTTGTTGGATTTCAAGCCCACACCATTTTTAAAATGCTCTAGGATCAAGCTGATGCATTTTGCTTCAATCATGAAAGAGGTAAAGGGGGAGTTGTTATTCTTGTGGGATCTAACTGGGTAGACTATATTTTGAATAGAGGTATCTCTCTTTTTCATTGGGCCATATGGATTATATTTTCTAAAGATGATTAGAGTTTTGGATTATGTAACTATTATGCACCTAATGATTATAGAGATCAAGCTAAATTGTGGAATGGGCTTCAAATAATTTACCTAACACCAAATGGATTTTTATTGGTGAGTTTAATATGGTGGAACATAGGGAGGATAAAGTTGGAGGCAATTATTTCAGTTGGAAAGGTAATGAACTATTCTTCTGGAATAAATTTAAAAGGAAATTCATAGATCCTCTTGAGGATAGAAAATCAGAATTTTAAGATATTTGGTATACCTAGTGTAATAATCAAAATGGTTCTCAAAGGGTCTACTGTAGATTGGATAGAGTTTATGTAAATTCTTCTCTCTTGTGGTTTTTCTCAAACCCTAGCCATTCACCTATCATAGTTACTCATGCCTCTCTTTTTGACCATTCTCCTATCTCTGCAAGGGTTGGGTTACAAGGTGATGCTCTGGGTGTTAGAGTTAAGATTATCAAGCCTTTCAAACTTAATCTTTCTCTTCTAAAAAATCAGGATACTCTTAATACTATTAGGTAGGTCACTAAAAAATTTAAATTGGCTAGTGGTAATTTGTTATCTAGAGACATGTGGGATGGAATAGTTGTTGCATGGAAAAAGATTTTTCAGATTATTGGTAAGAAAAAAAGTATGGATTTAAATATTGAAGAAAATAGGGCTTAGATTAAACTCAATCAGGTTGAGAAATATTTGCATAACAAAATTCACGATTTGGATTTAGAAGCTGAGTTGATTAAGACTAAGCACTCATTGAGGAAGATCCAAAACTATAATATTCAAGGGCAAAGAGCCAAATCCAAATTGAATTGGAATATGGAAGGGGATAGGGGCTCTAAGCATTTCTTCAACATCATTAAGGAAAAGAATAAAAGAGATCTTACTGAACACATTAATGTTAATGGTGATAAATCATTGGATCCAGAGCTAATCCAGTTTGCTTTCTTTGAATACTATTCTTAGCTCTTTTCATTTGAAATGTTGGATGCTAAGTATGAGACACTTGATAAATGTCTGCAACTAATTCCAATAAATTGTCAGAAGAAGATTTGTAACGCCCCACCAAGGGATCCAAAAGAATTGGCCTAAAATTTTACTAAGTTTTTGAAACTTTTTTATTTAAGAAAGAACAACATGCACATGAATCATAAAGTAGTGGAAGCAATAACACACAAACATACATAAGCAAACATAATAGATTACATTCCTTAAGGATCCCAAGACGTTGAATCACATTTAGATTTAATTAATACTAAGTCAAACAAATAACACATCCACAAGAAAGAATAACTACAAGTCCAAGTCCATCTAAATAGTATACATTTGTTTTGAATGCCACTTGGCAATAAAATTCAAAATGCTCAATCATCCACTGTACATGTATGAAAGGCTAAAAGAATATACATTTATAAAAATAGATTACATCATCACTTATGGATCCATAAAAAAAAGTACAATACAATAAGTGAAATCATCCATCATAAAGATATGATCATCCATCATAATACACAAAGATAGAATGAAAGGAAATGCAGACAAAGAACTCTAGCCATGACATCAACAGACGAATCTCAAAGGTAACAGTAAAAAACACTACCACCTGACCTCGTGGTAACCCAAAATGGTACACTCCCACCATGGTAAGGAGATAGTCTCAAGTCCAAAACAAGATATCAATTTGAAAATCAAAAGTAACCTAACTCAAGGGTTCCAATATAAATTGACATCTAGACCCAGAGGCACACAAAGACACGTAGGGAATCTACTATGTAAGTGAGAAAGTGTCATCGCATGAGTCAATGCTAGAGTTACCCTGGTAGTCTAACTTGACCCCGGCCCCGTAGTGACTCTATGTGGCACTAGTATCATTTCGTACTGACAAGGCATACTAACGGTGTATGGTCACAACCAAGTGTTCTCTCTACTCCCATCCTAGTCTATACTAGCACTCAAGGCATGGGTGAGAACATACAAAGACTCGTATTAGGTTTATTTTACTCTCATTTAGTGTAGTGTTTTCACTTATTAAATGACTTGCAATGGGTTACCCTAGTAGCCACTTTGGGCCCCAACCTCCATTGCGAGCCACTTCTTGACATTACATATAGATAACCTACCCTAAGCTCATAAAATTATAAATCAAAGAATCATAGTATTTCACCTCGGTCTTATACAAGTGACTAGAAAGCATCAAAAGATAATTCAAAATAATCCATCAGTTCTCTATGAGCAACTAGAAAGCATCCCAAAAATATTGATCGAAGACTCAAAGGTGAAGACAAATATGTCATACCAATTATCCCATAATCATACAAGGACACTGAAAACAATAATGATCAATACAACCAAATTCATCAAAGAGCATACCAACACATTACCATGGTTGAGTTTAGAAGATCAAGATCAAATCATCATAACATCACAAACACACAACTCTCAAGCCTCTGGTAGACATCCTAAGATTGGTCAACACTCTAGTCAACCCTGACCCAAAGCACAGACAACATACAAATAATAGTTTAGTTCATAGATTGGTTTGATTTTGAAAACACATAATTTCAGCTAATCAATAAGGTTTGAATTTTTGTTCAATGTAATTTTTTTGAATATATGAATTTTACAATTTACCCTTAACTTAGGAAATTACAAGGTTCACTATTAAATACCATAGGATGACTTTAAAATAATTATCTAGTAAATTTTTTTTTTTTTTAAATAATAATTATTAGTCATCAAATAAAATTTGCTATGATTTTATTAATAATCCCAAAATCCTCAAAATAATACTATCTTTAAAAATTAATTTTAGACTCTTAATAGATTATATCTTTTATTAAAACTTAGCTAAAAATAAATAAATAAAGTTAAATTAATAATTTTTTAAACAAAACTATATTAATAAATTTATTAATATTAATTAAGTTAATAATTAATAAAACTTACTGTTAATAATTAATATTTAATTTTTATAATAATTAAATTTAATAATAAAAAGAAAACTATTGTTAAATGTTATAATGATTTTATACCATGCGAAAATGGCACGAAAAGAGCGAAATGTGAATTTGGCAAAAAAGTAGAGATATCAAATCAAATTAAATAATGAAAATTTGAAACTGCATTACAAAGCATGAAATAAAGGACAACAAATGACAGTCGTAAACAATCCAAATCCAAACCCTAACAACAGAGCAGAAAACCATAGACACCAAGTAAACATTAATCATGTCAATCATAGAAATACGCAAGGGCACAAGGAAACAAGAGCTAATGGGAATCACATCAATACATCCAACAAATTTGAAATTCTATCAGATAATAAGGCTCGTCAAATTAACTCTTTCAAGGAGATTGTGGAAGCATATGAAAACGGAAGGCTTGAGATCTTAAACAAGGAAAATAATAAAGAATATCCATCGAAGGCAAAGGAAGGATGGAAAATTGTTCAAAGGAAGAAGAAGATATCAAAACAATGCTAGAACCACCAGTCGATGTAGAAAAAGCAAAATTGGTGAAATCAGAAAGAAGACCTAAGATTTGAGATCCAAAATAGACAAGATGGAGACGACACATAATGTAAAAAGAAAAAGGAGGGTAATACAACATCACCATCACTTTACATATCTGAAGCTAACCATACGATAATAGGGCCATAGAAAATTTTGAAGGAAAAAATGGAACATGGACCTTTGACGAACAAAAAATTGTATATCCCTCCACATAAGAGGAATATGGAATCTTTGAAACAAAACCAGTTGCCAAATAATAGCTTTTCCGATACACTAATTATTAGTGACATGTTCACAGAAGAAAGCTGGAAAGAATGCGAAGAAAGGGGGCTTTACATAGTCTGGAATGGCCCTAGCAAATATATCCTGAATCTAAAAAGGAGAATAGAAAAATACTGTCAGGACCAGGTAAGTATAAGTTTCTTTGCAAAAAGCTCATTATTTATTCTTTGTAAATCAATGCAAACTAGGAATTTATTAGGCAAAATGGCAAATTATTTTTATAAAGGATTTTTAGTTAAAATTTTACTATGGGAACCTAATTGGTTTGAAGGTAAACCTAACAAAACTACCTACTGGTTAAAATGTAAAAATTTCCCTCTAGAAATTAAACATTTTAAAACCCTAACATGAATTGGAAATTTTTTAGGTAAGTCAATTGGTATAGAATTTGATTATTACAAAGAAAGCACCATCAAATTCTTGATAGAATCAGATTGTAAGCCAACAAAACCTATAATAAAAAAATTAATTACAAATAGATCAATTTATAACCTAGAATTTTTAACCTGTGAGGGAGAATGTTCTAGCATAATCATTCCTAGCACTGAAGTTGGATTTAAAGCTACAAACACTAAAGACATGCTCAGCTTCATCAATTAGAGAAAAGGAACTAATAATGAAGCAACAGATTGGAAATTATATAAAAAATCAAAAATAAAAGAACATTGTATAGAGGAGCCAAAGGACTCTTAGGAAGGGATAATTAATGATGATCTCGAAGAACACAAGGCAATAGAACGAGATATTTTACCAACTATTAATTAATGCACTAAATGCAGAAATAATGTTGAGGAATTGGAGACTAACAAGAATAAACTCAAGGCACTAAATTATGAAATTGCAATCACTCAGAGTGATATTGAAGACTTGTTAGTCATCTCAGAAAAAATGCACAAAGAACATTGCAAAACTGGGGAGGATACTCAGATTATAAACCCCCTAACTCAAGAAAAGGACAATCAAGAACCATTGGATATTAAGGACATGCAAGCAGAAATAGAAGAATACATAGAATCTCTAAAAAACACAGATACCCCTATCCAGAAATCAGCTAAAATCCTAGCAGCAGATGATGAACAATGGAACAATATAACAATTCGCAAAAAGAATAAGAAAAAGAGATAAATTCTGGCAAACCCCAATGGATGGCTTAGATATATTTGAAGAACTGGGGAAAAGTTAGACTACGGGCATTGAAATGCAAGCGACAATGTAATTGCCTGAAATAACTGAGATTTTAAAAGAAGCAGGCCTATCAGAAAGAGAGGTAAAGGAAATTAAAAAAGAACTTAAATCCAATACACCTGTGAAGAAAGGAATGGATAATATGGGAACCAATCATACTCCTAATCTGGTAGGAAAAGAAGAAATAGAAGAAGGATATTGGAACTATGAAACAAAGGAGGATGATTTAACTGATTTTCTTATTAATGACCTACTAATGGATGAACCAGAAAGAAATGAAGATGAAAACAAATAGATCACTTCAGAGATGCTGGGAATAGCTACCAATGAAGAAGGATGTAAACACCCTAAATGTGGAAAAATTAAAAGCAGAAGGGGGAGGAAGTCTCTTAAAGAATTAAGAGAAGTAGCAGGACAAGCCAAAGAATAGCAAAAAATCAATGATTTATTAAATGCAGGGAAGGGGAAGAGCCTTCCCAATGTACAATGAAGATCACTTCCTGGAATGCTAGAGGGCTAAATGCTCCTAGCAAAAAAAGGCTATTAAAACAAAATTTAATAGCTTTTGAGTCAAAAATTATAATCATTCAGGAAACTAAATTAGATATTGCAGAAAGTATTAAACTGGAGAAAAGATTAAAACAATGGCAGTCAGACTTCAAAGAATCTATGGGAGCATCAGGAGGTCTACGAATAATTTGGAATCCTCGGAAGGTCAATCTCACTATAATAAACAAAAATTCTAATTGGATAAGCAGCAGAGTGACAAGTCTCAAAAACAATGTAAATTTTATACTAATTAATATCTATGGTCTCATTTCCTCTAGGGACAAAGTTACATTATGGCAAGAGATCAGTGGCTTTCTCTCTAATCATCTAGATATGGCAGTATTTCCAGGAGGAGACTTCAATGCAATAATGAATAAGGAAGAAAAGTATGGTGGAAAGCAAATGTTATCATAGATAAACAGGGACTTTAAAAGCTGGGTAGAAAAAAAATGCCGACAGATATACCAAAAAAAAATGGAAAATTCACATGGAATAATAGAAGAAAAGATTTTAATTACATTGTAGAGAGATTAAACATATTCCTAGGTAAAGGAGATTTAAGCAGCCTGGGCATGGATATTATGGTAGAAATTCTCCCAATATCAGGATCTGATCATTTTCCTATTACTCTTAATATCTTAGAACCCAACAAACCAATAAGAAATTCCTTTAAATGTGAAAAAATGTGGTTCCTAGATCCAACTTTTATTATTCAAATTAAGAAATGTGGAAAACAGATAAATCGTCAAGATCAAAAATGTTTTGCTTGATAACAAAAATGAAAAACCTAAAAAATAAAATAAAAGAATGGAATAAAGAGCACTTCAAAAATATTTTCTTAACAAAACTTGAAATAGAAGAAGAACTAAAAAACCTCAATAATGAAGTAATTAGGGAAGGCATGGATAATAACAAATACATAAAAGAAAAAGAATTAATGATTAAACAAGAAGAAATATTAGCAAAAGAAGAAATCTTCTAGTACCAGAAATCAAGAGAAAAATGGCTAGAAGCAAGGGACATAAATACAAAATACTTTCATAATAGTACTCTCCATAACCGTAATCTTAGACTCATAACTCATATAAAAAACTCTAAAGGAAACCTAACCTCGAGACCTCCTAAGATCTTTGAGGAAATAATAAAGTATTTTTAAGACTGTCTCAATAATTATGAAACATCTCACATTACTGCCCAGCAAGAAATGCTCAGTAATATCCCCAAAATTATCTTAGATGATGACAACAAATTCTTAAATAAACCATTCACTTTGGAAGAAATTAGGACAACCCTCTTCAGTATGAACCTAGATAAATCCCCCGGTCTGGATGGATTCCAAGCCTTCTTTTATCAAAAATGTTGGGATATTATCAGGGAAGAGCTTTGGGCTGCCATAGAAGCTACTAGAAATGGGGGACACATACTCAAAGAAATTAATCATACTTTCTTGACACTAATACCGAAAAATAGTAATATTGAAACCCCTGGGGACTATAGACTATAGCTCTCTGTAATACTATATACAAAATCCTATCAAAAGCCCTAGCTACCTTGCTCAAGACTCTTTTATCTAAAATTATATCAAAAGAACAAATAGGCTTTATGCCTGGAAAATCCATAATTGATGGAATATCTATTATACAAGAAACAATTCACTCAGCAAAGACAAATAGAGAAACATGCATGTTCCTCAAACTAGATATTCAAAAAGCATATGATAAAGTAGACTGGCGATTTTTATGTAAGACTGTGGAGAAATTTGGATTCTCAAAAAGATGGATAAACCTCATCTACCAATGTATAGCTACAACAAAATTTTCAATACTCATCAATGGAACCCCTGAAGGTTTCTTCAGTGCTTCAAGAGGCATATGACAGGGTGACCCAATTTCACCCTTTCTTTTTATAATAATGGTTGAAACCTTGGGTAGAACTATTAAACAAGCTCAAATCCAATCCAAAATTCAAGGCATTCTAGTAACAGAAAATGTTGAAAACACAACTCATGAGCAATTTGCAGACGATATTATTATGGCTGGACTTAGCACTATCAATGAAGTGAGAAATTACAAAACCATCATAGATAATTACACCAAAGTATTAGGACAAAAAATTAATGTAGAAAAATCAAAAAAAAAAAAATTGAACACAGGAAACAATCAGGAAGATCAAATATGCAATTTACAAGGGTATAAAAAAGGAAAATTTCCATGTAAATACCTAGGGATATACATAGGAGATGAAAAAAAACCAAAATCCAGGTTGGCAAGATGTCCTCTCCAAAATTAATAAACACACAGACAGCTGGAATGGGAAACGGTTAACAAAAGTCGGCAGAACTACCAAAATTAAAGCAGTCATATCAGTTATCCTGTCTACAAATCCCTAAAAATACCAGTAAAAAAATTGAAGCCAAACTCAGAAACTTCTTTTGGAATAGGACTGAAAATAAAAAGAAAGTAGCCTTAATTAAATGGGGAAAATATATGTCGACCAAAGAAGATGCAAGGATTAGGCATAAAAAACCTAGAATGGCAAAACAAAGCATTAGGGGCTAAACTGGCATGGCGCGTGTTTCAGGACAAGGATAGTAAATGGTCCAGAATCCTATATAATAAATACATAAATCTTGATGATCCAACCTCCTTATTTAGAATTAAAAACCCTCCCCGAGGATCAAATTTTTGGAATTTTCTGACAAAATATCGTCATATCATTTCAAAACATGCAACTTGGGACATTGGAAATCGCAATAAAGCCCTCTTTTGGGAAGATTCTTGGAATGGGCTTCCTCGCCTTGAAACATTTAACATTTCCAATCAAATAGTGAACCTCCTCAAAGAGAGATGGGGGACAAAAGTAAGAGATTATGTGGATCATGATCCATCAAATGAGGATACTCCGTGGAAATGGAAACCCCTATCCAATACTAACATATCTATAATCGATCAATCCAAGCTAGAAGGTATTCTCCAAGACCGAAAAATCCAACTTACTAATAGAGAAGAAAACTTAAGATGGGCTCTATCTAATGACAAAACATATAAAGTTAAAGAAGGATACAATGCAATCCTCAACTCCCAAAGATGGGAGGAAATCAACATCCGTATGAACCTCTGTTGGGATCCTGCCATTTTGCCCAAAGCAGGAATCTTCCTATGGGCAACTTTCCAAAACCATATTCTCACTGCTGATAGAATTATTAAAATGGGATTCCAAGGTCCTTCTAGATGTTCTCTATACAACAACAAAAATGAAACAGTAAATCATATACTTTACCAATGCAGCTTCTCCAATGAATGCTTGCATAGGATCAAGAGAAAACTCAGCTGGACATCGCCACTTCTTGAGACTTCAAAGAATCATACCAATGGATGGCCCAAAAGTAGAGAGATAAACATTTATGATAAAATTTGGAATGCCACTCCTGCAATTGTAACTTGGGAATTATGGAAAGAGAGAAATAGAAGAATATTCAATAACACTGAAATGGCAATCTCTCAATTAGTGAATAAAATGGAAATAGCCATAACTAAATTCTTAAATAATTACCTTAGAGTTACTCCTAAACAGGAAGGCACTTTTACAACTTGGGATGCAGAAATCAAAAAACACTGGCCTCAGTTAATTAATCCTCTATTATATTACAATTCTAAGAACAACTCAGCATGCAAAGAATGCAAATGGGAACCACCCCCTCAAGGGTGGAAAAAACTTAATTTTGATGGAGCCTCCCACAAAAACCCAGGGGTATCTAGATTAGGGTTTATCCTAAGAGATCATCTGGGACAATGGATTGCCAAAAAAGAAAAACCCCTAGGTATTACAACCAATAACTTGGCAGAGTTAGAAGCCGTAAATGAAGGACTTTCATACTGTAATAAACATAAAATTAAAAAATTAATAATCAAAGGAGATTCAAAAATCATCCTAAATGCCCTTAGGAAAAGATCCACTCCAAATTGGAAAATCAACTCTAAATTAGAAGTAAATAAAAGATTAGATAGAATAGAAGAAGTTATTATTCAACATATCTACCGTGAAGGAAATTGTGAGGCTGATAAGTTGGCTAATGAAGGAGTGAATGACAATGACATCTTTTTACTTAATCAAATAATAAACTAACAAATTAATATTTTTAGGAACCCTAACAGAAATACTCAAGTTCCATGTACTTCAGGAACATATAAGCATAGATTCATATAAGATTATTATATATAGATAAATTATTATATTTATGTATAGCAGGCTATATGAAATTATAAATATGGTCTGGAGTACATAGATTCTAACGCCCCTTACGTTAAAAGGCTAAAACCATAGATTAGTCCCTAACTGCTCAAATAATAACTTGAAATGGAAGGGATAACATATTGTTTTCAGAAAAAATAAATTCAAGATTAAAGATTGGTATAAGGTTTTGATTTTAACCCTACGAATAACATTGAATATTTTGAACCTCTTAATAAATAGAACAAAATTTGGCTTTCAAACTCTTAGGAAGCTTGAATGGAACTTTCTAGAACCTCTAGAAGCTCATCAAATTCTCTAGAACCATCGGCCCTATATACTTAGCTGAATCTGCATCCCCTATTTCTTTCTACCTCACCTCAACCGGAACAATGGAAGTGTTCATCAGCCTGTATCATGCAAATGAAAACTGAACTATGGCATTCAAGGGGAATATAACACCGAAATGATGGACTCGAATCCTTAATCCAGTTGATGACATGAAAAGAGTTACGATTAGTAGGACAATTGGAGAAAGCGTTTTCAAGTATGAATACACATGGAGAACAAATAGTGATATTATAGGATTGTTCATAGGCTGCATGATAAGGGAAAAATTTGATAAATGGGATACTATTCATCTTTGTTACAATATCTTCAATCCTGTATGGCTAGTAGGGTTGGAAGAGGAAATAATGAGTATCGATAACAAAAATCACATTCCTCTTCCTGAACTTTACATGGCCCTACCCCTAGGAATTCTTGATACCACTTTACACCCCACTCGCCCTGTTATCCTTATCCAAGACCCTCCCACCTTCAACAAGAAGTGGGCAAACATGGAGGCAAGCATCCACTTTTTGTTGCGATGGAGAGGAATCCTTGAAGATAATAGCCAGGTATGGCTTCTTAATTATCTCACATCTACCAGAGCTTACATAGAACTGGGTTCAAATTTTGATAATCTTCCTTCACTCTCCTTTTGCACTCCCAATTTGGATAAATCTAGTTAAGCCAGAATAGCATATGTGTTTCCCCCCAACTTCCAGTCAAAAGATCTAATGGATATTTTAGAAATTATCATGGTGTTTAAAGAGAAAACTGTAGAAATAGAGTATTTTGTTTGCTCTCAATTTGAATCTCTTAGAATAGGTTAGATTAGAGAAATTTTTGATTAAAATGTAGTAGGTTTTCCTTAAGTAACAGCTCTTTGAAACTCTATAGAACTAAGGTTGCTGGAAATAGGGTTTAACTATATGTATATGGATAAATCTGTACAGGTTAACAATATATGTAAGAGTTGATCAACTCATAGAAAATCCTCTCTTTTGTGGCAACTTTCTCTGCCCCATATTATAGTAAAACAATCTTATGAGATAGATATAACATAGCATGATTAATAGACTAATCTTATGTTTTAATCTGAACCATCGAGGCATATATTGACCAAGTTGTTAATCATCTTGTTTCCTATATAAGTTTTTTTCACTTCCTATTTTTCATGCTGTCAGTAATTGCTGAAAGGTTTCTATGTGGACAATAACACTATATCTGTGAAAATTCACTCTCAGCTTATAATAGCCCTTCTGTGTCTTTATTTTTTATTACCTTAGAGGCCTTTTCTCAGCACTTAGTCGTTACTTGATATGGTTTTCAATGGATAACAAAATGGTAAGGATTAGGTAATAACTATGCAGTCTAGAAAAGAGGAACATATGTAATTATATGTGGGGCATTGATATATATATGTCAGTATGAGTAAGCATGTATATATGAGTGTCAACATAGATAAATGGATGTTCTATTAAATATAGGATGTGAAGTTATTACTAATTTCCACCATAAATTGTTACCTCTTTCTCTGATCCAGTGACATATAATGGATCTCAATCTGAAGCATGGAGGATTAAATAATTCATACAAAAATAATAAAATATAAAATGTTCCAAAATTGAATGATTGTGATATTATCATGAGGTATTAACCTAAAACTTTATATTGAGTTCCAACAATACTAATTCCCTCTCTTTGGAAGTATCTCTTGTTTGGTTTTGTGTTGAAGCAAATAGGTTAAAAGCAAGTTAAGCAACAATTGTCAAAGATAATCTTCTTGGTACTCGCCCTTTTATAATAGCGGCTCATGAAATCCATTGGAAACTACAATATTTGTAAATTTTATGATAAATGGTTCAAAGTGATAATTGTAAAAGCGATATTAAAACATGATGTAATTGCTGGGGTATGCCCCTAAGATACATGTAAAATAAAGGACATTGTCCCAAGCAAGACTGGAGGTTTTCTTCCCCGTTCTTTCCTACCAATGCCCATTTGAACGATGGATATGTAAAAACCTTATATTAATAAATAAAATTAAGGCTTTTTCCATTTATTGATTTTAAAAATAAATAAATAAATAAAAATAAAAATAAAATGTGACTTACCTTAGTTTTTTTTAAGCCCATAAGCTTTTCCACTGCCGTGACAGCAGCAGGTCTGTTGTGTAGGCCATTGATGGTCGTCGACATTCCAACACTGGTCATTGAGGGAGAATGGTGGGAGGTGGGGGTGTGATGGCCCCACCTCCCCACTATTTTTTTTTTTTAAATTTCTTTCAAAATAAATTTTTAATAACAGTCTCTCCCCTCCCCCCCCCCCCCCCCCCAATACCAATTTTATGAATATATTTTTTTATAAAGAATTCTATCAATACTCTGATAGAGAAATTATGACAAACTAGTCAAATTATAAACCTAAAATTTTTATTTCTTTTAAAACCCTTCCCAGTTCAATTAACCATTTTTAAATCTACAAAACAAGGATTCTAATGATATTTTAATCTTCTTATATACAAACAAGATCAACATGCATACCAGTAATTTCAAAGTGAAATATGAAAGATTCATCACAATGAAATTCAGATAAACAATACACAGTCATGAAGAAGACAAGATAATTTAAATAACACATTTAACTGGGTGAACAAAACACAAGAATCTGCCTAGTTTTGATGCTAAATTCAAAAACACCCAAAAGATTGTGAGAGAAATCTTTACTCTCAAAGCCTTCTCTCTGAAAATTCCTTCTTCAAAATTTTCAGTCCCCCAAAAAAGAACCCTCAATTGCTGATAAGGAGTTCTCTCAGGTAAATTGGGGGCACTAATTGTGCGATCACCCGAGTGAGCTCTTTGATCACCACCCTTTAACTCTTTATTAATTTTTCTTTTATGTTTTCATGCACGCTTATTGGAATATAAAATATCTTTATTTAAATTTACTTGACTTTTATTTTTAATTAATTTATTATATTTTAATCTTATGCATACTTTATGCAATTTTAAAACTCTTTAATAAATTAATATCTTTTGCACTCTTTAATTAATTTTTGAAGCATTAATTGATAAAATATTTATTAACTCAAGTAATAATAATATTTAGCATTTATTTTTAAAATGATTTCTTAAATATATTATTGTTAAATTAAATAAATATTATTACGCTCTAAAATAAAACTATAATTTTATCTTTAAATTTAATTCTTTTTATTTAATTAATTTCCCAATTAATTAAATATAATTAAATAGTAAAAATACTATAATAATTTTCCATTAAATTAAATCATTAATTTGATCTTTTAATTTGACATAATTAATAAAAAATCACCACAAACCTATAAGACGAAATATGAAAACCTATCATAAAATACCACATACAAGATCAAACTAAAGGGTTATAATCATAAATTTACATTATACAATGCATTCAGAAGGTAATCATCTTAGATACTTGTCCTAATTTTCTAAGACAATTGGCTTAAAGGTTTAAGATTTGGACTCAAGAATTTATCTCCCCTCTCTTACCATTGAGATAATGCGATAGGGTATGCTCATCCTAGAAATTTAGGGAATTTGATAGCCAGTACCTACAATCTGCATAAAATCCATGCATGTACAAACACATATATTCTAAACTAAACAAACAATGGAAAGAAGTGGTGCATCGTGTAGATCCTGACTAGCAGGTGATTATGACTCCCTTTCTTAACCACATCAAAAACATCATACATAAAGAAAATATACATGCACAACATGCACATATGTAGTATGGGGTAAGTATCCATAAGAAAACACATTTAATAATCCATCTAACTAATCATCATCAAATAACTGAAATCACTGTAATAATCATCATCTTCATGCATACATGAAGTAAATAGTACCAAGTAGTCTCATCATAAAATCAACTTAATATGAAATGATATTTGATAATCTAAAAGATAATGCTACTAATCATCAAGCATAAACTTGCCTAAAAGAGTTCGGCAATAATAATCAAATGTAAACTAGGGTAGGCACTACATCCACCCCCCTAAACTTAGGCTTACTCCTGGAAGCTTATAAACAAGTAGGGATATAAATCTCGTAAGCCAAATGCATCCTCTCATGTAGCTAATGACTCATTAGTAGGGTCCCATTGGATCCTTACCTACTCTATGGTTCGACCCTAAGGGTTAACTCTCGCTGCTCCAGAATGTGAACCGGCTCCAAAACCAACTATCTATCTCTACTTGCAACACTACTTGCAACACATTCATCTTGCTTTGTCGGCCAACCTAGCTCATTGGTGAAAAATGTGCCACCTTAGTTAATTGATCAATGGTAACCATGATAACATCATGTTGATGAGCAGTCATAGGTAATCCTACTATGAAGTCCATAGAGATGATTTGCCACTTCCATGAAGGAATATGATTTGGCTATAAAAGCCCTGGATGCTAGTGCTCTGCTTTGACTCTCTGACACTCAAGACACCTTGCGACAAAATCAACGATATCACTCTTCATCCGTATCCAATAGAATAGATGTCACAAGTCTACATGCATCTTCTTGACACCTAGATGTGCCGAGTAAGGTGCACAATGAGCCTCCGATAGGATCAATGTACAAAGCTCATCCAGTAGCAGTACATAGATCCTTCCTAAATGTCACAACAGGTCATCTGAATCGAAAACATAATCTGAAAACCTGCCCTCCAACTATCTCCTTGAATCTATCTCTCTACTCACCTCCTAATACCAAATATCTATAGGAAGTGCTTGAATTATTCGGCTCCTCAAATCCACACTAAGAGTGATAGATAATGTCCCATGTCTCCTATGACTTAAAGCGTTAGCTACCATTTTCTCCTTCCCTTGAATATATTTCACCTCGAATTCATACTCGCAATTAAACTCCATCCAATGCCTTTCCCTAGTATTTAGATTAGGCTATGTGAATATGTCCTGTAGATTGCAGTGATCACTATGAAGTTCAAATCTATGTCCTAGCAAGAAGTGTCTCCATCTCACTAGGGTATGAACTACTACAGCTAACTCAAGATCATGCATAGGATAATTCAACTCGTGATCCTTGAGTTTGCATGATCCATATGCAATCACCCATCCATCCTACATCAATACTGCTCCAATCCCCTCTAGGGAAGCATCTATACACACCATGAAGTCACCTACTAGATCAGGTACTGATAAGATAGGTGCACTAGTCAAAAGCTCCTTGAGCTTCTAAAATGCTTCCTCACATTTCTCCATCCATAAAAACTTCTTTCTTTTCCTCTAAAGGGAAGTGATAGGATGTGCTATTCTAAAGAAGTTTTGGACAAATCTGGGATAATAACCAGCTATACCCATGAAACTACAAATTTTTGAAATGGTAGTGGGTATGGACCAATCTACCATTGCCTAAATCTTTGTAGGGTCTACAGAGATACCCTCACCTGATATGATGTGCCCTAATTACTGTATCTCTGATTGAAAAAAATCACACTTCGCCAAGTTGGCATAAAGTTGATTATCTCTCAAGCACTACAAAACTAAATGCAGATGTACCTCATGCTCCTTTTGAGATCTAGAATATATCAGTATGTCAACTAGGAACACGAGTACAAATCTGTCAAGATAGAAATGGAACACTTCATTCATCAGACACATGAAAAATAATGGAGCATTTGTCAGCCCAATGGGACTACTATGACCTCGTAGTGTCCATAGCAAGTTCAGAAGGTGGTCTTATGAATATCAACATCTTGAATGCAAAGTTGATGGTATCCTAACTTAAGATCAATTTTGGAGAACATTGTAGATCCCTTAATCTAATCAAATAAATCTTTGACCCTTGGTAAAGGATAACTATTTTTTATTGTCACCTTGTTCAACTATCTATAATCAATACATAGGCACAAAAAACTATCTTTCTTCTTCACAAAGAGCATTGGAGCTCCCCATGGTGATACACTTAGTCAGATACTACCCTTGGCCAGAAGGTCCTCAAGCTATAGGTGTAACTCACTCAATTCCTAAGTGGTCATATGATAAGGAGCTCTAAAAATAGGCTCCACTGCTAAAATGAGATCAATGTTGAAAATCAATATCTCTCTTCGGGGGCATTGCCCAAAATCTCACTAGAAGAGACATCCATATATTTTAGTAGAATATGGTGGTCTATAGTCTTTCCCATAGGGTCTTCTTCTTCCAACTTGCTTACCATAATAGTAAATACCTGACATCCCTTACATAAGTTCCACTTCAATTGCATTGCAGATATCATCAATAGAGATATAGGCCTTTATATCCCCACAATCTCCACATGCTTCCCTTGGTCATCCTGACACACAATAGTCTTTTTCCTATAGTCTATAATAGCTCTATGAGAGCCAAGCCAATCCATACCTAAGACCAAATTACCCGAAGCTCAACTGATGTCACAAACCTTCCTAAGCTTAGTTCCCACTTTTGAACTACAAAATCTGTGGAAACCTTAGCACCTGAGGCTAGTTCCACTTGCCAACCCAAATCCTTCTTAACCACTTCCAGCTTACACTTAGCAAAAAATGATGGTGAAATAAAAGAGTCTATGACACTTGAATCAAATAATACAGAGAGAGGTGTACCTCGAATAGCTCCCATAGTCTCAACCACAATCCCCTAATGGTCTACTTGACAAGGGTCTACCACCTCAAATACCCTGTAAGCTCTACCTGCATCTTCAACTATGGGCTCAGATGTTGCTGGCCTAGAACTTGAATACTTAGATACACATTGTGGATAGTGGGTTGCAATGTGTCCAAACTGCTCACAAGAATAACATCTTGTGCCTCTACCAGATCCCTTCCTTATTGGAGGTGCACTCGGATTCTAGTGGCTATCCCTGCTAGCAAAAGACTGGTTGTTTTGCACAGGCTAAGTGTTCTAATTTTTCCTATTGCATTGTGCATTGCTATAGTTCTTAGAGTTAGAACCACTAACACCACTTTGTGCTTGAGGGTATGATCCCTTCTATTGTTGTTGTTGAGGTTTCTATTGGTTATGATTCCCTTAGGAAAAGGAGGCTTCCTGTTCCCACCTGAGTTGTGGTTACCCTTCGATCCTGATACTGTAGGTGCTCCCACAAAACCCCCATGTCCTAGGTTGACACTCTGCTCTACAAGAATGGCTTGATGTATCGCATCTTTGATGGTTTTAGGCTCAAATACCTTGACAATCCTAACTAGATGATTGTTCAAACATCTGATGAAATGTTGTGCCAACTATGTTGGGTTATCACTAATTCCTGAATAGGGCAAGAGCTCATAGAACTTGTGCTCATACTCTACTATGATCATAGTGAACTTTCTTAGGTTGTGAAATTCATCTGTTCTATACTGGTTCCATTCCTCTAGTAGGAATCGCTCACAGAAGTTTTCTAGGAATAACTCCCATGTGACATTGTTCATGTTTATGCCCAGTTTCTTCTCTTCGATAGTCCACCAAGTGGCTCCAAAGAGTTTGAGGTTGGTAATAGCAAACCTCACTTTGACATTAGTGTCAAAGTCCTAAATAGAAAAAACCTTGTCAAGAGCAATAAGCCATTGCTTGGCTACATAACCTAAACCATGCCCATTAAAGGGCTTATCCTTGGACCTATGAAGGTCCTTCATCTGAACAGCTACAATAGATCTCTATTGATCCCTCTAAGGGCTCTTAGACCTAGGTCTATGCTCATGTCATGCCTGGTGTGCTCCATCCTAACCATGAATAGGAGTTAGGCGATCAAAGATGGTCTTCATCATTTTCCTCAATCTACTTCCTCAGACTTGACCTGTTTCTCTCTATGGTTCTCTTCTTGATGCTCACTAACATGCTCTTCCCTATCCTCTTCCTGATCAGGGCCTTCGTAGATAGACTCATGTACATTGATGTTTTTGCCTTGTTTACGGCCTCTACCATGGCCTAGGCTACAGCCTCTAACAGAAGATCTTGTCCTAGATACCATCATACAATAATATCCAAGATACAAGATGCTATAGTAACCATAAACCATATTACTATAAATCATAGATAAAAGACACATGTTTTGAAAACAATATAAGTTCAATTTTTAGTTTTTCCTATTTTTAGGTTTAAGTATATTTTAGTTTTGAAGTCTAAATGTTCAAGTTTGAAAATATACAACTAAAAATTTAAGTTCTATTTCAGTTCAACTAGTTCAAGTTTCAGTTTGAAATAGATATACATAACAGTTTAAATTTTGTTTTAGTTCAACTAGTTAACAACTAGTCGCATTCCAATATGCCCAGAGCTCCTAATGTAAAACTTGGGCTCTGATACCAGATGTAACACCCCCCCCCCCCAAGTGATCCAAAATAATTAACCAAAAGTTTTACTAAGTTTTCCAAACATTTTTTTTTAAAGAAAGCACAACATACACATCAATCATAAAGTAGCAGAAGTAATAACATACAAACATACATAAGCAAACATAATAGATTACATTCCTTAAGGATCGCAAGATGTTGAATCACATTTAAATTTAATTAATATTAATTCAAATAAATAACACATCCACAAGAAAGAATAACTATAAGTCCAAGCCCATCTAAATAATATACATTTGTTCCAAATGCCACTTGGCAATAAAATTCAGAATGCTCAATCATCCACTATACATGTCAGAGGATATGAAAGGCTAAAAGAATATACATTTATAAAAATAGATTACATCATCCCTTTTGGATCCATTAAATAAAGTACAATATAATAAGTGAAATCATCCATCATAATACACAAAGATAGAATGAAAGGAAATTCAGACAAAGAACTCTAGTTACAACATCAACAGACGGATCTCAAAGGTAAGAGTAAAGAGCACTACCACCCAACCTTGTGGTAACCCAAAAAAGTCCACTCCCACTACACTGAGGAGATAGTCTCAAGTCCCAAGTAGGATATCAATCCCAAAATCAAAAGTAATCTCTATGTCAAGGAAACCCTAAAATTAATCTAACTCAAAGGTTCCAAGATAATTCAACATCTAGACCCAGAGGCAGACAAAGACACATAGGGGATCTACTATGTAAGTGGGAAAGTGTCATCACAAGAATCAACGCTAGAGTTAACCTAGTAGTCTAACTTGACCTTGGCCCCCTAGTGACTCTATAAGGCACTAGTATCCTTTTGTACTGACAAGGTATACTAACGATGCATGGTCGCAACCAAGCATTCTCTCTACTCCCATCCTAGTTTTTACTAGCACTCAAAGCATGGGAAAGAACATACAAAGACTCTTATTAGGTTCATTTTACTCTTATTTAGTGTAGTGTTTTCACTTACTAAACAACTTATGATTGTCAGGGTCCCTTCACCAGCTATGGTCATAATTTGTTGCAGCATTGTGAGTCTTCTGATTTAGTGATCTTGAATGGACTTTCTTACTTTCCTGGATCTAAACTCTTCACTTGTTGGCCATATGGTGGTGGTTCTAACGTTGTTGATTATGTTCTCTCTATTGCCTCCTTCATCGCTCTCATTTTTTGCTTTACCATCTCTCGCCTTCCTCTAGCTGATCATGCCCTCCTTAGCATCACCCTTCGGGGACCCCTCACACCTTCTCCTCCTTGCTTATCCACTTCTTCTCACCCCCTTCTTCCCTCCCCCCATGCTTGTACTTCTTTTTTCTTCTCTCAAAATGACACAAAGCTCTTTATCCATCACCTTAGAGGACTTCTCCCCCAGGACCCCTTCCTCAGCTCTAGGGATGTCACCTTCATGTTCCACTCACTTGCATCCCCGTTATGGGAGTCTATCCTTCTCTCCATTCCCCATTGCACCTCCTTGCTCACTCCTCACCCCACTCATAGGTCTTGCACCATGAACTAGTGGTTCGATGAGGACTGCAAATCCTTTCATCACTTTCTTTTCTCTACTCCACCCACTACTTCTTCCTCCTCTTCCTCTTAATTAAGGCTTGACTATCGCCGCTTTCTTTGTCATAAGAAATAGAAGTTCACTTTACTACAGTGTAAGTCTCTTTATACCATGTTCTTCCAATCCCTAAAGCTCTTTTGGCACACCGTGTTTCCTCGCCACCCCCCCTCCTCCCTCTGCTCTGGACCTTCATTCCCTTGCCTCCCACACCTCCACACTCTATGATATTCCTAGCCATCCCCTTCCCCATCTCATCCTCAACCCTATTCGTTGTCACCTTTTCTCCTTCTCCCACATTATTGAGGCAGTTAGAGTTATGAACAATAGTAGAACTCCAAATAAGGAAGGATTTCAAGTTGAATTCTTTAAGTTGGGTATCTATGTTCAGGGTCCCTTTCTTACAGTGCTATTTAATTGAGTGGTTTGTGTCGGCTTCCCCTACTCTTGGTCATAACATATTATCTATCTGATCCATAAATTTGGTCCAGCCTCTAACTTTGAAAACTACAGGACCATCATGGTTGGACATACCTTCGCCAAACTCTATGCGACTATGTTGAATAGTATCCTGTCCAGTGAGCTCTATCAACAAATTTTTCAGGCTAGAGGCCAAGCTGGGTTTCATTTAGATTTTCAGACCACTGATCACATTTTGACTTTAAGGGCCATTATTGAGGAAGCTCACCATCACTCGATGAAAGTTTATTGTTGTTTTTTTGAATTCTGCAAATCTTTTGACTCTATTACGCTGGTGGCTCTCTTTCAACGTCTTAGGGACATCGAGATCTTAGAGATTCTTATTACAACTATTATGAGGTTATACAAGCACGTTGAGAGAAGATTCAAGACTCCACAAGGCTTCTTTGATCTTATCCAAAGCACTATCAGTGTGAAATAGGGTTGTCCTCTCTCCCCCACTCTCTTTGACATCTACATCAACAAGCTTGATGCTTTTCTTCATGATTTCTCACTCCTTGGCGATGGTTGTTATTTACATTAGGTATTGATCTCTATTCTCCTATTTGCTAATGATGTGATTCTCTTAGCATCTTCTCTCGATGATCTTCAATGGCTCCTTGATGGCTTGGCCTCTTTCTATGACTCACATGAACGAGTTCTAAATCTAAGCAAGACTCAATTTATGGTCTTCAATTGTTTGAGGACATCCCATCTCCATTTTTACTTCTAGGGTACCAATATCAAGATTGCATTTTCATATACTTACTTGGGGGTTAATTTTTCTAGACATTGATTCAGCCTGAGACCAACCATCAGCCTAGAGTTGACAAGGGGCTCAGATCCCTTGCTAGTCTTTAATGATATTGCTTCTGACACCACTTCCAGGATACCACAACTAAGATGTCTCTTCTTGCCTCCCTGGTCAAGTTGACTATCCTCTATGGCTCTACTATTTGGGGCCCCTCCCTCTTGGAGTCTGACTGGGCTTCTGTTGAGAGAGTCCAAACTCTTTTCCTTTGGTGCATTATCAAATGTCACCGATTCACACCACACATCATCATTCTAGCTGAGTTTGGTGCTCACCCTTTCAGATTAGGGACCATCTTTGATTTAGTTTGGCTCCTTCATCGACTCTAGAGCTTTTTTGATTCCTTTGATGATCGCTACAGATATTCCTACTTGGCTTATTGTTCCTCTATGGAGTTTGTGGGTTCATAATCTAGTCACAAGTCTCGTTGTTGGTACACCCAAGTTTCTATTCTCTTGGGCTCAATTGTTATTAGTTTGGATCCTCTTCCCCCCTTCCAATTTTGTTTGGACACTCCTGTTAATCTTCTTCCACTCAATGGGATTTGAATGAGCATGTTAGACTTGACATCTATAGACAGTATGTGATCACGACCTAGAGGAATCCCCCAAGTGGGTTCTGTCTTTGCATGGCCTTCTATGCTGAGCACTTTCTTGATATTCAGGATGGGATCATCTTACGTCTCTAGTACCTCACTCATCATTAGAATCACGCTATTTTCATCTCCTTAGGATATTTTAGGGTGGGTTCTCACTGGCTACGTATCCAGACTAATCACCAAATTTCTAGGGAGGATAGGATCTATCAGCTTTGTCACCTCAGGGAGGTTGAGACAGAGTCTCACTTTATTTTTTGATGTCCCATTTACTATGATATTTGAGGGAGATTCTACTATTTATTTAGAGAGTGTCGGTCTCTTCCCTCATTCTTCAAATATATTGACCAACACTATCTTGCACTCTATCTTTAGGAGACCATGCAACTTCGCGAGCACACTATACAATGCAAGACTTGCTCAAGATCAATCCCTACATAGCTTATCACATCTTTCTTCAGTCCTACAGTTCCTGCCTGAGGATTGAAGTAGTCTCTCTGCGCTATCTTGGTTCACACTAGATCTATGAGACCTCATAGAGATCACACTCGACAACATCCCTCTAGTAGACCTCAGAGGTGACCTTCTAGAGTACCTGATTGCCCTAATGTCCATCTTTCCATTCTAGACTACTTCTCACTTGTGAGGAGTTCTTAGTTGTTTTTATTCCTTTTTCTTGGTTCTTTTGTTTGTTTTTCTTTCATGTTCTTTCTATGGACACCATTTGGTGCTCCATCTACTAGTGTTTTCCCTTTGTATTGTTTCCAGTCCCTTAGATCCCTTGTTGGTCTCTTGTTGGAGATTAATAAATTTATCTTATCTTATCTTAATGAGTTACCCTGGCAATCACTTTGGGCCCCAGCCTCCATTGCAAGCCACTTCCCGACATTACATATAAATAACGTACCCTAAGCTCATCAAAGTATAAATCAAAGAATTATAGTATTTCACCTCAATCCTATACAATTGACTGGAAAGCATCAAAAGATAATTCACAATAATCCATCAGTTCTCTACAAGCAACTAGAAAGCATCCCAAAAATACTGATCGAAGATTCAAAGGTGAAGACAAATATGTTATACCACTTATCCCATAATCATACAAGGACATTGAAAATAATAACGAACAATATAACCAAACTCATCAAAGAGCATACCAACACATTACCATGGTTGAGTTTAAAAGATCAAAGATTAAATCATAACATCACAAATGTAGAACTTCCAAGCCTTTGGTAGACATTCTAAGACCGGTCAACACTCTAGTCAACCCAAACCCAAAGCACAAACAACATATAGATAATAGTGTAGTTTGTAGTTTGGTTTGATTTTGAAAACACATAGTTTCAGCTAATCAGTAAGGTTTGAATTTTTCGTTCAATGTAAGCTTTCAAATATATGAATTTTATAGTTTACCCTTAACTTAGGAAATTACAAGGTTCACCATTAAATACCATAGGATGACTTTAAAATAATTATCTATTAAAATTCTTTTTTAAAAAAAATAATTATTAGTCATCAAATAAAATTTACTACAATCTTATTAATAATCCCAAAATCCTCAAAATAACTCTATCTTTAAAAATTAATTTTAGACTCTTTATAGATTATATCTTTTATTAAAAATTAACTTAAAATAAATTGATTAAGTTAAATTAATAAATTTTTTAAAAAAACTATATTAATAAATTTATTAATATTAATTAAGTTAATAATTAATAAAACTTACTATTAATATTATTAATAATTAATAGTTAAATTTTATAATAATAATAAAAAATAAAAAATAAAATGTGACTTACCTTACTTTTTTTAATGCTACAAACTTTTCCATTACCGTAGCAGCCCTGTTGTCCACAGTAGCAGGTCTATTGTGCAGGTCATTGATGGTCACCGACATTCCCACACTGGTCGTGGAGGGAGAATGGTGGGAGGTGGGGGTGTGATGGCTCCGTCTCCCCACTAATATATTATTATTATTATTAATTTATTTGTTTCAAAATAAATTTGTAATAATAGTCTCCCCACCATACCAATTTTAGGAATACTTTTTGTTTATAAAGAATTCTATCAATACTCTGATAGAGAAATTATGACAAACTAGTCAAATTATCAACCTAAAATTTTCATTTCTTTTAAAACCCTTCCCAATTTAATTAATCATTTTTAAATCTACAGAACTAGGATTCTAATGATATTTTAATCTTCTCGTATACAGACGAAATCAACATGCATACCAGTAATTTCAAAATGAAATATGAAAGATTCATCACAATGAAATTCAGATAAACAATGCATAGTCACAAAGAAGACATGATAATTTAAATAACAAATTTAATTGGGTGAACAAAACAAAAGAATCTACTTGGTTCTGATGCTAAATTCACAAACACCCAAAAGATTGTGAGAGAAATCTTTTCTCTCAAAACCTTCTCTCTCAGAATTTCTTCTCCAAAATTTCCTGTCCCCCAAAAATGAACCCTCAATTGCTAATAAGGAAATCTCTCCTTAATTTGGGACACTGCTTGTGCAATCACCCAAGGAAACTCCTTGATCGCCACCTTTTAACTCTTTATTAACTTTTCTTTTATATTTTCATGCACACTTATTGCAATATAAAATATCTTTATTTAAATTTATTTGTCTTTTCTTTTTAATTAATTTATTATATTTTAATCTCATGCATACTTTATACAATTTTAAAACTCTTTAATAAATTAATATCTTTTTCACTCTTTAATTTATTTTTGAAGCGTTAATTGATAAAATATTTATTAACTCAAGTAATAATTATATTTAGCATTTATTTAAGAAATGATTTCCTAAATATATTATTGTTAAATTAAATAAATATTATTACACTCTAAAATTAGACTATAATTTTATTTTTAAATTTAATTCTTTTTATTTAATTAATTTCCAATTAATTAAATATAACTAAATATTAAAAATACCATAATAATTTTCCATTAAATCAAATCATTAATTTAATCTTTTTATTTGACTTAATTAATAGAAAATCACCACAGACCTATAAGTCGAAATATGAAAAACCCATCATAAAATACCACATACAAGATCAACTAAAAGGTTATAATCATGAATTTATGGCATACGATGCATTCGAAAGGTAATCATCTCATATACTTGTCCTAATTTTTTTAGGACAATTGGCTTAAAGGTTTAGGATTTGGACTCAAGAATTTATCTCCCCTCTCTTACCATTAAGATAATGCAATAGGGTACGTTCATCCTGACAATTCAGGGAAGTTGATACCAGTACCTGCAATCTACATAAAATTCACACATGTATAAACACATATATTCTAAACTAAATAAACAATGGTAGGAAGTGGTGCATCGTGTAGATCCCAACTAGCAGGTGGCTACGACTCCCTTCTTTAACCACATCAGAAATGTCATACATAAAGAAAATATACACGCACACCATACACATGCAGTATTAGGTAAGTATCCATAAGAAAACACATATAATAATCCATCTAACTAATCATCATCAAGTAACTAAAATCATTGTAATAATCATCATCATCATGCACACATGAAGTAAATAGCATCAAGTAGTCTCATCATAAAATCAACTGAATATGAAACAATATCTGATAATCTAAAAGATAATGCTACTAATCATCAAGCATAAACTAACCTAAAAAAGTTCAGCAATAATAATAAAATGTAAACTAGGGTAGGCACTACAAGATTGTTATAGAATAAGCACTCCTATTACTTTGGATAAAATTAAAAGGACTATTAACTCTCTAGCCAATGATAAATCACTGGGATGTGATGGTCTTCCTGCTAAATTTTATAAAACTAATATTGATTAGATTTCTAGTGAGTTGTTAGCACTTTATGATGATTCTTTCAATTAAGGATCCCTAGCCAAAAACATTAATAAAGGAATGATCAAATTGCTACCAAATGTTAGTGATAGAGCTGAAGTTGAAAACTAGAGGCCGATTACATTGTTGAACATATGTAACAAGAATGCGGTTATGGTATTGCTTGATTTTGAAAGAGCCTATGATAGAACTGAATGGCTTTTTGTTATCGGGATGTTACAAGCTTTTGGATTTACTAGGTTTTTTTGTAGATGGGTTAAAGTGTTGTTCAAAGATTCTTCCATAGTCATAGATCTGAATGGCAACCTCTCCAACTCTATTCCTTTAGGGAGATCAATTAGACAAGGTTGTCCCATTGCCCCTGCCCTTTTTGTGATTGTTGCTAATGCTTTATTCTATGTACTCAAAGAACCCTCTCTTGGTCCTGTGAAAGGTCTCCTCCTTCCTAAAAATGATTCTCTTCTCCTTTCTCAATTTGCTAATGAAACCTCTCTATTTTTGGAGCTTGAGAAACTTAACTCTCATAATAACTTGGCTAGAATTGAATTTTTTTGTTTAGCCTCAAGTGCTAAAATTGCTCCTCATAAATCTTCAGTCTTAAGTTGGTTGGACTGTCCTCCCAAGTGGGTTCTATTGATGTCTTGGAAATAGAAAGGCCCTAATGAGATTGTTAGATACCTTGGAATCCCTTTTTTGTTAATCCATCGACTGACGAAATGTGGGAGTGGATCTTTGATAAAATTCAAAAGAAACATGTGAAATGTCAAACTCATTTTTTGTCTTTGACAAGCAGAATACAAGTTGTGTAGAAATTTTTGGCTTTGCATCATCTTTACTTCGCCTCTACTTGGTTAATGAATAACAAGCAAATGGATAAAATTGAAAAAAAAAATTGAGAGATTTTTGTGGTCTGATGGAATGAGTAATAAAAAGAAACACTATGTGAATTGGCAGTGGTGTTGTAAACCCAAACAGTATGGTGGATTGGGCTTGAAGGATCTTAATAAGCATGCATATGCTCTTTCTTCTAAATGGATTTTTTAGGTTGTCCATTGTAATGAGCCTTGGAAAGTTTTGATCATAAACAACATTCAATGCTCTTTAGTTTCCAAAGGAAAAAGCTAGAAGAACACTCCATTTTGTAATCTTCTTTTAGGAGAGTTTAAGATCAGGGTTTTTGGTTCTACTGTGTCTAGTACTCTAAATTTGATTAGAAAAACCACAAAGAGGATAAAGGGATACTAATGTGAAATGTAGAAACTCATCAAGGAAGTATGCTAGCAAGTCTATTTCATGCAATGTACACAAGAGATATGACAAGTTTAGATATACACAAATAGCCCAATAGAGATCTGAAAGTATATGTATGCTAAGAGGGAAAATAAGGGATGAAGAACTTATTTGGAAATCCATAGTTGAAGATGTAATTTGGCTCGATAACTCGTAGATCTGAAGTATATTTTAACTTCTGACTCTGGATCTCAGAATAAAGTGAAGAAAGGAACAAAACTGGAATAGAGTTGGGAGCTTGATGACAATGATCATTAAAAGAGTGACAATTTTTTGTTTATGAAACCTCTTTCCATGAGGTTCATGCTGTGAGCTATGAGTCATGTCTTTGAGTGTTGTGTGTCATGTTTGTGTCATATGTAATGATCTATGTCCATTCCCTCGCTACTCACCCATGCCCTTGCCCTTACAGTTGGTCAGGTTTGACATGTTTGAATCCAAGCCAAGGGCCATATAGATGATGTTAGAACTCTCTTTCACAAGTAGCTGGAGACATGATCCATGAGCAGATTGCTTGTCAACTATTTGACTAAATACCTCTGGCCTTTGTAGTAAGGTTTAGTTGTTGGAAAACTATTTGACAAAAAGCTTGAGTTGTGGTAACCTGGTCATTGGGTGCCAACTTTGCTTGCTGTCATTCGCTTGACTTGACCTCACTATTGTGTGGAGGTATTTGGTGGAATTCAACACATCTATTATGGAATCACAATGCATGACACGCTAAACTCTTGGAACAGTTAGCTGTTTGTAAACTATTTGATAGAATGTCTGGTCTGTGGTAATGTTGTGAGTTTCCAGGGGAACCTTCTTTTTGTGGGCATACCTTCCTTCTTTGTGTACCATGGCACCCTTATCTGATCCAATTACACTCTAGCAGCTCACTAATCACTTGACTATACTAGAGTTTGCTAATGTTGTCTTGGAAAGTGTTGTTGCTTAGTCAACTTCACTCTATATTAAACTCACAGAATAGTTGGCTTTGTTGGAATCTGAGAACCATGCTCTATGAGATACTGTGCAATCTCTAGTCATAAAACTACAGGCCTCGAGGCTAATCTGGACTCTTCTACTATGCAACTCAGGGAGTTAGACACTATCATAGTGAAACAATTAGAGATCATGGATAGGTATTCTTCACTATTAATGGAGACTGAATTGAAGGTGAAGTCTTGGGCCTCTTAATGCAACTTTGTGGCTGAGGCTCCTCTTTCAAGCATTGAGAAGTTAGTGCAAGGGAAGATGGAGGATGAGTGGGTTAGGTGGACCCATGAACTAAACCTACGAGTTTGTGGTCTCTCCTCCATTGATGATCCCTCGACTATTGGATACTCCTTCCTTAAGGATCAATTGGGCATTTCAAACATCACTCTTGACAGGTGTGTGTTAGGCCCAAATGACACTCTTCATCTAGTTCCTCTCCCTCTCTAACACGTTGTGAACTCTTAAGGAAAAGATAAAGTTATTCTCTCTTTCTCCTAAGATCTACATAGATGAGCACCTCACCCGATCACAAGTGGTAGAACTCAAGCAAGCTTGTGCCCTTTTTGTGGTAGCCAAACAAGAGGGTAAATATGTAGTCATGAGAAATCTTAAAGTAGTAATTTGTGACACCTTTCCTATAGGTTGGGTTTCGAGGATAGCCTCTAAAGCCAAATGACATGCTCAATGAAAATTGAGTACAAGCTCTTTGTGCCTCAACTGCTAGAATGGTAATGGTATCCTCTGGTCTATGCTTGGCTTACTTAAGGATGCTATTGGTTCTATTGACCTTCTTTTTATTATAGAGACACATGAGAGCCCCATGCGTCCTCTTCCCAGTATTTCTAGTTATCAGTGGCTCTCCTCTTTTAGAGATGAGGTTAGGTGCTCTAGTGGGGTTAGAGGTTCTAGTGGGGTTGCCTGTCTTATTCAAGACCACCTTTTCAGTACTATTTCCTTGATTCATGCCGACAGCTATGCCAAGTTCATGTGGATTTTTGCATTGATCAAGGGACCTCGCTCTATGAGGATCTTCTTGAGCACATTACCAGATTCTCTGCCATGGGGGACATCATCATTTTGGGGGACTTTAACGTGTGGACCAGAGACCTATAGCCTCCCCTCCATGATCGTAGCTTTGATCCCATGTGTACGACTACTTCTACATCGGCTCTTTGAGGATTGTCAAGGGCCCTTCACTAGATATGGTTGAAATTTGCTACAGCTTTGTGAGTCATCAAACTTAGTGATCTTGAATGGACTCTCTTGCTTTCCTGGCTCCAAACTCTTCACTTGTTGGCCACATGGTGGTGGTCCTAGTGTTGTGGACTATGTTCTCTCTATTGCCTCCTTCATCCCTCTCATTTTTTGATTTACCATCTCTCGCCTTCCTCTGGTCAACCATGCCCTCCTTAGTATAACCTTCGAGGACCCTTGACACCTCCTCTCCCTTGTTTATCTACTTCTTCTTGCCCTTCATCTTCTAGTGGCCTCCCCTCTCTCCCACCCACCATGCTCACACTTCTTTTCACTTTGCTATTGGCGACGCAGAGCTCTTCATCCATCACCTTAGACAACTTCTCCCCTAGGATCCCTTCTCCGACTTCAGGGATGTCACCTCCATGTTCCACTCACTTGCATCTGCCTTGTGGGTGTCTGCCCTTCTCTCCATTCCCATTTTGACGTCCTCACTCACCCCTCACCCCACTCGCAAATCTTTCCCCATGAACTAGTGGTTCAATTAGGACTACAAATCCTTTCACCGCATGCTTCACTTTGCTCCACCCACTTTTTCCTCCTCTTCCTCTCAATTGAGGCTCGATTGCCATCGCTTTCTTCACCATAAGAAATGAAAGTTCACTTTACTGTAGTGTAGATCTCTTTGTGCCACGTTCTTCTAGTATCCAAAGCTCTTTTGGTGCACCATGTCCCCCTCCCCCACTCCCTTGCCTCCCACACCTCCAACCTCTAATATTCCTAGCTAGCCCCCTCTCCATCTCATCCTCCCCCACACTCGTTGTCACCTCTTCTCCTTTTACCACATTAGTGAGGCAATTAGAATTATGAATAGTAGCAGAACTCCAAATGAGGAAGGATTCCGAGTAGAATTATTCAAGATGGGTATCTCTGTCCTGGGTCCCTTTCTTATAGTTCTCTTTAATCGAGTAGTTTGTGTTGGCTTTCTTGACTCTTGGTCATGACATATTATCTATCCAATCCATAAATCTAGGCTAGCTTCTAACCCTGGGAACTACAGGACCATCATGGTTGGGCATACCTTCACCGAACTCTATGTGACTATGTTGAACAGTATCTTGTCCAGACAGCTCGATTAGCAACGTTGTCAAGCTAGAGGTTGGGCTAGAGGTTTTGTACAGATTTTCATACCACTAATCACATTTTGACCTTATGGGCCATCATTGAGGAGACTCACAACCACTCGGTGAAAGTTTACTGTTTTTTTGTTGACTTTCGCAAAGCCTTCAACTCTATTCCTTGGGCAGCTCTCTTTCAGTGTCTTAAGGACATTGGGATCTTAGAGATTCTCCTTATAGCTATTATGAGGTTATAAAAGTGCGTTATGGGCAGATTTAGGAATCCACAGGGCTTCTTTGACCCTATCCATAGCACTATCATGGTGAAATAGGGCTGCCCTCTCTCCCCCACTCTCTTTGGCATCTACATCGACGAGCTTGAGACATTTCTCCATGATTGCTCGCTCCCTAGCGATGATTGTTATTTACATCAGGTATTGATCTCTATTTTTTGGGTGATGCGACGCGCTCCCCTACCCGCAGGTGGTTAATTATGTGGTTCAAATCTCCTCAGTGCCTTCCCGACCTGCGTAAGAACCTGGTATGCGCATCGAGGGGGAGATTGTTGGGTGATGCGACGCGCTCCCCTGCCCATAGGTGGTTAATTATGCAGTGTTCCATGTTCACTAATAGTCATAGCTTTTGGTGCAATGGCAAATGGCCCCAACACTATTCTCCTATCTTTTGATGATGTGATTCTCATAGCATCTTCCCTCGATGGTCTTCAATGGCTCCTTAATGGCTTGGCCTCTTTTTGCAACTCACGTGAGCTAGTGGTAAATCTGGACAAGACTCTAGTTATGGTCTTCAATTGTTTGAGGACATCATACCTCCATTTTTACTTCCAAGGTATCAAGATCAAGATTGCATCCTCATATACTTACTTGGGGGTTAAGTTTCTAAACCTCGGTTTAGCATGAGACTAGCCATGCAGCCCTAAGTCATCAAGGGGCTTAGATCCCTTGCTATTCTTGAGTAGTAGTGCTTTCGACACCACTTTCAAGACACCATGACTAAGATGTCCCTTCTTGAATCCCTAGTCAAGCCAACTGTCCTCTATGGCTCTACTATTTGGGCCCCCTCCCTCTTGGAGTCTGACTAGGCCTCTATTGAGAGAGTCCAAACTCTTTTCCTTCAGCACATTATCAGATGTCACTAGTCCACACTACACAACATCATTCTGGTAGATTTTTCTTACCCTTTCATATTAGGGACCATCTTTGACTTAGTTTGGCTTCTTCACCAGCTTTGGAGTTTCATTGGTTCCTCTGACAATCATCACAAATATTCCTACTTGGCTTACTATTCCTCTATGGAGGTTGCGGGTTTGAACTCTAGTCATAGGTCTCGTTGCTGGTACACCCAGGTCTCTACCCTCTTGGGCTTGATTGGTATTAGTTTGGATCATCTTCCTCCCTTTTAGTTTCCTTTGGACACTCCAACCCATCTTCTTCCATCTCAGTGGGAGTTGAATGAGCATGTTAGAGTTGACATCTATAGACAGTATGTTATCACGACTTGGAGGAATCCTCTAAGTGGGCTCCATTTGTGTATGGTCTTATATGCTAAGCACTTGCTTGATACCCAGGATGTGATCATCTTATGCCCCTAGTACCTCACTTGTCATTGGACTCACACTCTTCCCATCTCCTTGGAATCTTTTAGAGTGGGGTCTCACCGACTACGAATTCAGATTAATCACCAGATCGATAGGGAGGACAGAATCTATTGGCTTTGTCACCTCGAGAAGGTTGAGACTAAGTCTCACTTTATTTTTCATTATCCCAGTTACTATGAGATCTGAGGGAGATTCTACTATTTCTTTAGAGAGTGTCAGTCTCTTACCTCATTTTTTAGATATATTGACTAGCACTATCTTTCACTCTACCTTCAGGAGGCCATGTGGCTTCACAAGCACACTGTACAGCTCCATCTTTGCTTGACATTAACCTCTACGTAGACCATCACCTCTTTCTTCAGTCCTACGGTTCCTACTTGAGGATTGAAGTGGCCTCTCTACACTATCTCAGTGCACACCGAATCTATCAGACCCCACAGAGATTGCACTTGACAACGGCCCTCTAGTAGACCTCAAAGGCAACCTTTCAGAGTACCTAATTGCTCTAATGTCCACCCTTCTATTATGGACTAATTCTCACCTATGAGGAGTTCTTAGTTGTTGTTATTCCTTTTCTTGGTTCTTTTATTGTTTTTCTTTCACATTCTTTCTGCGGACACTATTTGGTGCTTCCCCCTACTGGCGTTTGCCCTTTGTACTATTTCCAATCCCTTAGACCCTCATTGGTCTCCTATTAGACATTAATAAATTTATCTTATCTTATCTATCTATTGAAGGCTTAGACCCAATCAAGGATATTCTTACCAGTTAGGAGTGTTGTTGTCTCTTCAATTGTTCAGTTTCTGGTACTACAGGGTTTATTAGCAAAGATGTGTTACTTAGGTTAGTTATAACCCTTCCATTAAATTTAGATGTTCTCCCATTTTTGATAGAAAAAACTATAGTTTCTTGGAGGTAATACTTTTGTTGAAGATCTGCACCTTCTCGCTCAATAGTTGCACCCCACAATGTGATATCTATTATAGTATGAGACATGTCCAACATAGTGATGGTACGTCTAGGGACCTCTTTTCCATATTTTCTTTTAATTTTTGAGGTTTCTTGTACATGGAAAAAAATTCCAAGAAGATCAACATCCATATTGGTTGGCATCTGGATAATTTTATCAATTGGTGTAAAAGTGATTTGGTGCATAGGGATAGATGGATCATCTTCACAGGAGGAGACCTTTGAATTTGACATCAAGGTTATCTCTAGTCCACTATTGAGCTTATTATAAAATCTATTAGCACTTTTCACAGTACCACGAGCTATTGTGTAGATAGCTCCAATTTGTATATTATCATAATGGATGCTTGTTATGTCATTGAAGCAGGTGATTCGAGTTTCGATGCCTTCATTATCTACTATATCAAAACTAAACACTTGGCCATGTTTATTATCCTTGACGTAATGGTGCATATCTTTCTTTGTAGTTACACGAGCCTTTATATGCCACCTTGTTTGATATGGATTTAAATATTTAATAGGCATCAATATGGTGGGCATTTCATTGTTTACTTTAGGGCTCACTATACCCAGGAGTTTAGGTGGCTTGTGTATGGTTATTGTTGTAGGAGAGACTCCTATTTTTTATTTTGATGATGTGGCATCTGCCATGTGTACAACTTTCTTATCACAATTGTCTGTATCTAAAGTAGTTGGGCTCCCAATAGTTACGTGTTCTGTGTGAACAATCTCTAGCTCTATTATTATGATCCACCTACAAATTTAGATGTAAAAGCTTGTAAATCAAATAGTTGTAAACACAATAAAATAGGTCTTGTGAAAAATAGGGTACAATTATGTACTCATTGCATTTTGGTCAATTTCGAGCAGCTATATTCGATTAAACGAACAATTGTTCCAACTCTGATGTCCTAAGACAATATATATTTGTTATATTTCTTTGGTAGTGTTGCACAATGTTTGTGAATGCCATCATATATGTATAACCTATATCGCAAAGTATTTTCAAGTTCATTTCCAACTTGTTCGATTGAGAATACTTGTACTGTTGGTGCCAGAGCTGCATTACCATTGTACAATAATTTCACAGAACCTATTGTTAATGGGTCCATTATTTGCAACACCCCTGGTTTATCTGCAAAAGTTAGAGTCTATGCTTACTTAGATATTTATTTGGGAAACACTTTAGAGAAATCACAAGTGGAATATAACATAGACTTAAACAATCAACATTATTAACAACTCCTCTAGAATATCTAATGTTAATGGCCTTACCATTTGGCATGCTCTTGGTATTTATGTAAATTCCAAAGTCATAATCTATGTTTGAGTAGATATAAGTCTAGGAAAACTCTACACCATTTATAGTTGGAGCTTCACTCTAAATAATCAACATGGCTAGCATTCATTTATCCCACTTTTGAAGACACATTTATTATATGATGAATCCCTAGTTGGCATCTAACAATATTACAATTATATTGATGATCTATATTTCTAGTCTAAATATAATGATCTCACTATGAGTGACACTTTGTCATATAATGAATGATACCTAATAGTCATACAATTGTATTGCTTATACATATTTTTAATTCACATCACTAATATTCTTTTATATACGATATGTGTGATATTCCTATACATGGCCTATAAAGTCAAGTACAATAGTTCATTGAAGTTAAGATAACTCATATTCTTGTATGTACCACATATATATGATATGATGTATGCATGAGCTACAATGTCTATTTCAATATTCCATGAGTTTATGTTATTTATATGTGTAGAATAATTGTTTAAATTAATATTTAGGTAAGGAGTTGCATGATGTGTAAATGAATTTCCAAATCGTGCTTATTAAAACCTATACTCAATATGATCCCATTACAATCGCAAGTGTAGATGCATCCAAAAAGAACATACAATGGATACGAGCTCTATGGGAGAGTACAACGTCACCATTACAATTGTATGGACTATAAATAGCACAACATGGTTTTATGACAATAATCAATATAGCACATATCAAAGTTGCATGTACAAATGCATAAATGTATAAATAGTACAACATGGTTTTACAACAACCACCGAATGATAGAGGTAATATGTATATTTAGGGAAGTGTATGGAGCATCATGCAAAAAAACATTATGTATATAATAGTTTGAATACAAGATATATACATGTTCACATCATCCCAGTGTTGGTGATTGGTAGAACAAGTATGCAATGATCATGGCCTCCACACTTCATTCAAGTAGCTAAGAAGTGTCTGCTTTAAATACTCTGTCCCCTCTACTTGGTAGAGCCTAGCATAATAGCTCTCTTTTGCACTATTATAAAATACATTCATGATTGAGGTAGTCATATTACATATGTCCTTTGCATCACGAAGCACCTCTAAATCATGGTCTTCCAAAAGGTCGAGGTTTATGCATTCCATCCTTAATTTCTCAATGATGTCTTGAAAAGCTTCTAAAAATTCAACTATCATGTCCTTCATACTATCTTTAATGAAAAGTGGTGATTCGGCTGAGATGGAGCCAACTGAACTTTGTGGTGATGTGTTACTATTGGATTTTGCTGATATCTTGCTAGATGTGGAATCAAAGATCGTATTCACATCATTAGATTCCTGATTGAGTGCCATTTTTCTTGACATAAAAATGAAATGAAATGATCAATATGATTATAAACCTATTAGATATATAATCTCAAAGCTTTTATCTCTTGTTCCTATATCCCTCCACACCCCCCCCCCCCCTCCCTTCTTGATCTTTATTACAAATACTATTACAATATTTGTGTGATATGAGGAATATAGATTTAGCATGTGAATTTTATGAGTGGTAGGAAGAATATATATCTTTAGTCTTTTTCTTGGCATAAAAATGAAATGAAATGATCAATATGATTACAACCCTATTAGATCTATAATCTCAAAGCTTTTATCTCTTGTTCCTATATCCCCCCCCTTCTTGATCTTTATTACAAATACTATTACAGTATTTGTGTGATATGAGGAATATAGATTTGGCATGCGAATTTTATGAGTGGTAGGAAGAATATATATCTTTAGTCTTTATAATGTCATGAAATCATGATATAGCTCTATAGATATGCAGATGTTAGCCCAATGAAATTATTTTTGTATGCATAATGATGATATTCTAAATCAAATTTGTGAGCTTATAAGTAAGTTTAATAATTTTCATCTATTATGTAACCTAATTTTATGTTTATTCTCAACTACAAGAACACGATCTTATATTAGATCTGATATTAATTTACAAGTTTATTAATTTATATCTACTATATAATGTAATGTTATATTTATTACAAACTATGGGAACTCTATCTGCTACCATATTTTATACTCCAATAAATGGATGCATTTATGTTAAAAATATTCAAATAGTAAAATTTCACAAATATAAGCATGAATCTTTGTATTTTTAATTGAAGAATAGTTATTTAGCTTTCGAACTCTATTTAATTCTCCTATTGTTTGATTTCATTGTGTAAGTCACCTGTTCTTCACATTGTCTTTCTTGAAAGTTGTAAAAAATTGAGCCTATGCTAGAAATTTTCCACCAAATTGCTTACAAGTTGATTACGTTGTCCTAGTAACCGAGCATATTGGAAGCCTATTGTGACCAAACACTAACCTGCCTTAGTGACCGAGCATATTGGAAGCCTATTATGACTAAACACTATCCCTAATATTTTTAATCATAAGTATAATTTTATTATTGATTGGACAATCATTCTAAATCGAACCCTAATATCATTTACAAGTCTTGCATTAATTGTACTGAAAACCTTAACTCTAAATCAATTGTATAAAACTCATTTGTATTTTATTATTTCTATTTAGATTCTTACTCATATATATATATATATATATATATATATATATATATATATATATGTATGTATGTATGTATGTATGTATGTATGTATGTATGTATGTATGTATGTATGTATGTATGTATGTATGTATGTATGTATGTATGTATGTACATATATATATATATCCTACCCTTGATATGAAATTTACAACATAGGAAAATTAATGTACTATTAAAACCCTAGAGTCAATTTATGCCAATACTTTGACAACATATGTACTGTTGGTGATTTGAAAACATCAGAATAAATATATATATCTAAATGTAACATTAAAAAAAATTAGAAGAATATAATAAATAATTCATGTTAAAATATATATATATATGTATATACATATATATATATATATGTATATGTATATATATGTATATATATATATGTATATATATATATATACATATATGTATATATATATATATACATACATATATATATATATATACATATATATATATATACATATATATATACATATATACATATATATATATATATATATATATACATATAGATATATATATATATATATATATATATGTATGTATATATATATATATATATGAGTAAGAATCTAAATAGAAATAATAAAATACAAATGAGTTTTATACAATTGATTTAGAGTTAAGGTTTTCGATACAATTATATAAATAATTCATGTTAAAATATATATATATATATATATATATATATATATATATGTATATATATATATATATATATATATATATATATATATATATATATATATATATATATATATATGTATGTATGTATGTATATGTATGTATCTATATACATATATATATGTATATATGTATGTATATACATATATATATGTATATATGTATGTATATACATATATATATGTATATATATATATATATATATATTTTAACATGAATTATTTATATAATTGTACCGAAAACCTTAACTCTAAATCAATTGTATAAAACTCATTTTTATTTTATTATTTCTATTTAGATTCTTACTCATATATATATATACATATATATATATATATATATATACATATATATATATATATATATGTATACATATATATACATACATATATATATATATATATATGTATGTATATATATACATACATATATATATATATATATGTATATACATACATATATATATATATGTATATACATATATATATATATGTATGTATATATATACATACATATATATATATATATATATATATATATATATATATATATATATATATATTTTAACATGAATTATTTATTATATTCTTCTAATTTTTTTTTATGTTACATTTAGATATATATATTTATTCTGATGTTTTCAAATCACCAACAGTACATATGTTGTCAAAGTATTGGCATAAATTGACTCTAGGGTTTTAATAGTACATTAATTTTCCTATGTTGTAAATTTCATATCAAGGGTAGGAGGAAACATAGCATTCAAAATTTAATTATTTCTTCAGCTTTCAAAGTTTTAGAATAGCTAATAGTGAAAAGGTAGTTTATTGAATCCATGATGGTCATATGAATGGTGCAAATGCATTGCTTCAAGATGTTGATACATGTACAAAGTTTTAGCTAAGTAATTAGGAGGGATGGCTATTGTCACCACAATATGCCTCAAAATGTGTAAATGATAAGGGAAAGCAATGATGGGAAGCCTAACATGAATCAAAAATCACAAGAGTCCTGGAAATATGATGGCATGCCAAGGCAACCATAGGAATTACACTCTGCGAACCCATAAATGGAGATCCTTTGTTGAAATATGAGAAACAAATGTATTAGATCTAGATATATCTCCACCCGAGGACACTAAATATGTCATAGAAAGACCTTAATCAAATAAAATGACTTCTCTTAAGGAAAAGTATAATAACAGTACAAGGGTGGATTATGAGTTAGCAGTTGAAAATGTAGAATTTGACAGCCATCTCCAATCTAAGAAAATAGTGAATGATGATGAAGACTCCCTTAGAACGGTTGGCAACACAAGGGATTTAACAACAACAAAAGTTTTAAATAAAATAACAACAATATTGTCTGAGAGGTGCAATTTGGCGACATCCTATTCGGCTTATGGACCATCTTTACTAGATGAGAAAGAGGAGAATGTAGACCAGTTTCTCTACCTAGAAGGAGTTGAGTACCTAATGTGGAATACTTATGATGTGCATTTCTATGCATTCTTTGCATTGCTTATGTTGTTTCCAAAACTTGATCTCAACATTCAGAGGGACTTCATTGCTACTATTTTGATGCATGATACAAAGAAACTAAAATTTCTATTTAAAAGTGATTGGGGTGTCAGAAAGGTCTTAGGTGCAGTACCGCATGATCTTGGACTCAATGATCCTTGGTTTGAAGTGAATGCTTACAATGTTCACGATTCCAGTAGATGGGAAAATGAAGGTTTTTCGGATCAAACGTATGATGCATGGTCTATTTTTGGCGTCAGCACCTATTCTGGTGGGCTTTGGTTGGCAGCCCTTCAGGTAGCTACTGCAATGGCAGATGAAGTTGGTGACAAAACTTCTAGAGAACATTTTAGGGTTAAATTTCACAAGGCAAAAGCTATGTATGAAATAAATAAACTCATAAATGATATACAATCTCGCATTGAAATTGTATAAACTGAATAATCGGTTAAGCCAATCATTTATCTAATAGTCCAAACTTAGAACAGGATGTTCAAGGCAAAATAAATCATCAATTACATAAATGAAAGCTACATCTAGTGACAAACATTAACATCAATAGTCTTGTAAGACACGAAAAGAGACGATAATAACAATGAGAATATCATCTCAATAACATAGATATAATTGTGTCATGTTCTTATATATTTTTCCTATAGAACAAATAAGCAGGAAGGTCTGATGAAAAAGAGAACTTACACAGTCACAACAAATCTGGCAGGGAAACTGGGAGGAATGGATATACTGGAACTTACCCAATCACAGCAAATCTATATCTGCAAAGTCAGACGCCTGCAAAATGATTTAACCGGTGGTCAATGAATGAAGTGGAGGAGGATTTTCACAAGGCTCTGACAACCCATTTGCCAACCATTTCTGAGAGATTCTTTTATGTTCCCTTGCATTTACCACTAAACAAACAACATGACAAACAGGTCGAAGATGAAGAGCATATAACTTACCTAATCGTAACAGAGCTATCAAGGAGATTTGGGAAGAATGAATGGAGATGACTGTGTGTTGGTACCTTTATAACTTCGATGTTGCAGTGGCGAGGCATCCTATGAACTCCCATATTGTTGTGCATGGCTAGTGCAGATTACTCCAAATCCCAAAACACGCTATTTGTTGTGCCTTTTGTAGGTGGCTGATATTTAAACATTCCAACCGACATTTGTCATGGTAGTAGGAAAGTTTGCATGTGTAAATTTGTTTATTTATATGAAAAATAGAAGCGTCAAACCAGAGGAATGTTCTGCATGCAAATTTTTTTTGCCTAAATTCTACCTGCAAACTATTTCATCATTTATTAAAAGTTAGGAAGCTCATTACTGATCCAGGAAAAATTCACAGGCCATCACATTAAGCAGTAACTATACAAATGTTTTTTTAGGTCATGACGTCAGGGAAGTGTGAATTGACATGAAGATTAAAACAAAAATAAAAAAAAATTGATTTTGATACCTTTCTTAACTGTGGCAACGGCTCTCATTTTTGTGGCGTCTGACAACTCAAAAAATAAAGAAAAATTTGGCTAAAGTCCCATAGGGAAAAAGCCTATTGGCTTAATTAACCCTTATTAGAGGCCAAAGCATTAGATAGTTGGAATTCTAGATTTTTTAATTGGTTTTTGTAAAGATCTTTGGTAAAAAAAATTACAAGCTACAATTCAAAACTGTGATTTTCTCAAGCCACGTATACTGTATCTTCTTCAAATCAAGGAAAATACATAAAGGTCGATCAATTTTTATTTTTTTAAATAATCTATCTTCTCAATTAGTTCCAAAAAAAAACCTAAAGCTTTAATGTTAGCTTTCAAGAATGTAAAAATTGTATTGTTATTAACTTGGTGCATTTTTTTTGTTTTTTTGCCTGATTTGCCTAAAAATTTGTTGCCAAGGCCTACTAATTTTGGGACAAAGTCATTTGGAATGTGTTGTATCATTTCAACCATATAATATGTGAAATCTAGGCAAGTGAAAGGTATTATGATAATCTAGCAATAATATATTTAAAGATTATTTTTAATAAATTATAATTTATCATCAAATGTTTGATTTCATAATATAATTTTTAATATACAAAATTATACCTTGAAGATAAATCATAAACTTAATTTTTATATTAAAGTTATTAAACAAAAAAAAAATTAATCACAATAGAGAATAAGAGAGTATATGAATCAATTCATTGGAGAAGATTGGTAGTCCACTATTTGTTTTTTTAGCTTTTTTGTGTGATATATACCAACCATCCGTAAGAGTTTCGATGCTCACATATACATAAGTTCAACATCTAAGGATTATTTATATAGATTACCAATCATTAGAGGCTTGATTATGGTTATTTTATAATTGGTCACAAAGGGTAAGCATTGCATTGTCAAACAAAGTATTTTATTTCCTTCCTCCTTACCAAGATTTGTATTTAAATGATTCTTCAAAAAAACATTAAGATATGGCAACTACATTCTAGAGTATAGACCTACATGTCTAAATGAATATTATATTTGTATGAAAATCCACATGCCTTATTAATGTTCTAAGTTATATGTGATGGCATGCATGGAGTGCTAATGAAATACCTTGTTTCAAAAGAAAATTGCTAAAGTTTGGTTATGTAATTATTTTATTAATTAAATACTAGTATATTCCATATAGAGGGATTATTCACATAAATATCTACATAACATACATATGCTATTATGGGATTATTCAATATATACAAGCAAAATTATTCCCATAGGCTCAACAATTGATGAATTTCTTCTTCCAATCTTAGGAGGATTTACAGTGTACATATTTCTTTTCTTAAGTCATCCTAGCATGACATTAAGACTCAAAAGTGGATCTAGAATGTAATAATAAAATTTGAAGTAAAATTTCAACAATTCATTACTACATTTGTCTATAAATTGGAAGTATACAAGTCATTGATAAAGTTGGTTAAAGAAAATCCCATTTATGTTTATATCTAATTACTACCTTAACTTTTTAATCCAAATTACTTCGTTTATTTTGATCTATGTTGTATTGGGTTGTGTTTTCCTTCTTTGAGTTTGTTGTTGTATTTATTTATTTTTTTGGTATTTTATTATCTCTTTTAATAATAATTGATTGGTTTGTAATGATCCCATCTTTTGGCCTTCACATTCTCCAAAGTCTAAGTGGAGGATAAGAAAAAATTAGGGCCCAAATGAAGTTGATTTACTCAATTTCAGGCATACTTACTATTTTTAGTAAGTCGGCAGGACACAATGCAGGTCAATTTTGGTGATTGGATTCGATACTCCTCGGTGAGAGCTTTCCGATGAGCTATCACTCGCATTATTCGGAGTCCGATTGCTAATACATTTTAATGCCTGAAGTTTTATTAAAGTAACGTCTAATTTAATTGTAAAATTTTAAAGTGTTACTTTAATATTTATTTTATGGTGATGTGTACCCAAGGGAGACATAAGGGGTATTTTAATATATGTTTTATATATTACACATCTTTTATCCCACATTGCCCATATGAGTTGAGCGGACCCTTGGAAATAGAATAAAAGGAAGCATCTGTGGCTTCATTAGGAAGGTTGAATATGAGAAGAAATTGGTGTGTGAGTTGCAGCTCTATTCTTGGCATTTGAGGACGTCTATCCTCTCTTGTAACATTCTAGACATCATTCCCTTGGGGTTTGGCCTTTGGAATTCTTTCTTATTGGCTTCATTATCAGTCAGTTTAGTTGCATTTCTGACTATAGGCAAATTTGATATTTTGCTCATATCTTCTTCACTACTTGTCCGACGCTTATGCCGCTTGGAGGGAATGGTATTATGAAGGTAGTGGACTGATTGGAGGACAAAGTATTGTAGCAGAAAGTTCGTAAGCATGGGCTGGAGTATTATGACAATATTGCTGAAGTAATTAGTGAGTTGATAAATCTGCCATGTATTTGGTTTTATGAATTCTGAAAATAACATTTTATTAGCAGCAGTTCATTTCCACTTTGCATATTATTGTAGTTTCTTTCTTGTTTATGTTGTATGATACCAATTCCATGCACGAAACACAACAAACAAATAAATGGTTGATTTCCAGAGTTATAAGGGGTTTTAAGAAGTTGAATGCAAACTGTTTGACATAATTCCTTTCAGCAATTTGGTTTAGTTTTTGGGACATCCAAGGGTGTCCATTACATGGTTCATATATTTTGGCCCTTCTAATGGATTAACATCTAAATAATTGACACATATAGGTGCTTTGTTTGTCAATCATTTGACAAGACACACACACACACACACACACACAAAATCCAATTACAAAGATAGCTCATGCAAGTGCATTCTTGGGCTCCACATTTGTTTTCCATATGAAAGTGTCTAGACATCAATGGTGCAATATTCTTAAAAAGGACTATTTATTTATGATCTTTTTATTGTAATTGTTGGAGGCTTTCTATTGGTTAGTGTGGTATATGTAATTGTATTCAGAATACATCCTATGTCCCTCATTGTCTAAATAACCATCTCGGCATCAAGAAAACCTATATTTGCAAATAAAAAAATTCTATCTCCAAGAGTAGGTAGCTGGTTTATAGATATAGAATAGATGGAAAAATCTAGACTTTAAATAATCCTCACAAGACCTATTCCACATCAACAACCTTTTCTCAATAGTAGGACCGCTATGAAACACAGTTAATATTCTCTCTGCTATCACATAGTTTTGAGATTTAGATTGTGAATGGGAGTGAGCTGGAAGCATTCAAAATCTGGGGCTTCTGGTAGTGGCAGGGGAGCTTGCCAATAGACAGGATAAATTTTAGGTAAGCAACAACTCTAACACAGTACATCTTACATTTTACATCAATGTCAAACTATCTAGTTCTTTTGATACAATTGTCCTTAATACAAACAATGTAAATCTGATTACTCCTTGTATAATGCATAGAATATGATAGTTTTACATATACAGTCTTCTCAACATACCTATTCATATGTTACATGTGTTATTTTTGTGCAATTTGAAAATCTTCTAATTTTGAAATACAAATAGAAAACTTCCACCATTCTATTTTTCAACTATCAACTTCCTCCCTTTCTCTAAAGTTGCAGCAACTTTTGAAATCAATGTTACAGTTCCATAGATTGAACCAAAAAATAGATCTAGTTGTATGTATAACCCTCCTCCATTCTCCCCACATAAGGCAAGGACTAAAGCTCGATCAGAGCTCTTGTTTTTCAATGTTTTCAGCTGGTAGATGTGTTTTCATATGTTGTTCAATATTCAATTAGAGATTTAAGATAATGTTTGTAGATTGATGTATTGTCCAATAACGTCTTGGACTGACAATTTTATATTTATATACTATGAATGGGTATGAGTTGTGTTGGCCACAGACATTCACCTAAATAGATTTCCACAATCTATTATTAAATTTTAGAGATGCACTTTTGGATTAGATTGTGTTATAATTTTTAAGCTGATATGCTCATCCTTTAGAGGAGACCTCCTACCATAAATGCAATTTAGTGTCTCATGCTCAAATCATGTCTCACGTTCAAACTGGTGGTATTTTTTTTTATCTCACGTGGTTTTTGCCTGGCAAAATTGTCGGCTCTTTTGACTTGTTCAACGAATACTTTTTTTTTGACAAAATCGTCAATTTTATCCTTCTTGTTAAGCCAAGAGGCTTTCTACAGTGGCAGCAATCTTCAATGTAAACATTTTCTATTTAAAAAAAAATTTGACATTCATTTACATGTCAAAAAAATAAAATAGAAATAGACTAAATATAATTAAAATCGTGAAAATTATAGAGAGGAAATGGAAGTAAAAATGAGATAGATCAAGAGTCTCAAACCATTTCCTCATGCCTCTTAGACTCACATAAATATGTGATGATGAAAATTATGAGATTATGAAAATAGGCTCCTCAAGGATATCTCTCGAGGATATCTCTCGATTTATATATATATATATATATATATATATATATATATGTATGTATGTATGTATGTATGTATATATATATATATATATATATATATATATATGTATGTATGTATATATATATATGTATATATACATATGTATGTATGTATATATATATATGTATATATACATATGTATATATATATATATATGTATATATACATATGTATATATATATACATACATGTATATATGTATATATATATGTATATATATACATACATGTATATATGTATATATATATGTATATATATACATATATATATATACATATGTACATATGTACATATGTACATATGTATATATCTATACATATGTACATATCTACATATGTATATATACATATGTACATATGTATATATACATATGTATATATGTACATATGTATATGTATATATCTATACATATGTACATATCTACATATGTATATATACATATGTACATATGTATATATACATATGTACATATGTATATATACATATGTATATATGTACATATGTATAGATATGTATATATATGTATATATATATATATATATATCCTTCTTGTTACGCCGAGAGGCGTTCTATATAATGGCAACACAAATGCCCAGCACGAGAATATGCTAAGATTCCTGTCAATAAAAAAGAATTGGGAGCAGTTACAAACTTCCAAATTAAATATTAAAAAAGAATTCTCGAAATAATAGCTGGCCGAAATAATAGGAAGCCAAATGGAGGCCGAAATAATAGGCCCGAAAAAGTAGGGCCCGAAAAAGTAGGACCCGAAAAAATAGGGCCCGAAAAAATAGGGGCGAAATAATTTCAATATGATTTTTTTTTTTGTTAAATATAATTTTGCATGCACATTCATGCTTTTTTTTTGCGGGGAGTGGGGGAATTTGAAACAAATTCGTGGAATGTGAAGAGACGTCTGTTGGGGGATATGAGGAGCCTCTCAGAAGTTATAAAACCAAGGCTCTTCATTTCATTTTCATTTTATGTTTTTGCAGGAAGGAAGAGGTGGAGGTTATTGGAGGATTAGATTGGAGTTTTTGAATAGGAGTAAATTGAAGTTTTGGAGTAACATTTTTGCAGGTGAGATTTCTATTTTTTATTTACATTTTCATTTAGATTTAGATGTAGATGTAAATTGAAATTCAAAATTAGTTATAATATTCTACTTTGATTTAGATTTCAATTTTAATTAATTTCAATTTGGTTGGCTCTCCTCCACAACAAACAGTGTATTGTGTATTTAATGGGTGCATTGGAATGCAGATTATCAGCCTAATGGCCAATCTCCAGTTTCCTCCACAAGCAAACCAATCTCTGGAAAGATCCCTCTTCCGAACCGAAAGGATGTGGCAGATTTCTTTCCTCCCCGGCCTTTGAAAATAGAGGAAATTCCCAATATAGTTGCTGATTTTCGAAATGCTGCCAGGAATGCAATAGATGCAGGTATGTTTTTTTATTCTGATCTATCTTGGTTTGAAGAAGAGAATGTTCCTTTTGTTGACATAATTAGTCCTTTTACGAATAGGGTTTGATGGTGTTGAGATCCATGGGGCGCATGGGTACCTTGTGGACCAGTTCATGAAGGATAGCGTGAATGATTGAACAGATGGCTATGGCGAAACATTGAAGAATCGTTGCAGATTTGCACTTGAAGTTGTGGAAGCAGTGGTGGAGGAAATCGGAGCAGAGCATGTGGGAATTCGGCTTTCTCCATTTTCGGATCATGCAGAAGCGTATGACTCAAATCCAGAGGCACTGGGACTTCACATGGCAGAGGCTCTGAATAAATATAAGATATTGTACGCTCATTTCTTTGAGCCCAAGATTGATAATTTGCAGACGACAATAGCGAGTGAAAAGAGCCTGATTCCCATAAGAATAGCATTCAAGGGAACATTTTTGGCTACAGGGGGTTATGATCGGGATGATGGTAACGAAGCTATTTCCAGTGGCAAGGCAGATTTGATTGCTTATGGCTGACTATTCTTGCTAACTGATATTTCTATTGTATATTCTCATGCCCAGCACGGGAAGTTTTAATCTATATAGTTTATTTTGTGCGTTTAGTGCACAAAATAAAGAATGCATATGCAATCAATTTTTTTATCAATCTTTATGATAGCTTTTTTTTTAAAATAGAAAATAAAAAATAGAAAATAGAAATTATTCTTTTATGTATGTAGAAAAAAATTAGAAAGATTTTATGTATGTAAAAAATTAAAAGAATTCTATATACATCTAGATTTTTTGAAAAGAATTCTATTTACATCTAGATATTTTGATTGAAATAACCATAATGTAAAAACAAAATATAAAATAGAAATGTTAATATATGTATGTAGAAAAAATTAGAAAGATTGCATGCATCTAAAAAAATTCTATTTACATCTAGATTTTTTTAGAATGGAAAAAAATGGATAATAGAAATATTAGTTGCATGTTTGTAGAAATAAATTAGAAAAACATGTATCTAGAAATTAAAAAGATTCTATATGTGTCTAATTTTTAGATTTTACTTTATTCTAAACTAATTATTGATGGAAATATATTTTAAAAATATTTATGTAGTTTAAAGTTTAGATTTTAATTAATTTGTATGCAAATAGGAAAAAGAATAAATATTTTATATATATGTAGATTAATTTCTATTTTTAAAATTTACAAGTAAATGAGTACTTTATTCATTTAAAGTAAACAAGTTTTTAAGTAATATATTTTTATTTTAGAAATATATTAATCATAATGTTCATTTATTATTACTTATTTAATATACTTACTCTCAAATCTAAGACAATAGAAATGATATTTTATTAACTTTGAAATAGGGAAGTGTTAAGCAAGTTCGTTTACAAAAATACCAAAAATATATTTGGTCTTTGATCAAATTGGAGTTAATATTAGAAATATAAATATGATCATTAACAATTAAGCTAAATTCAGTTCAAAACAATAATATTATTTAAATTTAAATAAATCTTTTTGAAAAGAATTCTATTTACATCTACATATTTTGATTGAAATAACCATAATGTAAAAACAAAATATAAAATAGAAATGTTAATATATGTATGTAGAAAAAATTAGAAAGATTGCATGCATCTAAAAAAATTCTATTTACATCTAGATTTTTTTTAAATGGAAAAAAATGGATAATAGAAATATCAGTTGCATGTTTGTAGAAATAAATTAGAAAAACATGTATATAGAAATTATAAAGATTCTATATGTGTCTTATTTTTAGATTTGACTTTATTCTAAACTATTTATTGATGAATATATATTTTAAAAATATTTATGTAGATTAAAGTTTAGATTTTAATTAATTTGTATGCAAATAGGAAAAAGAATAAATATTTTATATATATGTAGATTAATTTCTATTTTTAAAATTTACAAGTAAATGAGTACTTTATTCATTTAAAGTAAACAAGTTTTTAAGTAATATATTAATCATAATGTTCATTTATTATTACTTATTTAATATACTTACTCTCAAATCTAAGACAATAGAAATGATATTTTATTAACTTTGAAATAGGGAAGTGTTAAGCAAGTTTGTTTACAAAAATACCAAAAATATATTTGGTCTTTGATCAAATTGGAGTTAATATTAGAAATATAAATATGATCATTAACAATTAAGCTAAATTCAATTCAAAACAATAATATTATTTAAATTTAAATAAAATAAGCCATGTTTACTTTGAAACATCAAACAACTAATTAACTAATACAATAATTAAAATAAATGAATCTATTATGACATAGAAAAATATTTTCGAAGTATAATTTCTTTGTTTTTGAATCAATATGAGTTTTTTTTTCTACTTGAAAAGATAAACCATCCTAATTGTCATCCTTAGTTAACCCTAACAACAACCCCTACCTTAGCCCTAGCCCCAACAATGATGTACAATATAACTATAATCCAACATTAAACTATAATTATAGCACTAAAACATATCCCTATTGATATTCTAAACTCTAATCATAACGAAAATCTTAGTCCAAACCATAATCTAAACCAAAAACCTACACACTAATATTGGTTATAGTCCTAACCCTAAAATCTAACCCTTAACCATAATGTAAAAACAAACTCCAAAATATTGATCAAAATCCTAAACCTACCTATATGGATAACCATGATATTAAACTCTAAATCCAGTCCCAAGGTCCTAACCATGGTGTAAACCTATAACCGAACTCTTAAAAAATTTACTAATCCCTGATCCTAATCACATTCCCAACTTTAAACTTGAACCATAAACCATAGTTGTAATCATAATCATAAACTTAAACAAAACCCTAACCCTAAAGGTACAATCATAAAATTAATAATAGCTTAGACCCTAATCCTAGCACAAACCACAATCATGACCAAATATAAATCTTCACCTTACCCCTAATCATAATTTCAATGTTAACCCTAACATTAGTTTCAATCCTACCATGATATGAACCCTAATATAGACTTCACCTTGATCCTCACCCTAATCTTAAGTCTAATTAAACCCTGACTAAAACCTAATCTAAATGATATATCTAACTATAATCCTAACTTTAATTATCATACAATCCAATGCTAACCCTCATGTATATTTAATCCCTAATCTTAACTCTAAATATTCTATAAACTCTAGAATTGACCTTGATTCTAACCATAACCCTAAAATCTAAATTGTAACCATAGCACAAAAGGTGGGGACCCCCACTACATGGCACAATTCTGGGTCTTGGAGCCTCGCGAAAGCACTACAGAGTGAGGAAATGTCAGAAAGGTGACATGTAGTAGCATGACGCAATTTTGGGCTTTAGAGCATTGCAGAAACAATGCAGCGTAAGGAGGCGCTAGAATGGAGACTCATGGAAAGAAGAGGAAAGACATTCATGTTGCTAGCAAAAAACTGTGAAAAGAGATAACATGATGTCTTAACCTTCCACAAAAAATGCAAGGTTGATCCCAAGGGGGAATTTGGTTTCCCCAAAAATGAATGATGGTCATCGATGAAGGTCTTCCTCTCGAAATAGACGGCATAGATGCATCGTGAATCCTCACCAATGAAGGATTAAATCACAACCGTCGATGTAGATTCTCCCCTCAAAAAGGATGACTGAGATGCAACAAGGAAACTCCTCCCAATGAAGGATTAAGTCACATTCGTCGATCAAGATTGGCTTTATTTCCAATGGATGATTAAGATGTAGTGAAGAGATTCCTCCCAACAAATGAAGAAGATAGCACAAAAGGTATGAACCCCCTCCATGTGGCACAATTTTGGGTCTCAAAGACTCATGAAAGAATTGTGGAGTGAGGAAATGTTGGAAAGGCAATGCATGGTAGCATGATGCAATTTTGGGCTTCAGAGAATTGAAGAAACAATGTAGCATGACGATGCATCAGAATGGAGATGCATGGTAGCATCTTGTGCAATTCTAGGCTTTAGAGTGTTTCGAAGACACTAGTGTATAAAGAAAAGTTAGAATGGGAATGCATGGCAACATCTTGCACTTTTGGGAAGATGGGAAGATAGCTCGCGAAGAAATAAGAGTTATCGAATCTCGCAGCATGAATCAACCCAACCAAGAAAAAATGATCCAGCGTGGTCAATGAAGAAATCGAGCCAACACAAAATGTTAGCCACCAAACTTAGCGATGTTAACCCTCTGCAAAGAACCTATCCCATTTAAGGTCTCTCAGATCAGACATCAGTGATGGGTTGAATAGGGGGAAAAAATAGCACACAATGCCCTCCTAAATGAAATTCTAAATGTAACACTAATAACCACGGTCCTACTTCTTTCCCTAACCTTATCCATGAGCGTGGGAATATACATATTATTATATAGGGCACCTTATATAATAATAAATATAATCTAAAATCCCAACCCTTACTCCCCTCCTAAATATAACTGTGACCATAAGAAAACTTCTAAATATAACCCTTCCTCTAACTCTAGCCTTAACCATGAGCATAACCCTAGCCTTAACCATGAGCATAACTCTAACTCTAGATCTGACTCTACCATAATTGGACACTAACCCTAACCCTAACCTTAATTTTGATCCTAACTCAAACCCTAACCCTAACTCTAACCTTAACCTTGATTCAAACCTTAACCCTAACCCTAACCCTGGCCTTACTATAACCCTAACCCTAATCATAACCATAACCATAACTCTAACCCTAACCTTAACCATGGCCATAACTCTAACCCTAACCTTAACCATAAACATAACTCTAATCTGAACCTTAACCATAACTCTAATGATAACCATAACCATAATTCTATCCTTGACCTTAACCATAGCTCAAACCCTAACCCTAACTCCAACCCTAACCCTAATGCTAACCCTAACCCTAATTCTATCCCTAAGGTTAACATTAACTGTAATGTTAACTTTGTCCCTAACCATATATCTACGTATGACTATAACATTTTACATTACAATATCCCAAAAAAAAAAATTTTTTTATCTAAATTAAATTCCTTATATTAAATTAAAAGATATATTTGACTCAAACCCTATCCCTAACCCTATCCCCACTATAACCCTAACCATAACCATAATGATGACTCTAACCCTAACCTTAACCATGAGCATTACTCTAAACCTAACATTAACCATAAGCATAACTCTACCCCTAACTCTAACCCTAATTCTAACTCTACCATAATTGGATTCTAACCCTATCCCTAACCCTAACTATAAGCATAAGTCTGACCCTAGCCTTAACCATGAGCATAACTCTAACTTTGGATTTGACTCTACCATAATTGGACTCTAACCTTAACCCTAACAATAATTTTGATCCTAACTCAAACCCTAACCCTTTAAACTCTAACCTTAACCTTGACTCAAACCTTAACCCTAACCCTAACGTTAGCCTTACTATAACCCTAACACTAACCCTAATCATAACCATAACTCTAACCCTAACCTTAACCATGACCATAACATTAACCCTAACCTTAAGCATAAACATAACTCTAATCTAAACCATAACCATAACTCTAGCAATAACCATAACCATAACTCTATCCCTAACCTTAACCATAGCTCAAACCCTAACCCTAACTCCAACCCTAACTCTAATGCTAACCCTAACCCTAATTCTATCCCTAAGGTTAACATTAACTATAATGGTAACTTTGTCCCTAACCATATATCTATGTATGACTATAACATTTTACATTACAATATCCCAAAAATAAAAAATATATTTTTAATCTATATTAAACTCCTTATATTAAATTTTTAAAAATATTTTGAAGCATAATTTTATACTAACTTCATACAACTCTAATTAAAAATTAATTAACAATTTTATAGTAACCTTATCAAAATAAAAAATAAAAAGTAAATATTTTTCCTATTGCACCGCGACTGCCACTAGCTATATATACCTCTATATATATTACGCCGAGATTAATCATTCTCGAGGTGCCTATTTTTATTTTCATTAATCCCAACTTCGATTAAAATAACTTTGGGATTAAATAAAAATAGGCGCCTCAAGAACGATTAATCTCGGCGTAATATATATAGAGGTATATATAGCTAGTTAAGCCAAGAGGCTTTCTATAGTGGCAGCAATCTTCAATTTCTATTTTTATAAAAAATTGACGTTCATTTACATGTCAAAAAAAAAAATAGAAATATATTAAATATAATTAAAATCGTGAAAATTATAGAGAGGAAATGGAAGTAAAAATGAGATAGATCAAGAGTCTCAAACCATTTCCTCATGCCTCTTAGACTCACATAAATATGTTATAATGAAAATTATGGTATTATGAAAATAGGCTCCTCAAGGATATCTCTCGGCTTATATATATATATATATATATATATATATATATATATATATATATATATATATATATATATATATATATATATATATATATATATATATATATATATATATATATATATATATAAGCTAGTTCCATCTCCACTAGAAAAAAACATCAACCAATATAAAACACATCTATCCTACAATATCCTACCATGTGATGTGATAGATATTGTTCTCTTAGTTTCATTTGAGTTATTCTATTTTCATTCGCGTCCTCCAAATAATTCTTCCTTCTCTCTTTGACTTTACATGCTCCTTTGATCTTTATTTTTTTGACTTCAGATTTGGCCAATTGTTTATATGAAATATCAAGATTGACAAAATGTTTGTGAGCATAAGTGGAATATTTTTGGAACTTTGTTGAAAATTTGGGTAGAACATTTCCAGATGGTTTATAATGATTGATTAAATTAATTTTAAAAAATTAAAATCTTAACTTTTAAATATTTAAATAAAATTATAGTAAAAATAACGATTATTAATCAAGAAAAAAAAATATATATATATATATATTTTATAATCTAATTTAATTATTTATATGAGCAAAAATATCATATTTCCAACCTACTTAAATTTGAACTCGTATTTTTTACAATTTATAAAATTAGAATACCAAATTTTTATTTTAAATTTCAATCAACTTCATCAATAATCTAGAATATATATATATATATATATATATATATATATAATATGCTATTGAAAATTTTTAACCAAAAAATTAAACATAGAATTATTATTAAGCTTTTAAAAATGAAAAATAATATATATTTGTTAACTTATAAAAGATTAAATAACTAGTTTATTGAAATCAATAACAATTTTCAATAAAGTTTAAATACAAATTTAAATTAATTTAATCTATTAATGATTTAAGGTGATTGATTTAGAAAAGTATTTGAAATATTTCATTGCTTAAATCTATCTTTGGACAAATACAAAACAAATTTATTATAAAAGTTCATAATATATACCATTAACCAACATAAAAGTTCACTCTTAATACTTTATAAGAAAGAATAAATATTATATAATAAAAATGTTTTGAGAATTGGAAAATTAATTTTAACTTAATATTTTATAAAGCTAAAAAGATAAAAGGAATTGAAAACAATATAGTTTCATTCATAATAATCGAATAAATATGTGTCCTTTAAAAGATGTTCTATTGGAAAATTATTCAACAATATAGATAGAAGATTTACCAAACTCAATGGTGATTCTAACTTTCTACTCAGTGGAGGGTAAGGTAGCATCCCTTGTAGGGTTTTTGGTGTTGCCCCATCACGAGTCTATCTCAACATGCCAACAAGTTTAATTGAAGGCCTTTGAGGCCATAGAGACAAACATTATGCAAGTCATTAGCAAACTATTTACTTGTTTATCTTATGTTGTTTTTATTATAATCAATGATTTGGAATCACACTTGGTAATTCATCATAGGATGAAAAAGTTAAAAAAGTAACCCTAAAATTTGAAAGTTTTCACACTGATGATGAATCATGAAATATATTTCTAAATATTGCTAATAAAATTATTTTTACACAATTGTATCCATAAGTTAATCAATATTATTAAAATGGAAAATATCGATAAGTAGGAGATAATTTCCACAGCAAGTCAAATTGTGATATTGCTATCAAGATTTAACTATGTGATTTTGAATCAAACTCATTGACCCATGTTTTGTGAGTAGTGATTCAAAATGAATCCATCTCTCATGAGAATAAATGGAACACTTAGCACTCATTGGATCTAGATGATGCTCACAAGGGTGAAGCATCGTGACTTCTTCGAGGGTCACCCATCCCAGTACTACTCCAACCTAAGCGCACTTAACTACAAAGTTTCCTCCATGGTTAAACCCAAAGCTTGCAACCCCATTTGCAAAACCTTCACTAAGTGTTGTGCCTTATGAACCATTCATTAGAAAGCCCCTTAAGCTCATCAATTGATAAGTAGGAGATAATTTCCACAACAAGTCAAATTGTGATATTACTATCAAGATTTAACTGTGTGATTCTGAGTCAAACTCATTGACCCATGTTTCATGAGTAGTGATTCAACATGAATCCATCTCTCATGAGAATAAATGGAATACTTAGCACTCATTGGATCTAGATGATGCCCACTGGGGTGAAGCATCGGGACTTCCTGGGAGGTCACCCATCCCAGTACTACTCTAGCCTAGGTCACCCATCCCAATACTACTCCAGACTGAGTGCGTTTAACTACGGAGTTTCCTACATGGTTAAACCCACAGCTTGCAACACCATTTGCAAAACCTTCAGCAAGTGTTGTGCCTTATGAACCATTCATTAGAAAGCCCCTTAATCTCATCAATTGATAAGTAGGAGATAATTTCCACAGCAAGTCAAATTGTGATATTGCTATTAGGATTTGGGTATGTGTAGGATCATGGTGTGCCAAAAAGTGGCGATGTGAAAAAAATAGAGTTTGAACATGTCTAAAAGCGCTTCAAAATCCACTCTGACTTTTTTCCACCTATCTAGGTACCAAACCTAGAAGGAAAGGCCAAGCCTTATCGGATATCTGATTTGGCATCGGATATCCGATAATCTTATAACATTATTATTATATTATAATAATATAAAAATATTATATTATAATAGTACAATATATTATTTAATATTATATAATATAATATTATTATAATAATAATAATTATACTATAATATAATAATATTATTATTATATTATAATCATATAATATTATACTATAATAATAATATTATATTATAATGTATTATATTATAATGATATAATATATAATGAAAAAGTATAATATATTATAAATTATAATAATATAATATAATATAAAATATAATAATAAACAAGTAATATAATATAATATAATATATAATAAAGAAGTATAATATATTATAAATTATAATAATATAATATAATAATTATATTATATTATAATAATATAATATAATATAATATATAATATATAATATAATATAATGTAATATCTTATATATAAAATATCATATAAAATATAAGATATGCGCCACATTGAATATCCGATATTGAATTAGATATCTGATATCTATGACATTACATATTAAAAAAACAAGACCTGCGGGCCCTTATTTCACATATTTTGGGGGCCAATATTTGCACGCGATCGGATATTAGAAATACAATTGGATATCGGATATTAAAGTTTTTAAAAAAAAATTTAACACATTTTTAATCTAAATTCAATAGATTTTAGCATGATTTTGTTTGTTTTAGTTGAATCTAGGGTTTTTTTGAAAAAAAAAAAAAAAAAAAGAGGTTAAAATAAAGTTTTTTTAAAATATATATTATGTTTTGCAATTCAATAGGAATGGGTGATCAGAATGATGACACTGAGGCAGGGAATACTATTCCTTGTAACCCCCCACTAAACAATCCAATACCCCCACAAAACCGTCCACCAAATGATCCTCTACCCCCCTCAAAACTCTCCTCGAATCGAGGATTTGATAAATGAAAATCTCACCGAGTTGAGAGGTTTTCATAAAACATATAATAATGTACTCGCATTGGCTCCTATGTTATCTACGTTAAACACCAGTGGATAACATTGAAACCCTTACAAACCAACAAAATGTCGCTCTTCATTGGCATGATGAAATGCACGAGATGTTTGATGATGGTTTGGATTATGATAAGGTTGCGGCCCTCAACATAAGCAAAGACAATTTGGCCCGCCTTTTTGCGAACCCAAAAATGGGTTTACCAGTGGACCCAAAAAAATCCAAACTATCGATTAAATGGTGCACAAATGACGCCATACGTGCAAACTTTTGGGATCGTTGGTGGATGGTCTTTGATATCCCTCCACATGGCAACTTAGACATACTGTTTTATTTCCTCATAAAATTATATGTAGGATTTGTGTTGAAACTTAAAGTGAACTATTGGAGCATGAAGCCCAACATGGGCTTAGGACTAGGAGCTCCTCAGGATAGACCCTCTTCCAAGCAGAAGAAAGCTAGCACTTTTGTCCCCCCCCCCCTGATACTCCCCTCCTCCTTGAATGCAGCATCCAAATATTATGAGAGAGGCTAGCTCTCAGACTATCAAAGCCATTCATAGGCTGAGTAGCCTAATGATATCTCAGGCTAGGTTAGTCCTGCCTCCTCGTGTTGATGATGCTGGTGCCAGTTCATCATCAACTAGCTCATCACACATTTGTGTGCCTCACACTTGCATTATGTGCAAGAATATTTTCTTAGGTCCCATAGGTGATCTTCTTGAGTATCATTTTGTATTAGACGAGGATACACCAGACACACACACGCAAAGGCTACAGACCTTGATGCAAGAGAGGAGGGGAATGCAGAGGCATGGACTCCTTCAGTGTCGGTACGTGTATATATTTTTTTGTTATGACATATCTGATTTAAAGTTAATTTTTATAATAGAGTAATTTTAATTTTTAAGCCATATTGACTTTTATATGTATGTGATCTTCATTCACATTTAGTTGATGACCGAGGAGGAGCTTAGATAAATTGATGATGCTACGCTCTCGGCCATTTCGTTTGGCCTAGACATCTATGGTACATTATGTTGTGTTCTCATTTTTTTTTCTATTTGATATTGTAGCATAAATGGTTGCTAATCTTTCTTTTATCTTGCAGGTAGCACCTATCCCGAGGGGAGAAAGTGCGAGGGGTGAACCAGCACACATTGACAAAGGAAAGGTAATTAGGCACTTTCTATTTGATTAAATATCGGTGCATTCTTGTAAAATGTTTGTGGTAATCTCATCTAATTACATTCTTTATTGTATATAGGGCATGGCTATTGGCGATGAGCCTATACAGATTTTGCGTCGTAGACCATCAGGGATTTCCATTCGCACTAAGAGCCCCATTGTATGTATAAGTATCATTTTTTTTTTATTATCATTATCTTCATAAATAAATTCAAAACTGATTTCTGTGATATTAACAACTACTATTTTGTATCTCATAGGAGACTCCTAGTGCACATGACGTCCGACGGGAGAGTTATGTAGATTTGATGACGCGGCCACTCACTCCTAAGAAGGAGCCTACAATAGTAAGTTGTAGTTTGAATTCATGATTAAATATGTTATAAATTTAGCATGCTATGAATTATAATGTTATAGTTTAAATTGTAGATTCATCTGACAAAGGTATTTGAACATATACAACCCATAATCAGAGAGGTACTAGCATTGCCGAGGGCATACAAGAGGACTCTTGCTGGGCGTAGGAGGTCGATGAGAGAGGTATTTATTATGAAATTTTGATAGTATAAATCTCCATTAGAAAAAAGATCATTATGCATTTGAGTAATTCAATGTTAGATACGTAGAATCATATAAATTTAGTAGTCTAACTTTGGGTTTTCCTTTTTTGTTTATGTAGGAGGCATCTGATCCACCTAGTGCAGCAAAGAGACTGAATTTTGATCATCCACCAGCACCCTAGGATAGTATAGTTGTCGTAGGATGCATCATGAGACATTTTGAGATGGCATATGCCACATTGTATACAGAAACATTGATATTATACACATTCTAATGGCATGATCAACCACATTTTGTATATGGATCTATGTATTTTGATATATATTTGAGTACTTTGTCTATGGATACATGTATTTTGATATTTTTTTTTTCATTTATGTGCACAATGATATACATATTAATTTAGTATCTAGTATTGTTCAATTTATCGTGGATCATGTGTATTGTTCATGTTTATGGAATATCATTAATTTTGATTATGTTTGTTATATTCGATTCAAATGTAATAATTTTTTAATAACATTTTAACAACCTTTATTATCAAATTTGGATGCAATGTATAATTTGAAGTGCTATCATGACATAAACACACTTGTTAATCTCCTACACAAAGTTCAGATAACTCCAAATTTGATTTTAAACTCCACCTTCAACCTTGAAACTAACTCTTGGCTTCAAATCTAATCTCAACATAGTTAAGGACTCCACTCCTCAACTATGGATTCTATTCCCAACCACCAAGTCATTCATAGATTCATAATCTTTGATAACTAGCACTTCACTTTGTTACTATCCTCATACTACAACTTTTCAATTTCAACATAACTTCAAAATATCTCAACTTAAGAGACTTGATTGGATAGTTCATCGATAGCCCTCATGAGCTCCGAGTTATTTTAGACCTCAGCATCACCGTCCTATAGCATTCAACGGTTCATTGATAGCCCTCACGAACTCTAAGTTATGACCCTCGAAATATCGACCTCAAAATGCACTTAGAGCACCTTGGAGACTCCTCGGTGCGGGGTGGCCGTGGACGATGGATGGTCTCCGTGGCCTGAACAAGGGTGTCACTAAGGTTCACCTGCCCACCTGAAGTTAATGGCACTAAAAATTCGATGCCAAGATCAGTGGTTTCAAAGTTATGCTATGGTGCACCTATGAACTGAGGCACACTGCGAGTTTTGGCATCAAGCGAGATCGTTGTGCCGAATGCAAACGAAATGTGATCTCTCAAAAATGAGATAGGTTATTTTAGGCATCAACATCACCATCCTATAGCATTCAACAGTTCATCGATAGCCCTCATGAGCTCTGAGTTATGACCCTCGAAAGATCAACCTCGAAAGGCACTTAGAGCACCTTGGAGACTCCTAGGTACGGGGTGGCTGCAGATGATGGATGGTCTCCATGGCTGGAACAAGGGTGTGAATAGGGTTCACCTGCCCATCTGAAGCTAATGGAATTGACGATTCGATGCCAAGATCAGCGGTTTCAAAGTTACGTTGTGGTGCACCTATGAACTGAGGCACACTGCGAGTTTTGGCATCAAGCGAGATTGTTGTGCCGAATGCAAATGGAATGTGATCTCTCAAAAATGAGATAGTTTATTTTAGGCCTCAACATCACCATCTTGTAGCATTTGACAATTCATCGATAGCCCTCACGAGGTCTGAGTTATGACCATCGAAAGAGCGACCTCGAAATGCACTTAGAGCACCTTGGAGACTCCTCGATACGGGGTGGCCGCAAATGATGGATGGTCTCCGTGGTTGAAACAAGGGTGTGACTAGGGTTCACCCACCCATCTGAAGCTAATGGTGCTAATGATTTGATGCCAAGATCAGCGGTTTCAAAGTTACGTTGTGGTGCACCTATGAACTGAGGCACACTGCGAGTTTTGGCATCGAGCGAGATCGTTGTGCCAAATCCAAATGGAATGTGATCTCTCAAAAATGAGATAGGTTATTTTAGGCCTCAACATCACTATCATGTAGCATTTGACAATTCATTGATATCCCTCACAAGCTTCGAGTTATGATCGTCAAAAGATCAACCTCGAAATGCACTTAAAGCGCCTTGGAGACTCCTCGGTACAGGGTGGCTGCAAATGATGGATGGTCTCCGTGGCTAGAACAAGGGTGTGACTAGGGTTCACCCACCCATCTAGAGCTAATGGTGCTAACGATTCGATGCCAAGATCAACAGTTTCAAAGTTACACTGTGGTGCACCTATGAACTGAGGTACACTGCGAGTTTTGGCATTGAGTGAGATCGTTGTTCCGAATGCAAATGGAATGTGATATCTTGAAAATGAGATAGATTATTTTAGGCCTCAGCATCACTGTCTTGTAGCATTTGACAGTTCATCGATAGCCGTCACAAGCTTCGAGTTATGACTCTCGGAATACCGACCTCGAAAGGCACTTAGAGAACCTTAGAGACTCCTCGGTATGGGGTGGCCACGGACGATGGATGGTCTTTGTGGCCAAAACAAGGGTGTGACTAGGGTTCACCCACCCACCTAGAGCTAATGGCACTAATGATTCAATGCCAAGATCAACGGTTTCAAAGTTACGTTGTGGTGCACCAAGAACTGAGGCACACTGCGAGTTTTGGCATCAAGCGAGATTGCTGTGCTGAATCCAAATGGAATGTGATCTCTCAAAAATGAGATAGGTTATTTTAGGTCTCAACATCACTGTCTTGTAGCATTCAACAGTTCATTGATAGCCCTCACGAGGTCCGAGTTATGACCATTGAAAGATCGACCTCGAAATGCACTTAGAGCACCTAGAGACTCCTCGGTACGGGGTGGCTGCAAATGATGGATGGTCTCTGTGGCCAAAATAAGAGTGTGACTAGGGTTCACCCGCCCATCTGGAGCTAATGGTGTTGACGATTCAATGCCAAGATTAGCGGTTTCAAAGTTACGCTATGGTGCACCTATGAACTAAGGCACACTACGAGTTTTGGCATCAAGTAAGATCATTATGCCAAATCCAAACGGAACGTGATCTCTCGAAAATGAGATAGGTTATTTTAGGCCTCAACATCATTGTCTTGTAGCATTTGACAGTTCATCGATAGCCCTCACGAGCTCTGAGTTATGACCATCAAAAGATCGACCTCGAAATGCACTTAGAGCACCTTGGAAACTCCTCGGTACGGGGTGGCCACAAATGATGGATGGTCTCTGTGGCCGGAAAAAGGGTGTGACTAGGGTTCACTCGCCCATCCGGAGCTAATGGCTCTGACGATTCGATGCCAAGATCAACGGTTTCAAAGTTACGTTGTGGTGCACCTATGAACTGAGGCACACTGCAAGTTTTGGCATCGAGTGAGATCATTGTGCCAAATCCAAACAGAATGTGATCTCTCAAAAATAAGCTAGGTTATTTTAGGCCTCAAAATCACCATCTTGTAGCATTAGACAGTTCATCGATAGCCCTCACAAGCTCCGAGTTATGACCCTCAAAAGATCGACCTCAAAACGCACTTAGAGAACCTTGGGGACTCCTCGGTACGGGGTGGCCACGGACGATGAATGGTCTCCGTGGCTGGAACAAGGGTGTCATTAGGGTTCACTCGCCCACCCAGAGCTAATGGCACTAACAATTCAAATAGTTCTAGCCGTTAGGAGTTAGATTTTGAAAAGTTGTCAATAAAATTGCAAAAGTTGCTAAGCAACTTTTTGCAATTTTTGCGCTAAGACAAGTTTTATTGCAAATTTGATTGCAAATGGACTCTACAAACTCCTAGGGACCCTAATAATGTTCTAAACATCTAGACTTACCTAAAAAACATGGAATTTACCAAAAATCCACTTTATTGGACCAATTGATGGCCAAGGCTTATAGTTGCACCATGGGGTCTTGTGTCCATTACAAATGTGGATGGTCACAAGGAGATCATTAGATCTATCCCTAGACCTTATTACATCAAGAAAAGAAAAATGATTAAGTGCTTTGCACTAGTGTTCCCTGTATTTCATTAATGTTATTGGACTAAGAACCAATTTTCCTCTCAGTTGGAAGGGTGGGCCTAAGGGTTCAACACTAATGGGTGATGTTGAACCACCTTGGTAATGACTAGTTCATTTGGGGAGGCTTGAGACTGCATGCAAAGAAATTCTTATCTATTTTACTCTTGTTTCAAGGGGTGGGCCTAAGAGCTCAACATATTAGAATGATGTTAAATCGCCATATAAATGAATAGCTCATTTGGAGATGGTAGCTAACCAAAGCTTAGAAGATTATTTTTATAGTATTGTAAAAGTTTTTTGTGAGAACCTGGTTACTAAAAATTCAGAGTACATGCAATTTTCCCAATGATTCTAAGCATGGTAACCAATGGAGGAAGAGTTGGCATGGTTGTAATAATGCATAGTAACCATGATGAACCAACAAAAAGAAGAAACACTATGAACCATGATGCACTTGAACATAAAGATGATTATGGAGAGGATCAAATGCAACATGTTGCTTCAGTCCCAAATGTTGACAATATACAAGTGATGCAGAGGATAGGGTGATGGACCCAAGTAACAACCTAAAATGAGTAAATTTGTAACAATGTGCCAAGTGACCCTTCTAGGTCCTAATGGTCAAATCCCACAAATGGTCAACTCCAAGAGGTTTTAAGGCTTCAATGAGTTTGTTTTGACATATTCACCATGTTCCAACACTTACCCTTGAGTTTCAATATTTTTCAAGCCAAAATGCACAACATGCCAAAATGTTGTCTATGTAACTTTAGAATTCTGCGACAACAACAAGACAAATAGGTGGATAACTTTTCTTTTTTTCAAAAGACTCCTTGAATAAATGGATGTTTTGGATACCCGTTATCCTTTCACAAAACATATATAAGACTTAGATACCCTTCCTTTGGAAAATATCAATGAACTTTCACACGTCTCCTATTTTTTAAAAATGTAGAAAAGATGCATTTACAAAGCAACCACTAGGACTTAAAATCTGGACTCCAAACTTTGCATAGGCTCCTAAAATGACTTCAATTGGAAAAATCCACTCTCAATTTCAGTCTATGGGTTCCCTAACCCCAAAAGCCCCAATTCACCTTCTCAAAACCCTTGTTCTTAGGGCATCACCAATCTCACATGTGCCAAGCCTTCTTGGACTAATTCAAAATTCAGACATCTATGTTTTATCACCATAAACATGAATCAACTCACAAACACTGCCCTCTTTAAGGAAAATATCTTCCTATAGGACTGTCCCCTCACTTTTAACCCTTGTTTTCACCCTTTTATGTTTGGTGGCCACCAATTATTCTGGTTAGTTGATCATTTCAGGGTTAGAAGACATTATACATGTTAGTACAATGGCATTGCATGAAGAATTAGGTAAGCATTTCATGGAATGACCATGATTAGATGAAAAAATTGTCAAAATGCTTATGAAAAGGACTGCTACAGCCAACAATCAGCAAGTTAGATGAATAACCCTTCAAAAAAAAAATCAAAACTTGGTCCTAAACTTCCTTATAGATCTTAGAAGATGCCTCAATGCATTAGAATATCATAAAGAACTCAAAAACTTGGTCCTAAATTGACTTCAAATTATCTATGCCAAACGGAATGTATGTCTGAATTATGATTCGTGTCACTTCAAAACTTCATAAACTATACAATATTCAACCAAAATGAATCAAACCAAATGCATCGTCTAGATATTGATGTTTTGAATCTAACGCCGAAAGAATTACGTCATTATCATTTCTAGAAAAAAAAGTTGTGTGTCAAACGGACTATCACTCTTTAAAAATATTGAATTTTATTATGTACCACTTTTCGAAGGAGATGAAAAAATTGACCTAAATAGTTATTTTTTTCAGATTAAAAAATATGGTTACAAAGTAGGAACAGAGTACTCAAAATCATTAGTTTATGTCATCTTGAAATTATTTATAGTTTTCAAGATATGGTTAGTTGAACATGATGTTTGCTGCAAAAATATTGATTTCAATGTCAAAATTGGTCAAAAAGTGGAACCCATTATTGTGGGATCACCCTTCTTTTTTATATAATATATGATTACAGCAGATTCTTTTGGGTAATTTTGTTATTTTCTTTCTTTTCGCTGGTTATTCATAAAAAATTGTCACTAATCAAGATGAATTTTTTTTTATAATTATGGGTTTCATGCGTGCACTGACATTGGAACTCCTCTTTCACATAAATGTGACTGTGGAGCTCTTGGAGAATTTTAGCAATCATGGTTTAAGTTTCGTTTAAATAATATAAACAATTTTTCCAAGTTTCAAAAGAATTTATCCTTGATAAAATGATTTTTTTTTAAAGTTTATTATGTTTGTAGAGGTAGATTAGATTCCAAGTCTAAGAAATTTTCTTGTTTTGATTAGATAAGTAGGAGAAAGGTCCAGAGTTATTATAAATCAATCATCAAAGTAGAGGAAATTTTATTGTGATTGACATATTTTATTTTAGGAAAAAATGACTTTTCAATTGTATTACATTTAGGAGATAACTGAGGGAAAATCATGACACAGTGTCTTTTAAAAGGTCTGATCACCAAATAAATAAGTTATAGAGGCTACTACATTTATGCTAGATTTATTTTCCAACATTTTCAGCTAGGAGATGTGTTTTCATATATTCTTCAATATTCAACTAGAGATTTAAGACAATGTTTGTAGATTAACATATTGTATAATGTTTGTTGGTTGTTTTCTTTAGTTAATTTTAGTAATGATATTTATATACACGATGTTGGTGTACAATTAAAAGAGAGTTTAAATGTTTATATAGGATTTGATAATGTATAGTTCTAATGGTAAAATTTGTACATTTATGTTGCTTATTTTTATTTGGTTTTGTATTTATTTTACGAAAACATTTTAATACATGATAAAATCATGTGTACAATTTGTTCCCATCCTTATCTTTTATTCATTCTTATTTACACATTTCCATATATCAAACTATAACTTACCAATTTTCTTAGACACTATTATATATTGAACATTCATTGCATCATTTATGTGTAGACACTGTTTTCTTTTTTATGGATAGAGAGTCCCATCGTTATTTCTCTTTTTAGGGAAAAATATTGATTTTCAAATCTAAAATAAAATACATAAAATAATTCAGAACAACTATTGTTATTAAAAGTCCATAGAATAAAAATATAAACTTTTAGACCTACCCACCTCCATGAAAACCTTAAGACAAGACAAGACGATGAGAATACAAAGTGAAAATCTATTCAACAATCCACAAAAAACCCTTCTTGATAAGAGATGTTTCCTTTATTTTGGTTTCCCACATCATATATCTTTTCTCAATTCTAGGCAAATAGATTTGTGACTCTAGATTCAATGTGACTTACCCAATAGACAGTGACAAATGTCGAGTCGATTGGAGGGGTTGCTATGAGATTGCAATCTTCCAATGTGGTTGAGAGGGGTAGCTCCCTCATATGATGGGGTTTTATGTAATTTTAATACAAAAAGAAGCAATGAGAATTTCTTTAAAAACTAATAAACAAATCTCCAAAGACACATATACAAATACCAATTGAGATTTCACAATTCCCAATAGATTAGCAGAGGGCTTTATCATAAAATGTGTTTAGATATGCAACAATGATAAAAGACATCTAATATTTCATGACATACAAATAGATAAGTATCTTAATATATTGGAACCAAGATTGTCAAACATTTTGTTTCATCACAATTGCATTTTCAAGATAATAGATGATTTCTAGTGAGATAAATGAATTACCAATTTGATATACCTATAGCATCATAAAATTGCATTGCTTTGCAATTTCTCGCTAGATCTATGCCCTATGTTCCCCTGAAATTTTGGTACGGGGACGGCGGGGGACGGCGAGATGGGTTTTCGATACAGCAATTTTTTTTTGCAATTTTGGGGACGAGGGAGACAGTAAACAGGGATGACTATATAGGGAAATTTGCAAATATACATTTCATTCATATGAAACTAAGCACAAAGCATGTCATTTAAACACTGTAGAACCATAACATACAACATTTGAATGCCATCTAGGAAATAATATCCGATTACAATAATCAATTGTCAAAATGCATGTATTAATATCAATGAACAATATCATAATGATAAACATGATAATTCAAAATCTAAATCTAAATATGCCTAAAGCTATACGCCCAAAGGCTATAAGGCTGCCATAAAGTAATAAGTATCAATGTATCATAAGCATGTTGACGTTCAACATAAAAAACCTAACATAGAAAAATGAAGTAGATTGTTGTTCCTATTCTGCCTCTATCGGATTTGGGGGGGAGGGGCCCACCTCGGCGACCTAGTAAGGAGCCTTAAAATCATTTTTTAGTATTCACTTTAAAAAAAAAATTCATTAAAAAAAATTCAAAAATTTTTTGGGGACGGTTGGTCGTACCCAGTACGGGTGGGGGACATCTAGGCATCCCCTTTCCATACCAAGGACAACCCTTTTTTTCCCAGCCTTCCCCAAGTTTTGGGGACATCCCCTGGTAATTTGCCCTTTTTAGGGAAGGCTAAGGCACGTCCCATATCCATCCCCCCATTCCTGAGACATCCCTGTTTTTTAAACTCTTGGTTTTAAGTCGTTTACGCATCCCTGGGGAACATAGTCTATGCCCTATTTTAGCTTGTATGGTTGCATTAAATTGCATAACGTATCTCAATTTGAAATGTCATTCTGGGATTTTCTCTTCAAATAGGACCTATGATCTCTATTTGGGACCACATTGGAGGGAATAAGACAATCGTGTATAAACTGTAATAGAAAGATTAAATAATTGTAACACCTGATTTCTCAAAATAACCTTTGTGCATCATAATACAATTCAAAAGTTGTAGAGAAAACTATTCTTGCATGATCTCCATTTGTAATAGTAGTTGTTCTTGCAGATGACTCATAGACTTGTGGGGTGGAACAAATAACTCCAATAATGGCAAGTAGTGGACTTGAAAAAAAAAAGACCATTGTAGATGCTATTGTACATGAATCAATCCCAAATATGTCTTTACAACATAAAATAAAATAATTAAGAATAAATATAAAACAAAATGCAAAATATTTTTCAAGCCAAATGTTCATAATGAGCCATTATAACATCTATTAAACAAATAAACTAAAATTAAATATCTAAACATAATCATAAATATGTTTTTTTTTTTGGGTCTCTAAACAACTCCACAATTATCTTACATCACATTTTAAAATTGTTCTTAGAAACTTGTATCGTAGATTAAATGTTCTTAGGAGGGAGTAGAATGCACCCTACAATAATATATTAATGTCTAATTTATATTTATATATTGTTAGCTCCATTGACATCATCTTGTTAAATTACCTATATTAAGGGAGAGAGCTTAAATGGAGCACCTTAATTTTGTTTCATTCTTAAATATTTCAAATCACTTTTAATTTTGTACATCTACTTGTCATGTTTTTCTATTGACAAATATGATACCACATCATATACCTTGTTGACAAAGGTATCAAAATAGACCCTAAGAAGAAGTGAGACTTGCACTTATATAGTAAGCCATATTTATAATTTATTGGGATGCTTGTATGACATCACATAAATAGATGTTTTCTCAAATTTATAAGAATCTTTTTAAAGATAAACATTGACATTATACATTTGATAAGTAAGAGATATTTTCAGGATTTAACTATGTACTTCTTGTGTTACGACACAATCAAACTCCAGAAATTCTCATGACATCATTGACCTATGTTTCATGAGTAACAGTTCACACAAACCCATCTCTCATGAGAATGAATGGAACACATACCACTCATTAGATATAGGCGATGCTCATAGAGGTAAAGCATTGGGACTCCTTGGGAGGTCACCCATCCAAGTACTAACCCAGCTTGAGTGCCTTGACTACAGAGTTTCCTTCCTGGTTAAACCCACTATGCTTGCAACCCCATTTGTGAAACCTTCACCAGATGTTGTACCTTATGAACTATTCATTAGAAAGTCCCTTAAGTTCATCAATATCACTAAATGACACATTTGCTCCATTATTGAAATGATGACTACACAATTAAATTCTAATAACAATATCTCGACATGATACATTTGCTCCACTATTAAAATAATAATAACTAGACAGTTAAATCCGAACAACAGAACACATTTGCTCCACTATTGAAATAACTGTATTCGCTTCCCATTATTCCCAGCGCACTATTGAATCTTCTCCCCTTGGCAGCACATTGTTGGGGAGGAGTGAGGTTCTCTTTGGGCCAAAGAATATTTGGCCCTGGTTCAAAAAGATTAAAAGAAGCCGTTGGTAGTTACTCTTCTTTTGAATATGTAACGCAGTCAAGGCTCGGGAATGTGACAGTGGGTACATGTAAACTTCAAAAGCATCGGTACAGAGAAACCTTGGGAAGTAATTCAAAAATAGCTGAAACTACCTATTGCAGCAAGTTAGAGAGGAGAGAACAAAAGGTGAAGTGCCATGTTGGGTGGCAGAGCTTTTCAGAAACTCAATTCAGATGAAGAACCAGAATTCCTTTTCTGGAAACACATGACAAGTTCGGAGCTGAGGAAATCCACCTGTGGGATTCCAGAGTTTTTTGCACTGACCCATTTTCCTGCGTTTTCAGGAGGGAGGAAATCGATGGAAATTGTATTTCTGGATGAAAGAATGAATGGGTGGAGGATCACATACAAATCAAGAATCCGTCGGAGTGATCCCAATGGTTCCCCATTGTACGCCCTGGGAGAAGGATGGCAGAAAGTAATTGAAGATAAGAATTTACAAATTAAAGATTGTGTCTCATTCTTCCGATTTGGGCGGAGCTACATCTTTCTTGCCATTAGGCGGACAGCGCCTCACACGTTGAAGGTGCTTGAGTCAAGATCACGGGAGCTTATTTCACTTCACCCCTATCAAGTGCGTTCAGCGAAACTCTCAGCCTCCAAATTTTCCTTAATCGAAAGGCATTTTGCAGTGGAATATATTGCTTGCATCTACGGGATGTTCGGAGCTTCAAGTTCCACAACTTCCCCAACTCTTTCTTTGCAAGATTTTGAGGCCATCTATCAGCTGTTTCGAGAGAGAGCAGAGAATGGTGCGAACGCAATACAGCTCGAGGAATCCCAGTTACCATATCGCATTCCAAGAAATTTTTGTGGACAAGATTTTGACAGCACTTACAGGATGATTCAAGAAAGAAGAAATCTTCGGGTAATTCTAGCGGGATCTGCAAGTTCTAGTGGGGATCTTCCTCAAAGCAATTCTCAGTCAAGAGGAATGCAAACTCAAGCAGGCGCAGAGAGATCCCCTGCCTACCCACAGAGTTCACCAAATCATTGTGGGCATGCTTCCCAAATGCATCCTGGGATGTTTCAGTCAACAGAACGACAAGTTCGATTCCATGAGGTGGATGCAACACGTTTATTTGCAGATGCCCCATTTGCTCCGTACCCTACCTACTATATTGTGTTTAAGCAGTATCCTGGTGAAAATTTTGCTGGGAATGTTTTTCAAAATCCTGAGGTGTGGAGATGGATAAAAGACCAAATTCAAGTAAGTCTACCAAGTTTCATGGCCTCACAGATTGAACAAGGCACTTCAACAAATACTTCTGGACAAGATCCTATTCCCGATCATGGGATAGCTCAAGAAAGAGGAGCAGTAAATCAAGCAGCTGTTGAAACTTCCAATGGCACTCAAACTCATCCGCAGATGTTTCAATCAACAGGAGCACAAACTCAAGTGGATGCAACAAGTTTCCCTGCCTACCCAACTTCATATAATCGAAGTTTCAGAAGCCATTTTGGGTGTTCTTGCCAAACACGTCATCAATTTTTTCCGTATCATTTGACAGTCAGTTTACCGCAATTTCCCCTCTTCAGCTACCTGATTGTACTGATTCATTTTGTGAACCCAACTCGACTTCTCTCTGCGTTTGTTCCCCGAACAAATCTATGGACAGGTACACAATTTCATGAAAGCATACCAAATGACGTGGCCTACCAAAATCAATGTCAAACTCCAAGAAGTTTCTCTGCGCAATTATCAGGAACACACACTCAAGTAGGTCCACCAATTTTCACAGATGCACCATGTTTGATGGCCTCACAGATTCAACTCGGCACTTTATCAAGTAGTTCTCGACAAAAATCTCTTCCCAGTTATGGTATGGCTCAAGAAGCTGCTGAAACTTCCCATGGCTGTCATCCGCAGATGAAAATCCCACAAGAGGAACCCGAATCCAAGCACAACAAGAGGGACATGTGAAAGTGAAGAACAGCACGGAGAAGGAGAAGCCGCAAAGGAATGGAACGCCATTTCCAAAATAATCATATCACAGATTACTTGAGAATACGTCTCTCTCTCTGTTTCCAGATAAGCTAAGCATGACTAATTCATCAAGAAATCTTAAATGGAACCTATCTTGCGTCCACAGTGATCATTGTCAGCATTTATTCCGTATCTATCCATTCTTTTCACTTGAAGTGGAGCTCAAGAGCACTATAAAGAGAGCTTATTTGTGTCATTGTAGTTTCCTATGCTTCTGCATCATAAGCTTCAAAGTAATCTCAGAATCAAGTTAAAAAGAGACAAAGCAATTATAGAAAGGTCTTATGGGTTTTGAACCTGTTTTAGGTACAGTGCAGTTTTGTATTAGTATTTTCCCCTGGCATCCAATGCTACCACTGTTAAGATTACACTTGATTCTTTTTGGTATAATATATGATCACACTGGATTCCTTTTGGTATTATAATTGTTTTCTTGATTCTCACTGGTTATACATAAAAACTTCTCATTAATCAGGTTGAAACTCACTTTAACAGCTTGTTTTCTAACTTAACTACAAATAAAAAATAATAATAGACCATTCTTGCCATCTAGGTTCCCTATCTTTCATTTTCCTTCTCATGCTATCTTTGGAGCGCTCTTTTGAAAATTCGTTATCCTCATTTCTAACTCCATTTTTGTTTACTGCTGGAGAAACTATCATACCTTACTAATGCAGTCTTCTTCATATTCATCGTCACTTTTTAAAATCTTGCCTTGTTTGGAGCTACTAAGCGGACCCAAAATAGAAAATATGACTATAACCATCATTACATAGCATTGACCTAAAGTGGCATGGGTAAAGATAAACGCAAACCCTTTTCTGAGTCATTTTTTAGAGTAACTGGATTTCAACATTTGACAAAATTTCACCTGTGCTTAATTAAATTTCCATTTTTGACAAATTCCTTTTATGTCATTTATAAGAACTCTAAGCAAATAAAATAAAATAATCCTGTAAGTAAAGCATTCGCACTTCAGTTCTTATTTTTATCTCTACCCTTTGTCTCTCCAAGAGTCACTGAGTATTTATACATAGTTTATGTAAATTGAGAGTATTTTAAGGCCTTTCATTAATCTTTGTGCGTTATAACTTAGGCTTATTTTAGAGAGCAATAAAAGAGTGATAGCAAACGTTGTGGAATCTGGTATTACGCCAGCTAAATGCTTCTGTTCAAAATTTTGAAAGCTTCTCCAACAAATCTATTTTGCATAAACTCTGCAATTCATTGCATATGATGGGAACATCAAATCTGTGAGGCAAATTTACTGGATGTAAATACCCTATTCCAAATCTCCCAAAGTTGTACTGGCTTACAGACTATCTATTTAATTCGTCCACATCCGAGGAGCTATCTAATTCTTGATCTTTCATCAGTCTCCTTACCATTTGCTCGCAGGACATGCCCACTTTTGCATAGACTTTTGACTGAAGAACTTTAGTCGCATATTATTTTAAGAACGCTAGTCATAAATTTGAGCATAAATGTTTGGGAGAAGAACATTAGACATTTTTTTAAAGATCCAAATAAAAAACTACATTGCTATAAATAGTCTTAAGCCTATATTCATTTGTGATTTGCAACAGCCAAAAAAACACAACTACACATCCAACCCATGTTTTTGCTGCCATCTTGATAAATTAAATGGTGTCCTCAAGAAGGTCAGCATGAGTAACTAGGGCAAGCGCGCACACATAATGATCAATTGTAGGTGTAATGCAGTAAGGCGTATATCCAAGTGATTAATATGTACAGCTCACATTTATTAAAGCTTCAGCATTTTTCAAAATGCTTCATCTATTCAACATTTTGAGAGCATCCCTGCAAAATTCATCTTGTGCATTTTGTCAAACAGCTAATGTGCCTTGGTTGTGTTTCAACATTCTACTAAAACATTACCAAAGAAAATATCTACCAAAAACGTTCATTCCATTAAGCTTTATATATGTGACAAGATCCCTGTTTTTATCCTTTGATAGATTGCATACCTTGTTCCAGAGCTCCTTGAACCCGTCAATTGCATATACCTAAAAGTTTCTAAAGCTATTTCACCAGACATTTTGTGTTTATCCTCTCAACTCAAACAAATCAAATTGATTCACACCAATCGATTGAAAGTTTCTGAAGCCATTTCACCAGATATTTTGTGCTTATCCTCGCAACTCAAACAAATTATTTTGCATATACGCGTACCAGAGCATTTCCAGTAGAAATGAGGGTATACAAGGATAATAATAAATGCTGCGGAGAAAACTATTCAAAAATTTATAAAATCACGAGAGATTGAAAAACATTCAATTACTAGCACTTGCACTCACACGAGCAAGGGATACGCCCATAGTGACAAAAAGTGCATGTCTATATATAAGATGTTTTTCTACATATATTCTTTTTGATATAATATGAAAGGAAATGTAAAAGAGAAAACTAAAACAATCATAGTTAATTAATAAATAGTTGGGTACCATACATGATTTATTTTTAAATTCAACTCTTAATTCCTAAGATAATTGAGCTTTGGAAAAAAAATATGTGGATGCAAAGGTTTTCAACAGTGATTGGGATGGAGTCGTCTAGATTTTTATTAACAAACATAGCAGAAAGTCCTTGATTGCAATGTCTCATTATTAGATGCAATACAAAATAGGAAAACCTTAGGTGGTTTATGAATCTTCTGTCATAGAATCTCATTAAGTGTATTACATATTCATGCATTTTAACTTGACGATAGTGAGCTTTTATTGGCAATGCAATACCATCCAAGAAGAGTGTGGCAAAATCTTGTTGACAAGTCCCTCAATATTATATTCATTTATTCAAGCTCTAACAAATGAATGAGGGGGTCATTTGCATCTATAATTTGCAAGGTTTTTTTGACAATATCCATCTCATGTTATTATCAATATCAATTGATAACAATTTTCCAGGGTGAAGCATGTTTGAAATGCCTATACTTGTATCATTAAGTAGTTGTAGATATTAAACATCTATTTAAACATCCTTATAGAATGGCTCATATTTAATTTTATATTGTAATGTGGTTTACAACTTCTACTTACATAGCAATCATAACAATTTTCATGTGTATGAAGTCTTCAAACTATTAGGACATCCAAATTTGTAATTCTACACTAGCGATATTCTATTATTTTAATGTCTTATGGGAAGCTAATTGTATTCCTACAATATTTGTACTAATCATCATGAGTGTTTGTCAATTGCACTTTGGATTTACTCATGTTACAATTATCTCTTCCATTTGGGTTAGATTTTTTAAATTTTTCTAGCTATTTTCCAGGGTCTATGATATTACACATAAATAATCAAATCATTCCTTTCTTGTGAGCACATATACTATAAATTCTACCACATTAGATTGAAGTGGTATGCATCCCAAGGTAGCATTATTTCATACTTTAGATGTTCGCATAGTTGGTAATGTATATGTCCTAATGTAGAATTGCTTAGAAAATATTGCAAAGTTTGTATTCCTTTGGGGTTACTCAGTATCTAAGTATTCATACAACTTAATTTTTACTTGCATTTATCTTTAAAAAAATGATAATCTTGTCACAACTACCATTTTGGATACATCCTACAATTATTGCATTCAATGAGACGATATTTTGTGTAGGCATCTTTGTGAGTATTTAAAAAGAATAATCTATATTCCAACATATGTTGTACATATCATTTACGGAAGTTCCAAATAATATGTTAATTATATCAATCCTATATCACTATTAAAGGGATAAAGTTTTAATTTTAAAGTGTAGATAGAGTATATGAGAACTACAAAAAAGTGGGATGCCATAGAGACTAGAAGGATGAATATTGTTGACGTTGTAGGTGAACATTCAATAGTGTTTGTCACTTGTGGGATGTTTAATCTCTATAATTCTATGAACATTGTTCTACATGACTTTCTTTCTTATAGTCATAGAACTTTTCTTGGACAATTTTTTATTCAATAACTTATGCACTATATATATTCATGGTTAAGAACAGATGCTATCACTAAGTCACTAAGAATCTAGCTTAAATTCCTCTATTTGATATTCCCAGGACTACAATCATAACTATGACTGAAAAAGATATAGAAAATATCTTCTCTAGTTGAAAGTGTGTTGTCGTAGTGGTAATAAAAGTTTGTCTCCATTGTATGCTTCTTTAACCATTCATGTTATGTGTGAACATTTATTTGTCTATTCCTATCACTTTTCATTATGGAGAATCAATAAAGATAATTTGAACTAAGTAGATTGTTCCACCTTTCATCTTATCTTGTGTTTCATAACTTTCTTATTGCCTATTTTGGTTTGAATGTTGCTTTCATATTGGCCTCAAAGTATTGAGTTCACAACTAGGGTTTCAAATCATTCACTCACATGTGTGCCAGCCATTCCAGCCACTATACCACCATTTGTGAGAATATATGTCCATGTTGATCCTGTCACATCCCTAATTTAACCTCCTAATCTCTCCTACATCTTTAGCAAAGAAAAATGCCATTGAGATCAATTCGGTGAGTTAAATGACACATAACAATAGATGTATATATTGAAGATATTTCCAAGTTTTTGAGGTCCCAAGAATTTTATTAGACTAGGAAGTGGCTCCTACCACCACATAAATGGCTTTGCCTTGGTTGTTTTATGTTTTGCAATAAAATGAAACTTATTCATACATGACAACATTGTCCTCTACAAAATACTAACTAAGCCAACCACTGGGATGACATATAGCCTCCATGATATCTAGCCATGGAAAATCATAAAATATTAGGTGTAGATAGCATATTGTATTACTAGTGGTAGCATTGTTTGGAGCCACTTATGTGTTCCACATTCAATTTTTTTTGTATCGAACAATGATTGTCTTCACATACTCTCTTTATCATCCCAATTCAAATTCAAAATTATGTCCTTGCGCCTATACATATACACCTGACATTGGTGCTAATTTCAAAATGACGTCCTTGTCCCTATTAATACGCCACATGTTTAGTGCAACATATAATGTTATTATTGTGCAACATATCATTGTGTTCAAATGAGTCAAATGCTTTTTTTTTCATGGGTCCAAAGCTTTCTCTTCAATAATATAACAACTTTTAATTTTCTCTAGACAAACTCATTTATAACCTATCATATCATGAATTCTTTTGAAACTTTTAGGTTTTTTATTATTTTGGATAATAAGTTATTCTAATATTCGTAGTAGTGTTTGGTTCCCCCACTTTTCCTATATATTGACCTATATTTCTCAAGGTAATATCGATCATTTTTATTATGTACTTTTATTTTTCTTGATTAAAATCAATTATACTATTGTTATTATTATTATTTAGATTTCATCGCGTCTTCAACTCGACCTATCTTTTAAAAATAAAAATTTGTTTGATAAAATTCATGAAGCCTTAAAAGTAAAGATTTTTTAAATTAAAAATGTCATCGCTCTATGCAAAATAACGTCATGCAACTATAGCATTAAACAAGAATAAATTGCTTTCTTTCCTTTTTAATGATTTTCCACTCAAAAGGAGACCCGAATTATAAGATTGAACTAAAATGTCATTAAAAAGTAATCCTATTAACCACTTGATTTCATAAATAGTTGGAAATATGGAGTGGAGTGGAATGGACTTGAACCTATGACCTTCAACTCCTCTTAGACCTACTACTGGAAAAACATGACAGTGAAGCTTTATAGTCCTATAGACAATGCACATGGAATTGTATATTTAAACTTGAAAAATTGCAATATTTTTTCCTAACCTTGAGTAAAATATTGTAGTTAATTGAACCATTATTCTCGTTAACTCTTCAAAATTGCATGCTTAAGCTCAAGTAACAAGTAGCAAATCAAAGTGCACAACAAACTCCTTTATAAAATACCAAAAGAAATTCCATTTCCAAAATGCACTTCTTTTCCACCATTGTCATCTTCCAACGGTGTTATAAATCTAGATGTGTGAAGGATTGATGTGCTAGTGGCTTTTGCATTTTATCTTCTAGGTGTTTTTCAGGTGCATTTTATGATGTGTTTTAATGTACAGTTCTATGTGCACGGAAAACATTGGATTTTTTTGCAACTTTGTTTTCATAAAAGTCAAATAGATAATAGAACACCCCAAATATCTATCATCACAGGAATTGTGTGTAAAATTGATGATGCCTACATGAATTGATTTTTGTCCCATGCCCGAATCCCATGTGCATAAATTCTGACATGCTTAGATTCTTAGGTCTAGCAATGAAATGGAGAATGGAGGGAATAATGCAATAGGGATGGCCTTTCATCCCTTGCAAATGAATTTCCAAGCTTTCATCTACAATGTTTAGGGGATTGATACTTCTTTCCACTACAAATGTCATTTCTAAGAACCAAGTCTATGATTATCATCTTAAATCATCCAAAATCAGTTGTGTTTGGTTGTTACTGCTACTCTAATGTGGTTCTTGGAAAATTGTAGAGAACTGCACATTGAATTCCACGGGTAGAATCTGGGGAAGAATGAGTTGCTTTTTTTTATTGTAGCGGCTCCAGTCAAATGGGTGACTACAATGGCCTACTCAATGACCAAGGCCTTGGATTAGGGATAACTATAGTTGTTTAATACTCCCTCAATGTTCAAGATTTAGACTTTTATGGGATTTCTCTGATCGATGGCTTAAAGCTATCTCTTTAGATAAACCCTACATTAACAAACCCTAAGCGCTAGGGGACAATAATGAGCTAAAGGTGAGCGGGCAAATATGTCAAAGCACCTGCACCAAATGTAAGATAGATGATCACTATTGCACATGCACCATTGAGGAGGCGGTTTGTGCAATCAAATTTTCCAGAATTGACAGAGAAGCTTGTAGCCATGGTTTCTCTATCGTTAAGCTTTTGTTGGATGATGATGGCAATAATTGTTATGGAGAATTCAAGAACATTCTAGAGATTTGTTTCTCTAATTTTCGATGGGGAGAAATTAATTTTACCTCTAGAAAAATTTCCATTGACCAATTAGAAAATAGAAATAACTGGTTCAAAATTAATTTAAAAATAAAGTAATTTTATAACTTTACAAATGTACTATTTTTAGTGGGAAAGATTATTTATGACCATCACTTAGTTCCAAGGACTAACAAGATATCTAATAAATCTTACAAACCTCAATAAGAACCCAAAAATATAGCTTTCAAGATAAATTATGAAAATTGTAAGAAAACACAAGAAAGAGAGAATCATGAATCAATTTTACTTCGTCATGAAACAAGATGTCAATAGATCATCCCACTAATGAATTCAAAAATTAAGTTTAGTATGAATATCATAAATGGGATAACTATATGAAATATGGAAGCGTATACCCAGACAATGAAATAGACATTAATCTATTATTAAAAATAAATTAAAATTACAAAACAATTGCTTTAGAATTTATAAATAATTAATAAATTGCAATAGGAAACAATTCAGTCCACTCGATAGTGGAAAAGTCTATCCAGTCGATGGAATAGACATTAATCTATTATTAAAAATTAAATTAAAATTACAAAAAAATTTCTTTAGAATTTATAAATAATTAATAAATTGCAATAGGCAACATTCCGTCTGCTGGATAGCATCATATGCCTTGTGCACAAATAGAATGTATCTCAAAAGACTTTTAGAGGGTATTTAATTGGATTTAGTCATTTTTTCCCCATTGCAGACAAGACTTGCAGATTTCTAGAGAGATCGGTGATTTTAATGATTTGTGTACCATTGAATTAGCAACAACATTTCATGATTTTAATCTCTTTAGATGAGTGGAGATCTCTATCCTCTTTTAACCTCTGTAAGATGGTCATAGTTTGGAATTTGTTATTATCTATAGATCTATGTAAACTCTAAAAAGTTCATGATTTTAACCTCTTTTCATGATGTCCTAAACTTTATTTTTTCTTTGTAGATGAGCTAAGACTTCAAGGTTTAAAATAAAAATTTTCCATCCAACTAACAATAATATTTCTTAATTTAAACCTCTTTAAAATGATCAAACTCTCAAAGACCTTAAACCGTATTCACCAATATTGAACTACCAACCATATTTCATGAGTTTTAAACCTCTTGAACATGTTCATGCAATCATTACTCTTCTTACCCCCAATTGTTTTCATTTTTAACAAAAAAAAAAAGAAATAGTTTTTAAAGTAATGTAGCGATTTTTCAAGCCATTCCAATTCACTAATCAGAAATAGTGCTATCAAAATGGACACAAGGTTTGAATATAGGATTCCAACAAGGTTTGAATATAGTATTCCAATTGTTTATAGGAATCAGAATTCTGATGGCAAATTTGATCAATTATAGATCAACAAAGATTGAGGGCCAGTAGGGTTGGTGGATTTCCCTTGTATTTGAATGAACAGTCTGTAACATTAAATAAATCATCTGTTCTTATCTATTTTATGTGTTTTATCTTCTCTCCTTTCAAATTCTACAATGTTGATTATCCTTTTGTTGCTGACAATTGAAGGATACTCATCTTCTACAAACCCTTGCTTCTGAAGTTTTTGTGGTATTTTTTTATGGCTACATTTAACCCCTATTTTAGATTCAGGATTCAACGGTGGGGGGTTTATGTTCTTGAGTTGAGTATTATCCGATGATTGTGAATTGAAATAGATTTCATTATTGATCAAAAATTGTGTTCACTAGAGAACCAAAGGTTTTATATACAATCGAGGGTCTGCAAACTCCTGACTCTATTGCAAAAATAGTGGTTGTACGGTTATGGGTATTCTTGAAAAAGCAAAACCACATCTACAACAATAGTTATGGCTTCTTATATGTTTTAAATATGTAAAGAAATAATTATTGATAACCCAGATAATTTGATTGGCTTTGTAGTGCCCTTATTGAAACATTTATGCCTAAGCAGCTAGTCCTTGAACATCTTAAACTAAAATTGATCCATAGAGAGACCATTAAACTTCTGAACAAGCTTGTGTAACCTTTTCTCTGCCTCTCCTCCATGTTCACTTCTCTTCTTCAATTTAATACTTTTACTTCCTACAAATCTGTCCTCAATGCCTTTGTTTCCCAATTTCTACTCATGAATCTGTATACTAAATACACTAATTGTAACCTATGGAAGGCATGTTAACAGTTCACATCCACTCTTCTACTATGTTCCAAGCTAAACTCTTTTTGGAATAATAGGAAAACAACTTTCTAATATAGGGTAAGAGATGATCACTTAAATCTGATTTGATAGTGAAATCTAATTAGATTTCACAATCAAGTTATTAGATGAATCTAATTTGATTCTAAAATTTATTTCTAAATCTGATTAGATCTTACATGATTGAAAACTACAAACTACCTAAAAATGCAATTAGTTGTTTTAAAGTGTTGGGCAAGTTTGAAGTGAAATGCTCACCTATAATAGCCTATCGGCTAAAAATTAGTCTCAACAATTAATTTAAAATACTCTCAATATATCCCTTATATTTTTGGTAGCAAAGTTATGAGCTTTATTGGTACAGATTTCCTTCATTTTGTAAAAACCCAACAAACATTGTTGTGTATAAATTTTTATATGATAGTAAAGAAGTAATACAAAATTATCTTTTTAAATATTTTAATTATGAGTATAATTAATGATTTGTATCTTAACAAATTAACTTGATTTCAAGCGTAAGTGCAAACAAGAGTGGGCACGAAAATTTCAATCTTGTGCAAGAGAATTGGGAAAACATTGATTATGATGATGATGATCCAGGTGACCAAAGGTGATTTATTGTTGCTTGGCTTCGTTCTCTATTTGCTAACAGTATTGGAAAATTTAGACAGGGATTTCTTGCCCCTTGGTCTCTATTTTTTGACTACCCTCTTGGTTTTGGGAAGTTTGCCCCTTTCTTGAATGTCACTTGTTGTATCTTTGGTTGTGTACTCTTTAAGAAGATACATTTGTTTGTGCATTTATGGGTATTTTTCTGCAAATATGTGGTTATTCATACTAATTACTTGGATGGAGGAGAGGTTTTTCTTTCCTTTGTGTTGGTTGAGGGATTTTTCTCTTAGATCCTTGTGAATCTTAGGTTGGTCTTCCTCTTGGATTAGTTTGTGGAGGACCACTATATGGTCTTGTTTGTTGGTGGCATTGTCATGGGTTGGAGGCATGGTTTTCTCTCTACTTACATGGAGAGATTGAGTGAGAGAAGTGAAACTAGGGTTTCTGTGAGTATTGGTGAGGAAGGAGATTATGTGGAAGATGTCATCTAGCCACTTCTTGCTAGGGTAGATTCGACTGCTAAAGGCTCTTGGTTTGCTATCAAAGATTTTTATTTGGTGCAAGATTATGTGTTTAAATGTGGGTTGTTGATGTTTACAAATGAGGGACTTTTTCTTTTCTTTGTGTCTTCCAACCCCACTATTGGTTTCACTAGGTTTGTGTTGTGTCATATTTTTTTATTGCTATGGGGCTTTTCCATACTTAGCTTGTTTTCTTGCTTTTCTCTGGTTGGTTTCTAAGGAGATGATGGTGCAAAAATGCTTGGAGGAGTTTTTTTGCCTCTTTACCAGTCTAGACAGTTCTTCTATTCTTAATTGGTGTGACGGGTAGGAAATTGACTCAAATGGCTAGATGGGTGGTTGCTTTCCTTGTCTTAGCTTGGTATCTCATTTTTGTTGTATGTTGTTACATTTGGATGGAAAGGCTTTTGGAGATGACCTTGCCTTTTGTTGTCTAGTTTGGCCTAGAACCTACTTGGAGCAAGGGTGGGTTGAAGTTGTTTAGTGATGCTACCTCTTCATTGTTTTATCCTCAACCCTTATAGGTGGTAAGCATGGTGATTTATCGAATAAATTCAAGGTTGTTGCCTCTTGGTTCCCTTGTTTGGTTCCTCCTGAATCAAATATGGATGAATAAGAATTGGTCATAGCAGGTTTGGTACATTTGGATGGCTTCCTCTTTCATAGTTCTTATGGAGGTGGATGAGTCCCCTATTGAGGTGGTGAATTCTATTGTGAAGTTGGAGGCTATCATCTCTTCTGTTGAGGTGGAGTGTGTTGGTGAAAGCCCTTGGACTTCAGCTGCAGGAGATTTTTTGGGCTTTCTGCTATGAGAAGGTTGATGATTGGTGGTTTTATGGCTTCTATATGGTGTTGTTTTTTTGGCTTGTTCTTATCAAGGTGAACCCCTTTTCTATTGAGGTGACAAGGTAGAGTGCAATTGGCACTCTTAATGACAACCAAGTTATTGTTGTGTACAAGAAGATATTTGTTAAGATTAACCTCTCCAAAGGTTTTTTGAGCTTTATTTTGTGGGAAATTGCCAATGTGTTGTCATTTCTCACTTTTAACTATAATGATAGCATCTTTTAGTTTGTTTCCTCCATGTGACCAGGTGATTGCTAGAAGTTTTAAAGGGCTCATTTTTGTCTCTCATTTTTTTTCTATTAAAGCTTGCATCTTTTTTGGAGGCTTGTTCCAAGATGATCTTTGAGAATGTTGACAATGTTTGGTGACTTAGTCGCTTCCAGACATTTGTTTTTGACAGAGGTAGATTTGAGTATTGTTTCATCTAGTCTTGGGGTACTAGTCATTGTTAGTATGTTGTTAATATGTCATTAATGTGTTGTAAATGTGTTATTAATGTGTTGATTAATTGTGTCTAGTGTCGGCCCTTTGGGCTTGCTCTTTGATTATTCCATGAGCCAGCACCTTCTTGTTGTTGTTTTAAATTTAAAAATGGTGTTTTTGATTTATTTATTTTTTCCATTTAGTTATGTCTATAAATGATTTTTTTTTTAAAAACAAGAGCTCTAAAAGAGCTAGAGTCCCTACCTTTTGCATGAAAGAGAATATTAATTCTTATTTCTTTAGACAAAGCATAGTGATTGAATGCAAGAAGGGGAACCTGAACCATTGCCATGGGCAGTTGATTCCCACACTCAAAACTTCTATTTGAATTCTAGAAACTTCTAGCTTTGCTCAAGAGGAATGACCCTTGGTCTATGTCTATTGAGACAATTGGCAGAACATAAGAGTTTGTCCACTATAGCCTAGCCTATCAAGAAACATAAGAAAATATTAATATATTTTTAATTTCTCTTTGGTCAATAGCTGGGAAATTAAAATTATTTACAAAATGAATGTCTAACAATGAAAAACTAAGAAAAGTCAATAGAATTGAAATTAAAAATGTCAAAGCATGGTAAGCTATAAGGTAATTGTTTTATATGTCTACTAACAATATTAAATAAAGAAGACTTCAAACAAAGTAAAAACATATAGATTACAATTATATAGATTGTAATCATATACTATATAAATCTATAAGGGCCCATTTGTTTCGCAAAATTGGACTAGAATTGTCAAATTCATCATTTGTGTCCAAAATGATAAAATGGAATTAGAATTTCAGAATTCTAATTTTGCCCCAAAATTAGGTTACAAATTTTCCATCTAGATAGATGGAATTGGGAATTGACTTCTAGTTTTACTTTTTGAGGATTGAGAAAAAATAAAAAAATATTATTTTTGAAGTCCAACATTTTTGAAGTCAACTAACGACCTTATTTTTTACCATTCCTAATCTCTCAGGGTTTTTATCATTTTCCCATATGTGCATTTGGAGCTTCGGAAGAGCTTGCTCGAGATATCTCAGCTAGGCCATATTTTGGCCCTACCTATGAATGCCAAGGGATGAGATATGCGAGCTATATCAAGCTTGACTTTCATTCTCATCGAGAATTCATAGAATTTGATGATTTGACCATGGATGTGGCTATGCTACTTGGCTGAGATTCTAATATGCTCACTTTTTGTATAATCAATTGTAATATTACCAATGAGGACAACCTCTTCTTTCTACATATATACACGAGATGTAACTAGAAAAAACTCTCACAACTATAAAAAAATCCTTCTTAGAAACAAAAATGCCGCCTCATAATGAATTATTAATAACCATTTTTCAAACTAACATTCCTTTTAAAGACGAAGTTGTAAAAAATTCATGTTGTGATGGATAACATGAGATTAATTCTTTAGCTAGAACTTGGGATTCATTTTTCAAGCATATAAATTACCCTGTTAAAATTTGATGTACTATTTGGCACCTGTGCGCTAATTCTTTCCATTTATACAAGACCAATCTTGTTAAGTAGAATAACCTTGAAATCTTTAAAGGCTAGAGAAGCACATCCAATAGTTTTGAAAATAGTTAAATTATATGTAAAACTTACTCATATTAGCAATTATAGTGTAAATAATCTTAAATGACTTAATCTCATCCAAAGACAAATTAGAATAGAAGATTATTGCTTTTTAAGTTAAATTGAAGGTACATAACTTAAAAATCTTGAAAAATTAAATTTTTTGAGAAATATTAATTGAGAGAATGTCAAAATCAAGCTAAAATTGAAAGGTAAAGTAAATTCATCTATTGTTGAAAGACTGGATTTTTGAAGGTGACTATGAATATCACATGATCGCCATCCAAGACATTGTGTTGGGGCATTACATCAAGCATGCAGTATGAGCAAAAATTATAAACAAAGTCTAATTCCAATTTAACTTTGAGTAACCAAACATAGAAGATGTATCTTCCAACTCATCTTCTAGGTGTCCCAACGAGACAAACTATTTTCTCAAAACCCAATTTCAAAATTCAAATCTAGATTTTGACAAAATATGAGTATGAATCAAAACCTATTTTTGCTAATTCCACGAACCAAATGAGCCCTATGAAGATAGAACTAGTGGATGATGTGGTGCAATCTTACTGTGAGCCCACGACATTTGATATTATACCAAGTGGACTATTTAATCAACTAAGTTGTTGCTAGCTGTGTGTCATGCATTACATGTGTTTGGGTATTTTTCACCAATTTTTAAAAGTTTATATTTTATAATAATTATTTCCTCATTTTTTATTGTTAAGTTGGTATAGTTATGTCATATCCCTTGTGTTCACTAAAAATCATTAAGTCATTTTGAGTAGCTGAGATTTGTGAGTCATTTAAAATTGGACCCCCTACCTAGAGATATCGGCACAAGCTACGGTGCAACTTATTTACACCATGGAAAACCTTGCCAACTCCTGCCCTACCCAAATGATGTACCCTCCCTTCTATATGTTGAAGTTGATGAAAGATCAACCCCATAGCTCCCAAGAACCACCTGCATGCAAACACCTGTCACAGAAGAGAGAAGCAAAAAGCTATGAAGGTTGGAATTCCTAGATCCATAGATGAGACATTCTCGATGAGAAAAAAGAGAGATTGCTATAATCAAAAGTGAATTGTCTCAAGAAAATGTTTACCATGAGAGATCATCCTTATAAAGGAGATCAAAACCCTAAAAAGGTCTAACCTAGGTTGCATAATAATAATAATTAATAAAAGAATTAATTGTTATATGCCTAAAGTTTAGCTTAAATAACTAGAGTTAATTAGGACATATCTAATTGCTCTAACACCCCCACTTAAGATAAACTTAGGTAGTAGCTAAAAACCTAGAAACTACTACTAAAAGTAGATTTGGGTCCCAACAACAAGTCCTAATGAGGTACCCAAGCACAACCAAATCTCTGAAAAGAGGAGAAATAAAGAAAACCACATGGGAAAAACCTTACTCCAAAAAGAGATGAAAATAATGTTGAAGGAACCATTGAAGGATTGAAGATGCCTCCAAACTAGGAAATATCCCAAAAGATACGGACAAAAGATGATCATGAAGAACATCACTAAAGCATGTAGAAGTTGCAAAACTCTAACAAAAGTAACTGCAGATATGAAGAACCTCTATTGAAATAGAACATGACCAGGTAGAGAAAATTGTAATCTACAACAAATTAGAAGGCACACAAAGACAAACAACTGAACTCGAAGATACAAATGGCATAAAACACCAAAGTCTAAAGAGATGATCAATTGAACATGGAAGGTTGCAACCAAAGTAGGAACAAAATGCAAAGTGTCTATATGGTAAATGATCCATCTCACTAAAATGCATAGGTACCTAGCCACTTCATCTGCTTAGTACATAGGAAAAAAAAAAAAATACATAGCTCACTCTATTGAACCAAGGAAGCATGAGAAACAATAGAAGAATTCCTTCTAATGCAGACAGTGGTGAGGTGATAGGCAATTGGAAAAGTGGGCCAAAATAATTGTGTGTCAAGGAACCATAATCAAGATGCATAAAAGAGTACATATATGTGTACTGAGGTGATCAATCTTAGACACGTCATGAAGTTAATGTCATAGAAGGGTGATGCAAGGAGGGTAGAGAAATAACTAGGGCCAAAGCACACCTAGCAATCCAAACCAACCTTGTAGAGTAAACACAATGGAAACAAACACACAAAGAGAACAACACCATAGAGAGAGAACAATATTATTTTATTGATTCATCAAATGATCAACATACATGCCCAGTTGTAGAGTCTTCTTGGTTACATCCAAATACAAAATACATTCAAGATCTAAGATCCAACTTCAAATTCGTTGTTTCAGACGCATATGCCATTAACTTTCCAAAATCTCTAATCTCTCCCCAAAAATTGCCCTAACTCTAAGCCTAAACACTCTATTTATACTTGCCAAAACAACTTACAAATTATTCTAGAACATTACATAATAGAAAGGCCAACCCAACAATAGTTTGGACATATCCTAAGAAAAGATCTTATCATAAATGTAGCAATCGAAATAAATTTTGCAAGTTAGCTTGCACCAAAAATGCAGAAAACATGTCCAAAATACTAATGCTCAACATCAACAAGATAACTCGGCACACACTAGATAACTTGACACATGAAGAATAGCTTGACACACACTACAGAGTGAGATGAGATGACATGCTAACTCAAGTGTTAACATGATGTGGGATAACCTCAACTCAACTTAAACTATAAAATTACTGGCATTTGGCAATTGCTACAACTTGGCAATGACTATAACTCAACAACAATTGGCATAATAAACACAAATAAGTAGGATAACATGTCAACCTAGGATGCTCTTGCATCAAACAACCAAGGTAGAAAGAAGTGATTCTCTTGAATCATGCAAGTGTCACAACCAGATCTGATTCCAACTTAGATTAAGAAATCCATGTAGCATCTTCAACTGGTTTATTCTTCCACTTTACCAAATATTCATAGTGTTATTTTCCTCTTGTGCTTTTACCAACTCTTTGATCCAATATCTATTCAACCTCTTCAATTTTCTTCTATAAAAAATTCATCATCTGACTCATGATACTTATATAGATCAACAACATTGAATATAGGAGATATATCAATGTCATTAGGTAACTCAACTTCATAAGCATTCCCACTGTCAAACTTCTTCAAGATCTTAAAAGGTCCAAACTTCTTCATCTTCAGCTTATTGTATGGTCCAATTGGCAATCTTTCTTTCTTCAAATGAACCATCACTTCATCACCAACTTCAAAAATATGATGTCTTCTAGACTTATCAACATTCTCCTTGTACTTCTAATTACTTTTTTCCAACTTCGGCTTCACTTCCTTATGCAAAAACTCCATAAAATCAATAAATTCTTCTCCTACAACACTTCTCTTCTCTTCACTAGCAAAATCTCTTAAATCTGATACTCCTCTAGGATTCATTCTAGTAACAATCTCAAAAGGTGTCTTCCCTATACTCCTATTCACAGAATTATTATATGCAAACTTAGCTTGTGCCAATATCATCTCCCAATTATGTATTTCATTTCCAACTAAGCATCTCAAAAAAAATTCTAAGCTTCTATTCACAACCTCTATCTATCCATCAATCTATGGATGGAATACAGAACTAAGCTTCAACTTAGTACCCATCTTCTTCTGCAAAGTTCTCCAAAAATAACCAACAAACTTACTATCTCTATCAAAAATAATACTTCTTGGTAATCCATGCAATCTAACAATCTCTTTGAAGAAAAGTTCAGCAATGTGCTCAACATCTCATGTCTTCTTACATGGTATAAAATGAGCCATTTTAGAAAATCTATCCATAACAACAAATATAGAATCATAACCTTTTTTTATTTTAGGAAATCCAAGAACAAAATCCATACTAATGTCACTCCAAGGTTTCTCATGAATAGAAATAGGTGTATATAATCTAGTATTCTGACTTACTCCTTTTGCAACTTGACAAAGTCCACAACTCTTCACAAAATTTTGAACATCCTTATACATCTATGGCCAATAATACTTCTCTTTCAACAAACTCAATGTCTTATTAATTCCAAAATGTCTAACCAATCCACCACTATGCTTTTCCTTAATTAGATTTAACCTCATAGAACTTTTAGGAATACACAACTGAATATCTTTGAACAACATACCTTCTTGAATAAAATATTCATCATACTAACTCATGAGATCTTTTAGATTTGGTGCTCTACACTCTCTCCACACCTCAAAAAAATTAGGATCAACATCATACAACTCTTTCATCTCATCAAAACCAAGGACTTCAACATTCATTTCAGTCAACAAAGAACATCTTCTACTGAATGCATCAACAACTCTGTTAGTAACTCCACTCTTATGCTTAATCACAAATGTAAAATTCTGCAAATACTCAACCCACTTCATATGCCTCTGATTCAATTTATGTTGACTTCCCAAGTACTATAAAGCTGTATGATAAGTATACAACAAAAACTCCTTAGGAATCAAATAATGTCTCCACTTCTTCAAGGCTTGAATAATAGCATAAAACTCTTGATCTTACATAGAATACTTCCTTTTAGCATCATTCAACTTCTCACTAAATAAAGCAACAGTTTTACCTTCTTGACTTAATATAGCTCCTATTGCATTATCACATTCAACTTGAAATACTTTATTAAAATTAGGCAAAGCCAATACAGGTAAATCAACAACCTTTTGTTTCAAAGTCTCAAAACTCTTATCAACTCCATGTGTCCACTTGAATTCCTTTCTATCTCCTCTCATTGTCTCAGCCATAGCATTACAAACAACACTGGAATTTTTTATAAACTTGCTGTAAAAACTTGGCAAACCATGAAATGATCTTACCTCACCCACATTCATAGGTGTAGGCCTTTCTAAATTTTTTTTAACCTTCTCTGGATCCATTCTCAAACCATAAGCTGAAATAGAAAATCCCAAATACACAATCTCCTCTTTGTTAGGATAAAACCACAGACAGAAATAAAAACTACATGCAAATATAACCAATAATAGAAAATAATAGATCACACAGAATGAACACAAGGCACCAAGATTTAATGTGGTTCACCCAATCCCTGGGCTACATCCACCAAATTGTAAGTCCGATATTATTACAATCCAACGATTACAACTTGGTTACAATCCGTAATCCCTTATAGCTCAATATTGTCATGCAATTTTGCATCACAACATAATGAAAATACCTAACCCTAAACCCTTTTATACAATTATTTTATGCCATTTTAGGGTTACAACATGTTGGCCATATGTTGGCCATATGTTAGCTACAACATCAGCCACGGGCCAAAAAAATTATTTTCAAGGGGATGCCCCAAACCCCAAAGAATTTATGAAGTATGTACAGTACTTTCCTTGTCAGTCACCATAATCTAACAATCTTCCACTTGGGGACTGATCAAGCTCCACACTAAACAACAATCTCCCACTTGGAGACTGATCCTATAGCAATACCACTACCACATGGGGCTACCACTAGATCAAACCACCCTAGACTATGTTGTTCTTGTATTCATGTTTAATCTAGAAGACCAACCAAAGCTAAAGAGGAGTTCAACCTCTCCCTTGTTACAACCTTTGTCAACATATCTGCTAGGTTTTTATTTGTATGTATCTTCTCCAGCTTTAACTGTCCATCCTCCAAAAATGACCAAATGAAATGGTACCGCAATTGTATGTGTTTGGTCTTAGAATGCAGAGCTGAATTCTTTGCAAGATGAATGGCACTCTGACTATCTGTGAACAAATAATTATCCTTTTGAGGATGTCCCAATTCTTCCATGAAGAATTGAAGCCATATCATCTCCTTGGCTGCGTTTGTAGCACCAACATACTCTGCCTCTGTAGTGGATAGAGTATTAATCTTCTGTAACCTAGAAACCTAGCTCATGGCTGCCCCACCAATAGTAAATATGTAACTTGTAGTACTTTTCCTGGTATCAATATCTGATGCCAAATGTGAGTCAACATAGCCCTGTAAATCAGTAGTAGAGCCCCTAAAGTGTAAACACTTATTGGATGTACATCTCAAATATCTGAGAATCCATTTGACTGCATTTCAATGCTCAATTTTTGGATGACTCATATACCTGCTAACAAATCCACTGCATGTGCAATATCTGGCCTAGTGCATACCATTGCATACATCAAGCTTCCTACGACTGAAGCAAAGTGTACCTTGGACATCTTATCCTCCTCTTCTTACGTCTTGGGACACATCTCCTTAGTCAACTTCAAATGACTAGGTAAAGGTGTGATGACAACTTTAGCATTCTCCATAGAGAAACGTTGTAACACTTTCTCAACATAATCAGCCTAAGATAGCATCAATGTTCTATTCTTCCTATCTCTGCAAATTTTCATACCAAAGATTTGTTTTGCTGCCCCCAAATCCTTCATAGCAAATGCATGTGCTAACTGGCTTTTTAGCCCCTTAATGTGATCCATGTTAGACCCAGCTACAAGCATATCATCAACATATAAACATAAAATAATGTAGCTATCATCATCCAACCTGTTAAAGTAGACACAATGATCTGAATGACACCTACTATAACCATGCTCATGCATAAAATTGTCAAATTTTAGATACCATTGCCGAGGTGCTTGCTTCAAGCCATATAAACTTTTCTTCAATTTGCACACTAAGTTCTCCTTACCTTTGACCTCAAAACCCTGTGGCTAAGCCATATTTATATTTCTTCATCCAAATCACCATGAAGGAAGGTTGTTATAACATCAAGCTACTCTAAATGAAAATATTCAGTAGCCACAAGACTTAAAACAATACGGATAGAAGTCATTTTAACAACAGGAGAAAATATCTCATCAAAATCAATTCCCTTTTTCTGTGTAAATCCTTTTACAACTAACCTAACTTTAAATCTTTTCTTACCTTCATCCTCTTCTTTCAACCTGTAAACCCACTTATTCTATAAAGCTCTTTTACCTATAGACAACTTGCACAAATCCCATGTCTTATTCTTCAACAAAGAGTACATTTCATCCTTCACTGCAGACTCCCACTGAATCTTAGTATCCACCTGCATAGCTTCATCATAACTTTCAGGTTCACTAGCATCAGTAAGTAAAATAGAATACAAAGAGGGAGAAATTTTTTGTGGAGGTCTAATTTGCCTTGTTGACCATCTAACATTCACCGGTGTGTGTGGTATTTGTTGTTGCAGTTGTTGCACATCATGAGGAATGGCTGGAACATCAGCTTTTAGAGTATCATCCAACACTACATAATCATCTTCTTTCTTCTCATGTTGCTACAACAAATCTTTGTACAAAACTTTCTCATTGAATATGACATCCTTGCTTCTTACAATTTTATGATTTTAAAAATTCCAAAGCCTATAACCAAATTCATTAATGCCATATCCAACAAAGACACATTTCTTTGATTTAGCTTCTAGCTTGGTTCTATTTTCAGAGTCTATATGAGCAAAAGCTTCACAACCGAAGGTCTTGAGAAAAGAATAACTCACCTTCTTACTAGTCCATGCCTCCTCTGGAATACCATAGCCCAAAGGAGTAGAGGGATCTCTATTAATCAAATATACAATAGTATTGACATCCTCTGCCCACATGTGTAAGGGCAACCCAACATGCAACCTCATGCTCCTTGCACACTCTATTATAGTCCTGTTCATGCATTCAACCTCTCCATTTTCCTATGGAGTCCTTGGAATAGTTTTTTGTGTACGAATACCATTAGTGGAGCAATAATCTTCAAATTCATGACTACAATACTCAACACCATTATCAGATCTAAGACATTTTAATTTCTTACCAGTCTCATTTTTAACCAAGCATTTCCATTTCTTAAAAGTTTGAAATACCTCATATTTATGTGTAAGGAAATAAACCCATACTTTTCTAGTTGCATCATCAATAAATGTAACATAATAATGAGAGCCACCAAGGGAAGATACCTGAGCCACTCCCCATACATCTGTATGCACAAGCTCTAATTTCTCCTTTTTGTTTTCCTTCCTAGTTTTTACAAAACTCACTCTCTTTTGTTTTCCATACACACAACTTTCACAAAAATCCATATTAACACATTTTAGACCTGGTAAAACTTTCTTTGAATGAAGTACTTTCATACCTTTCTCACTCATGTGCCCAAGTCTGTTGTGCCACATCGCTATATCAGAATCTACAACAGTTATTTGTTCTCCTTGCTCAACTACAACAATTGTTCCTAAACATTCATTTTTCTCTAAAACAATCAAAGTAGAAGGAACAATATGACCTTTACAAAGATATAAGGTGCCTACTTTCACACCTTTTGCTACTACAAGGGAACCTTTTGAAACCTTCCAATTTTTATCATTAAAAGTAATTACACAACCCTCATCACCGAGTTGCCCTACTGAAATTAAATTCCTACTCAACCTTGAAACATGTCTTACCTCATGTAGTAGCCAATGATTCCCATTCTACAATTTAATCTTAATTTTTCTCTTTCCAACAATCTGATAGGGTTCATTATCCCCCAAATAAACAAGCCCAAAATCCCCTTGGACATAATCAATGAAATAACCTCTATGAGGTGTAGCATGAAATGAAGCACCAGAATCTAAAACCCATGAATCATCAACACTTTCTAAAGATAGAAGCAAAGCATCCTCTTCAGATTTGTTACTTACCACATTTGCCTCCTTATCTCCATCTGATTTACCTCCTTCATTTTTCTTTCGATTCCAACAATATTTCTTTTTGTGCCCTAGTTTCCCACAGTACCAGTAGTCATTTGGTCCTCTCGATTGAGACCTCCTCCCCTTTGACTTTCCTCTTAATTTCTCACAATTTCCAAAGTTACTTCCTCTCTCAGTCATTCTGCCCCTGCTTTGTGCATTCAAAGCACTTCCTGATGTAGATCCACCTCAAGATTTTCTACGAGTTTCCTCACTCAAAACAACACCGATCACGTTATCATATTTTAGGGTACTAGATCTAGGAACAGAATTACTCACAACCATTACCAAACCATTCCAACTTTCAAGCAAAGAACACAAAATCAAGAGAGCCCTAATTTCTTCTTCAAAATTGATACCCATAGAAGATAACTGACTAGTAATAGTATTAAACTCATTTAAATGATCTGTAATAGATCCACCTTCTGCCATTTTCATATTAAATAAACACTTCATGAGAAATACCTTGTTTGAAGCAGAGGGCTTTTCATATAGTATCACTAGGGTTTTCATCAATTCTTCTGTCATTTTTTCTTTTGTAATATTAAATGTCACTGATGGTGCTAGGCATAATCGAATGCTTCCTAGTGCCTTTCTATCTAAAAGATCCCATTCATCATTTGACATAGTTCCCTGATTCTTGGCTTTGCCTTCCAATGGCTTCCATAAATCCTTCTGGTACAGATAGTCTTCCATTTGCATCTTCCATAACTGGAAGTTCTACCCATTAAACCTATCAACCCTTAGCTTACCCTCATATGCCATTTCTCCCACTCAACCGTGAGACTCCCACTTAACTGTGAGACTTTCTTGCAGAGGATAACTAAAAGACAACTAGGCTCTGATACCACTTGTTAGGATAAAAACCACGGACAAAAATAAAAATTGCATGCAAATATAAACAATAATAGAAAATAATAGATCACACAGAAATTAACACAAGGCACCAAGATTTAACATGGTTCCCCTAATCCTTGGGCTACGTCCACCAAACTACAAGTCTAATATTATTACAATCCTATGATTACAGCCTTATTACAATTCGTAATCCCTTACAGCTCAATAACGTCGCAAGAAGCAATTTTGCATCACAACATAATGAAAATACCTAACCCTAAACCCTTTTATACAATTATTTTATATCATTTTAGGGTTACAACATGTTGGCCTTATGTCTGCTACAACGTCGGCCATGAGCCAAACCCTAAAAAATTTATGAAGTATGTATAGTACTTTCCTGATCAATCACCACAATCTAACACTCTTTCATAAAAAGAGCACTTTTCAAATTAACCATCAATTTTTCCTCTTTCAATCTCTGTAATACTTGTCTAACATTTTCAAGGTGTTCTTCCATAGTCTTACTGAATATCAGAATACCATCCAAATAAACAATCACAAAATTACCCAAAATTTTTTTCAGATCTTCATTCATCAACCTCATGAGAGTAATAGGTACATTAGTCAAACTAAAAGGAATAACCAACCATTCATACAAACCATCTTTTGTCTTGAAAGAAATCTTCCATTCATCACCTTTTCTGATTCTAATCTAATGATAGCCACTCTTCAAGTCAATCTTGGTAAAATACATTGCTCTACTCAAACAATCCATTATGTCATCCATCCTTAGCATAAGAAACCTTAATTTCACTGTGATCTTGTTAATAGCTCTAGAATCAGTATACATTCTACATTTTCCTTTCTTCTTAGGTGCTAATACAATAGGTACAACATGTGGACTCAAACTTTCTCTAATTAATCCATTCTGCAACAATTCATGCACTTGTCTATTAAGTTCTTCGTTCTCTGTAGGTGTCAATCTATATGGTACTTTGTTCATAAAACTATCTCCAAGAATCAAATCCATACAATGATTTATATTTCTTACTAGTGGTAAACCATTAGGAATATCCTTAGCAACAATTTCTTTATACTCATTCAACAATTTTGTAATTTCTTTTGGTACTTGGCTGCCAGCTTCTGTTGTCACTTGGCCATTACTACCAAACTCGGTCCTATAGGAATTATGACAAAACAAACTTGATTCTTCATTACTTAATTTTCAAATTGCACTCCATTAACCATGGACACTTTTATCGTACTTCAATTAACCTCATCTAGACTTTCAATCAAAGGCAACAATATTTGCTTCTTCCCATTCACCCAAAGAGTATATTGATTCAATCTTCCATCATGTACAACATATCTATCATATTGACAAGGTCTACCTTACAAAATATGACAATAATCCATAGGCATAATATCATATAGAACTTCATCAAAATAATGTCAAATCTTGAACTTCACAACACATTGCTCACTTACCAATATCTTATGCTCATCTTTGATCCATGAAACATGATAGGGTTTAGGATGCTTCAGCCTCTACAATTGCAACTTTGTAACCAACTCTTTTGATGCTAAATTTTTACAACTTCCACTATCAATGATGACCTTGCAACATTTTCTAGCCATCTTACATCTGGTCTTGAAAAGACTTCTTCTAAGAACAAATTCCTCATCACTTTCCTTATTATGTAAGGTTCTTCTCACCATCAAATTTTCTCCAGCCTTAGGTCCACTTGATGAACTCTCAATGTCTCCTTGAATCAAAACATTTCTATTACCTTGCCCACTTTCAGAAGATCTACTTTCAAAAGATTTATGCCCTTCCTTACCACATCTGAAACAATTACCACGAAAACCACCTCTAGGATAAGAATTACCTCTTCCTCGATAAGAACCAGTACCTCCTTAGTATGAACTACCACCTTTCCACTCAATCTTGTTTTTTTCATCATTCTTCCATTCAAATTTGCCTTTATATAGCACAAAATTGTTAGATCTATTAATTTCACCATAAGATCTACCTCTACCTCTCTGGAATTTACCACCTCTACCTCTTTGTCTTTGTTCATCCTTCTTTGTCAAGATCTCCTCAACTTTCAAGGCATATTGATATGCTTCTTCTATACTTTCCAATTTCACAAAACTTATCTCATCTTGAATTTTAGATCTCGATCCATTTATGTACCTTGCAATTTTCTTAACATCATCATCCACATGTCTAGATCTGATGTCCAATCTATAGAATTCCTTAGTGTACTCTTTCATAGTCATGTCCTTTTGTCTCAAATTTTGCATCTTTCTCAGCAAGCTAACTTGGTAATCAATAAGAAGGAATTTTTTCTTTGCCTTGTTCACCATCTTTGACCAAGTCTTGATCTTTTCCTTTACTCTCCTTTGTCTACCAATTTGAAAATGCTCCCACTATAGTGAAGCATGACTTTTTAGCCTAGTAATTGTAATCTTCACCTTCCTATTATCAAGAGTGTTTTCATACTAAAAAAACTTCCCCATATCAAATATACAATCCAACACAACATCGTTATCTGACTTTCCATCATAAGGAACAACTTCTATAGTAGGCTTTGAATGTGCCCTAGACAATACTCTTAGTAATCTTTCCTCATCTTGATCTTCTTTAGGTTCTAGATTAGGGTTTGGTGCTACTAATTCATCATCACTCACATCCTTAAGATGTGCTCCTCTCCTCTAGGTTGTCTCCACAACATCTAATCTAGCTACAATTTGTCTCAATGCATCGAACACAACATTATCGATATTTCCTTTGCCATGAACCATCTTTACAAATCAAGTTCCTGCAATATCATAACCCTCTGCAAGTTATAGGTCAAATCTATAGATCTACAACCCTACAACCATATTTGAATCAGGGTTCTACACAACCCAAGGTCCTAGTACAAACTGCCTTATAGTTCAACGATCTACTTGCACACGTAGGAACAACTGAGCTCTGATACCACCTAACGCAAGGAGGGTAGAGAAATAACTAGGGACAAAGGCACACCCAACAATCCAAACCAACCTTGAAAACTAAACACAATAGAAGAAAACACACAGAGAGAGAACAACACCATAGAGAGAGAAAACAATATTTTTTTATTGATTCATTAAATGATCAGCATACATGCCCAACTGTAAGGTCTTCTGGGTTACAAACAGATACAAAATACATTCAAGATCTAAGATCTAAAATGCCTAATCGCTCCCCAAAAACTGCCCTAACTCTAAGCCTAAACACTCTATTTATATTTGTCAAAATGACTTATGGATCATTACATAATCGAAAGGCTGACCCAAAAATGGTCTAGATACATCCCAAGAAAATATCTTATCATAAATTTCGTGATTGAAATAAATCTTGCAAGTTTGCTCGCATAAAAAATGTAGAAGACATGTCCAAAATATTGACACTTGATATCAATAGGATAACTCAGCACACGAAGGATCACTCAACACACACTGGATAACTTGATGCATGAAGAAGAGCTTGACACATAATGTGGAACTCGACACACACTATAGAGTGAGATGGGATAACATACTAATTTGAGTGTTAACATGACATGGGATAACCTCAACTCGGCTTAAATTGCAAAAATTACTAGCACTCAACAATTTCTACATCTTGGTAATGACTATAACTCGAAAACAACTAGTAGAATGAATATAAATGAGCAAAGATAACATGTTAACCCAGGGTGCTCTTGTATCAAAGGGACACTCACTGGAAAAAGGAAGATGGCAAACAAAGGGAAAAAATCAACCCCCCATGGCACTTTAATCATAAGTAGTGCATGTACAATAAGGCACAAGACATAATGAATCTCAAGAATACAATAATCTTTACAAGTGTCCTCAGATGACACTACTTGAATTAGAAGGTGAAATAAGGCAAAATAACTAAAACAAAAATACAGATGCAGTATGACACTTTCACTCAGTGCATTTGCAACCATGCATATAAATGATGTCTAAATAGACCAAAAGATACATAAGACTAATACAATAAATATAGAATTCATGAAAAATCACCTGAAGCAATGAAATCGATCATGGACCTGAAACAACCAAGATATCCACCAGAATATAAAAATGCAGAAGACTAAATAGAATGTGTTTGGAGTAAAATCTAGAAAAACAACTAGCATCATTGGAAAGAGCTCAAAAAGACCTTTCCAATGATATAAAAAATTCCCAAATCGGAGATCAGATGCTCAAGATATGTCCCCAAGAGTTCAAAAATGAACTCTTGACTTTGATAGCAAAAAATGTTATAAAAAAAATCAAAACTAAAAATTAATTATGCTACTGTGACAGGCTTGGAACCAGCGTTTCGGTAGTATCTTGTTTTTGGAAAGCAGAGTCCATGTGCTTGAGATACGGGAAAAAATGCAAAGGTAAGTCCAAGCAGAGACCAAGGAGGTGATAGTATATGCTGATGTTAGAAAGTGATGAGCCCAAATTTGACGGTCAAATGGCCATCAAGGCAAAAAATGCCTGAAAAATGACCCCTATCAAAAAAAAATATAATCACTGGAAACATAGAGCTGGGCAAAGGGTCAGTGCTAGAAAAAAAATTCTGGTGGTCAAAAAGCATGTCATGTGTGACATGTCAAAAAGAGATTTGTTGGCAGAAAAATTACCCAGTAGCAAGGAGCCAAAGTCGTTAAAAAATAACCAGTGGCTATGATGATGCCATTGTTGATCTTAGATTGGTTTTGACAAGTGAGTGTCAACACACTTAAGACATTTACTTAGTTCATGTCGAACTAATAATGCATATTGAGTACAACATGTAAATATTAAACCATGCTAAGTCGTAATGAGTGCCGAGTCACTCATGTGCCAAGCAGATAAACCATGCCAAGTTACTCAAGTGCTGAGAAAATAGACCATGCCGAGTGATTCAAGTGTTGTGTAAACAGTAGATGCCGAGCAGTTCAAGTGCTGAGTTAGAATAGTGTATGATGAGCATCAGAGACTACATATGATGAGTAACACAGATTGGAAATATTTGTTTGTTATGGCACAAACAACTATGTAAGCCATTTTTCAATTGACCTAAGGATAGTTTTTGATCCTTTAGAGATAAGGATGAATCTATATGCAAATTCCCTATGCAATTTACATGTAGCCAATCAAAAAATGAGAAGGTTTAAGTGGAAAAATGAATGAATCTCAGTCGTAGATTCATACCTAACCCTAAGCCACCTTAATCTTCTTAAGGAGGATGAAGCCATAATTTTTTTAATAGAGTTGAGAGCATTGAAAAGTGGTGAATAATTGAATTGGAGGAGAAAACAAGATAATTTGTAGAGTATTCAAGGTGACTTAGCAATAAGAGTGAATTGCAAAATTAGTTAAGTGAAGAATAGAGGATAAAGGATACAACATTGATACATTAGATTGTGAAGGATTAATTAGAGATTGGATAGAGGTGATCTATTATTAGGCAAGAAAGTGCCAACCACAAGATCTATGCTAAGACATTTTGACAGGTGATTTCAATTAAATCTCCAAGGCAGAGTAGTCCTAACAAACTTTACCAAATCCATTAATAAGGTGGCATTCCAAGTGAATGACCTAAATTCCTTTAATTAGGCACACTTATAACAAGGTGTTGAAATCCTCTAACAAGGTGGGACTTAATAGTATTTGTAAACCTTTAACATGGCAGGCCTTTCACAAGGCAGATCATGATTCATTGTCAAAACATTATAACCTTAATTGGATACACTTTATTATTGAAGTAGTGGAGATTTGTGGGTGTTATCCCCACCCTAGTTTTACCTTCTTATTTGGATGGTTTATTGGTAATCATATATGGTGTTAAGTGTGTGTGTTTGATTACATGTTTACATGATTGATGCATATGCTTTATATGTTATTTCAATTTATTATGCATTTGATGTATGAAAGGTGAAAGTTTTATGGGTCCAAGTTTAAACTCTTGATTCACCCCCCAACCCCCACCTGCCCCTTAGAAGCTTACTCCTTTCTCACTTTTAATTCCAACAATTGGTATCAGAGCCAAGTTCTCTAAAAAAGAAGCTTTGCAGCTTAGAGGAAAGATCTTGAAATGGAAGTCTACAAATTGGGAAAGACTATTGAGAACCAGGAGATTTAATACATCTTATACTACATCAACTAAATAAAGTTAGAGATGCTTTAAAGAGTTCAATGAAGAGAAGGAAATAAATTTCCATTGCAAAGAATGACACACTATACAAAGAGATAGACACCACCAAGCTATTTGCAGACGATAACTCTAGTGAATTTGATGCAGCAATTGCAGATCTAATGGAGAAGAACAAAATCATGCTGAAGAAATTAGAAATCTCAAGTTTGGGCAAGAATCACAAGCTATACTATTATGTGAGGTGATTGAAAAAAAGAAGAAAGCCATGGAAGACAAAGCCATGATTGAAGAAGACAAAAGAATTTTGGCAAATAGACTAGAAGAGAAGTCAACAGAGCTAACTAGGATCTCAAACATGTAATTGGATACCTTGAGCCATATGATGAATGCTCATCATGAGTTGAATGTCAAGGACATTTAGCTAACTACATTGAAGTTGAAAAATGAACAACTATAGAATGACTTGAAAAGAGAAAAGGAATTTTTTGAAAGTTTCAACAAGCCAAATGAAGCCATCAAATACTTTGAGCAATTAATGAGATCCCCTAGATCTAACAAAGATACATCAAGATTGGGCTACACAAGTATTAGACAAGGCGAATCATCCAAAGTTTCTAGAGAAAGGAACAATAGAGGTAAGAATTCCAAACCTACTTGTCATAGTTGTGGAAAGAAAGGAAATATTGCAGATGTGTGCAAGAGAAACAATTCAAATCAAAATGTCAAGCCTAAGAACATGGTTCATTGTCATAAGTGCAATAAACAAGGTCATCAAGCACATGAATGCAGAATCAGGGCCATGCATAAACAAAAATTTGAAGGATATTGCTACAACTATCAGAAGTATGGACATAAAGCCTTTGAATGTAGAACCAAGTCCATATGGTCATCAACCAAGCCAACAAAGATAAGAAGCTATGGAAACTCTTATAATTGGGATTACAATACAAGATATAGCTGCCACTATTGTCAAGAATATGGACATATTCTTGAGAATTGTATTAGGACTCACTTCAATGGTAACTACAAAAGGTGGTTGAGTCAAACCACATGCTTTAGCTATTTGAAGACTAGTCATATTAGTAAGCATTGTCCAACTAGATCAAAGGCACCAAGTTGTGAATTTGATAAAGACAAAGGCAAGGCAGATGTTGAACGCATCAAGAATGAGATGAATAAGACATGGAAGAAGAAAGATGGTTGCAATACATCAAATGGAGAAGAGATCTCTTCACCCAATGGGTCAAGTGATCACACCTCATCAAACTGAACAATCAAGAGGTATGTGGGACTGATATTTAAAATATTATATCATACATCAGTTCCAAAAGAACTTAGTACTAAAAGGACTACATTAGTATGAATGAAGATGCAAGATGTTGTTGAAAATTCAAGATTAATTTTTTTTTAAAATTTCATGTTGTTGCCGAGCATGAAAAGTTTTCAATGGATGTCGAGTGGAATGCTAGTTGATGCCAAGCTACCAGATTAGCTAGTTGATACTAAGTCTATAGTAGTTACTGAGTGATGGTAATATCAATGGATGTTGAATGATTCTGAAATCAAGTTAATGGCAAGTTTACAACTGTACAAGCACTAAGCATTAATTACAAGGGTTTTTGAAGGGTATATGGCTATTTTTCACTCATTTTTCATTATTTCAAATTCAAGCAAGAAAAAATAGAGCTAAAGGAAATTCAAAAATTTGTTCAAAGTGACTGCAAAGATTTCAGCAATGATTTCACACTAGTTTTACAAGATTTTCAAGGTATTTATCACAAGTTGAGCTACACAGTTTTCATTATACACAAACCCTAGTTTTATAGAATGGTATCTAGCTCAAAGAATGTAGAAAGAAAGGAGGTTATGAATGTCCAATTAGTTAGTAACAAGGTCAAATAGCCAATATTCAAGGTCATCCCTAACATAGCGTATAAACAAGATCCCTTTGGTGCACTATCCATGATCCCACCAAAAATTATGGTACAAGATGTTAGGAAATGTTACAATTGAAAAATAGGAGGAATAGGAGACATGGAAATTAGAGAAGCCTATAACAAACTATGTGAAAATGGTGATCTGAAAGAAGAATTCAAAATTGTTGAAAGGAAGGGTTTGACCCGTGCCCTAGATTTTCCTACTATTTTCAAGATTGAATGAATCAAAATTTTCTTAAGCTAAATACATGATGGATCCCTATGGCTACAAAGAGGACCCCTTTGAACATAAGAATGATGATAAAGATGATAAAGAAGAGAAAGACAAAGAAGACAGTAAGGAAGAAGGAAATACAGTTGAGGGTGAGACTAAAAAGATAGATATTGACATGGCCACAGCTGAAGAACAACATGAGGAACAAAGCATGCAAGACACACAAATGCTTGCACACAAATGTAGTGTGCTAGTCCTCCTAATGACACAAGTGTAACTATAGAACCATAATTGTCAAGGATGTTCCTGATGCATCAGCTCAAAACATCAATCCATTAACTGTAGATGATTTGAAGAAGATTCTAGACCAATCTATACTACAAGCACAATTATGTAATAATCCAATTTTGGTCAGTGTAGAAGAACTTCAAAAGGAAGTGACTAAGGTTACAAGGGATAAGGTGAATCCACAAGAACCACCTTTTACCATCCCTTTAGTTACTCAAGTACAACCTTTCACTCAAACAATAGTAGACACATATACTAAGGTTGATACTAGTATTAAAGTTGATACAATTGAATAGAAATGGATTGTACAAGAAGGAAAAGGGATAACAACAAAGCAAATAGGACATAGAAATTTATCTATACCTAAGGCACAAACACAAGGTGCAAGTCAATTCATTATCATAGATCAAGATAAGTTTGAAGAAGGTGAACAAACACCTAAGGTAAAGGAGAAAGAAGCCATCCAGGCATTGGTAACTCTACCAACATCTAGCAGTTCTCCTACAAAACTTCTTTACAAGCCAAGCATGGAAGTATACCATTGTAAATCTTAGTGCCAGGGTCAAGCTCTTCAAAAGTTGATAAGGTAACTCACTATGGTGATATCACTTTAGATAAAGAGATAATACTTCCTTAATTTGATTATGACAAATGACAATAGATCAAATAAGCATTTTACAACAAGCTTTAGAAAAGAAGAAGCATGAAGAAATGCTTAGGAAAGAATATAGGCAAAAGCAAGCATTGCAAGAAATCAAAGACATCTTTTTAGATGCATTCAACTTGCCTACTCCTGAAGAAACAAAGCTACTATTAGAGCAATTTTCAAATATAGTGGAAAAAGTCAACAATGAAGACATTGATACAAGTGCAAAACTTTTTGAGTGGTCAGAAAAGAAATTCAAGAGTAAGGTTAGTGAGAAGATATCTGGTGAGATAGCACTGACTCAAGTTGCACTAGCAAACAAAGGTTGAGGATGTGAAGAAGGCACTTGAGAATATATTCTCATTATACACCAAATTGTGTGAGTCTACACTCTTCACCCAACAAACCAACCATCACATTCTGAGCCTGGAGAGAAATCTCAATATATCAAGTACAAGGTTACCTTAGAACCCAGCTTAGAGTGAGAAGCATTTTAATACATTGCTTTAAACAAAAAGTCAATTAGCTGTGTTAACAGTAGAAGAAGCTAACATAAGAGCCAAATTGATAAATATACAACTGTCTCTCACCCTCACATGGAAAACTGCAGAAGGAATTGGGCTATGCAATAGCTTTGCTAAAGAAAGACTCCAATCTTTCTACTCTAGTTGACCTAGTAGACCTTGCTACTGAGCTTGCCATCCAACTCAAGTCACTAGATGTTACATGTGACAACTATGATGCAGCTCTAAAAATCATAATGTAGGTCCACAAATCATTTTTGGACAAACACACTATCCGTGTATAGCCCATTTGACATAAGTGTCAAAAAGGGGGAGAACATTCTAAGGGGGTGATAGAATAAAAAGGGAAGAATATGCTATGGGGGAGACAAAAAAAATGATGAGAACATCCTATGTGGAAGAATAAAGAAAGGGCGAGTTATACATTTTTGAGAAATACAATGCAGAGATAAAATCAGATCATTAAAGAGTATAAGTGCATTGAGGTTAAAGAGTATCAGTCAGTAGAGATAAATCTACTCAGAATGGAGAACATATTTTGGATACAAAACTATCGATTAATTTTTTTTTTTGGATACAAAATAGACATAGTAACTCAGGGGGAGTTATAAATTTTGAGGTATATAGGTTATTGCAAAATTTTGAAAATTTTGAAGTTCTATCTATAAGCTGAGCCATGAGTATGTTATACTCGAGAAGATTAGATTGATTATGTATATTCAAGTGTTTTTGATACTCATGTCAAAGGGGGAGATTGTTGATCTCAAATACATTTTGACAAGTGAGTGTCAACAAACTTAAGACATTTACTTATTTCATGCCGAACTAGTAATGCATGTCGAGTACAACATGTAAATATTAAACCATGTCAAGTTGCAATGAGTGTCAAGTCACTCATGTGCCGAGTAGATAGACTATGTCGAGTGATTCAAGTGCTGAGTAAATAGTAGATACCGAGCAATTCAGGTGCCAAGTCAGAATAGTGTATGTTGAGCATCAGAGACTACATATGCTGAGTAACTCAGATTGGACATATTTGTCTGTTATGGCACAAACAACTATGTAAACCATTTTTTAGCCAACCTAAGGATAGTTTTCGATCCTTTAGAGGTAAGGACGAATCTATATGCAGTTTCCCTATGCAATTTACATGTAGCCAATAAAAAAATGGGAAGGTTTAAGCGACAAAATGAATGAATCTCAGCCATAGATTCATACCTAACCCTAAGCCACCTCAGTCTTCTTAAGGAGGACGAAGCCCTAAATTTTTTAATAGAGTTGAGAGCATTGCAAAGTGGTGAATGATCGAATTAGAGGAGAAAAAAAGACATTTTGTAGAGTATTCAAGGTGACTTAGCAGTAAGAGTGAATTGTAGAATTAGTTAAGTGAAGAATAGAAGATAGAGGATACAACATTTATACATTAGATCATGAAAGACTAATTAAAGATTGGATAGAGGTAATTTTTTATCAGGCAAGCAAGTGCAAACTACAAGATCTATGCTGAGACATTTTGATAGGTGATTTTAGTTAAATATCCTAGGCAGAGTAGTCGTAATAGGCTTTAACAAATCCTTTAATAGGGTGACATTCCAAGTGAATGACCTAAAGTCCTTTAACAAGGCACACTTCTAATAGGGTGTTGAAATCCTCTAACAAGGCAGGACTTAACAGTCTTTGTAAGTCTTTAACAGGGTAGGCCTTTCACATGGTAGTTCATGATTGATGGTCAAACCATTGTAACCTTAATTGGATACGCTTTATAGCTGCAGTAGTGAAGATTTGTGGGTGTCATCCCCACCCCAGTTTTACCTTCTCATTTGGAGGGTTTCTGGGTAATCATATCTAGTGTTAAGTGTGTGTGTTTGATTACATGTTTACATGATTGATGCATAAACTTTATATGTTATTTCAGTTTATTATGCATGTAATGTATGAAAGGTGAAAGTTTTATAAGTTCATGTTTAAACTCCTGATTCAACCCCCCCCCCCCACCCCCCCCCCCACATCTTAGAAGCTTACTCCTTTCCCACTTGTAGTTCCAACAACCATATGGTTGAAGCCAAGTTTTCCATGAAAGTGGTCGAAGGTAGCTAGGAGATGGTGTGGGGTCCGTGAAAGTATAGGCATACACAAATACCCCATGTAAGTATTCCCATAAACCACCAATAAACTACTATCTAAATTGAAAAATACCACCCAATCACAAACAAAAAAAATCCATGGCAAGTAGTAAAACTATGTTAGGATTGTTGGTAACCAACATGAATATTGGGCATATATTACCAATAATGGGGCCCATGTGATTGTTGAAACCATAGAGGCACCACAAGCAGTGGTGATGGAATTGCATTAAAAAAATAGAGGTTGGTGAATGCACGTCTCGAACTCCAAGCATAATTTTTTTTCCCAAACTCAAGGAGCACATGTCTCGACAAAAGTATAGAGTTGGAGCCTACAGTCCAAGGTTGTTAATGCCAAAAAGTGGAACTGAGCACCAAGAAAAGGGTCATGAACCAAGGACGGGCACTATGCAAGCCCAAGAAGAATGCAACACGCCAATGAAGGGAGAGTGTACGCATGTAGCTTGAAGTTCCACAAAAACATCTCCAAACAAATACAAAAAGTGCTCAATCACAGCAAAAAGGAAAAAATTGTCCTGTGTCATGGAAGAAACCTCCATGAAGTGCTTGTCCAAGTTCTAAGAGAGGCCAAGATTCAAGTAAGTAAAAAGAACTCCAAAAATTGCCTTTCAAACCCTGTACAACATCATTTTCATCTACGAAAATCCAAAAGGTTTCATGTAGACTCATATCATCATTGGAAAGCTCAAAACACACAGAAATATAAAATTTATGACAATGCACAAGGTTTCAACAACATCATATGCAGAGCCAAATACGTGATAGGTAGGGGGAAGAAAAAACTAAGTTCATGGATAGAGAAGCCAAAAATGTTGACGTGGGAAATCGTAAACACCACCTAGAAAATACAGTGCTCCACCAATCAATACACATCACCAATGTCGAAGACACCACAAATCAACAAAAAATCTTTTGTGTTTTCATCCAAAACAACTACAAGTCAACTTGAATAATCCTTAGTGGGAACTCGAGAGGGTATTGTTTGTGTTAGGCAAAAAAAAGGGTGCATGGGAATTGACTGCTTGCAAAAAAAATGCAGAGGATGGATGAAACAAGGTTCCAGTCCCCATTTGTTAGGCCAAAAACTAAAGAATGGGTGCATCGAAGCATGCTTAGTGTGACTTCAAAGAAGGTGTGCCCTTGGTTCGAAAAAATCATGAGCATCCACCCAATCTCCACCTCTACTCTTATTGCGTGGGTTCACTTGAAGCTTCCAAAGACACTGTTGACGGGGCAAAAAAAATGCATGGAGGACCACTCTATGTACCATGTGAAAGGGGGATTCCAAAAATACATGCTTCCTCCAAAAAAAAAGACTCTTGCTCCCAAATGGGCCCTAGAACCCCAAAAATGCCTCTAGAAAACTCTAGTGTGTAGGGCTTCAAACCAAAGATCAGGGCAGAAAGTATTTTCATACAAAAAATTCTTCCACCTTGAACTACGTGCCTAAGTAAAAAATGGCCTATGTGCAAAAAAATTGCCTCAAATTTCAACAATTTTCAAACTGGACATGTTTTATATGGAAATGGGGGTTTTCGAGCACTCTAAGCTCAATGGTGATGTCTATTTTTGCTCAAAGTGGCTTGAAAATCAGTGAGCCCCCCCCCCAGATCCAATAAAAAATGCTAAAAGCTCATATCTGAAAACTAATGCCAAATCTCTCAAGAACAGAATAGGGGCATGAAGATCTAGAGCTTTGATACCATGTTGAAGTTGATAAAAGATCAACCCCAAAACTCCCAAGAACCACCTACATGAAAACACCTTTCACATAAGAGAGAAGCAAAAAGCTATGGAGGCTGGAATTATCAAATCCATAGATGAGACATTCTTGATGAGAAGAAAGAGAGATTTCTATAATCAAAAGTGAATTGTCTCAAAAATTGTTTACAATGAGAGATCATCCTTATAAAGGAGATCAAAACCCTAAAAAGGTCTAACCTAGGTTGCATAATAATAATTAATAAAAGAATTAATTGTTATATGCTTAAAGTTTAGCTTAAGCAACTGGTGTTAGAGTAAATAATTAATTATTAATTATTTATTCTATTTACTTAAGCTTACTTAAGTAAATGCATTTATTAGTTGTAGTCTAGGAGTTAGTTATAAGTTGTTGACAATATAGGAGTTTTCTCTCTCCTAAGTCATACTTATCCTCTCATTTCACCTTGTTCGAGGACTTTCCACCTTATGTCGATGTATGCTTAGTTGTCAGACTTATCTCCTAGCATCTTCTAGCTTATTCTAGGAGATTCCTTGAGCTCTTTATATTTGAGCTCCCTCATTGTATTTCATAACACATTTTGCATATTGTAAATACATATTTTCTTGTGTTGCAATATCTTCTTGTCTCTCATGTCCATTTAGGGTTTTTCCCTAGCTCCACGCTCTTCTTTCATTGGCTTCCCTTTGACAGGTTATTTGCATGCAGGTAATCCTGGGCATTTTTGGAGTTGGATTTCATCAACTCCAACATGGTATCAGAGCCTTCCTGTTGCTACTTGATTGAAGGATTTTTTAAGCTATGATTTGAAGTCACAAACCCTAGTTTGTTTGTGCATTTTTTTTCAAATCAGGGAAACAAATTTTTTTTGGAGCACATTGGACCCAAATGGATGTTTCCATTGGATTCAGAAGGCATTTTTCAACTAGGATCCATATAAAACTTTTCGATTTTGGAGACAGGGCTCCGAGAGGCAATTTTTTTTAGTTCTAGGAGGTTTTCGTACGGTCATATGGACGATCGGCCCAATTTTTTAATTTTTTTTATAAAAGGTGAATGCCACTACCGCGCCACTGCAAAGCTGCCATCACACCACCTGCACGCGGCCTGCAGTGATCACAACAGGCAGTGCTACCTTTGGCTCCACCTTGGCTGGGTTTAGCACCTCCTCTGCCAGGTGGTTCAACCTCTTCAGCACTTTGCCTAGGGCTTGCACTAGTGGCTCCACCTTACTGCGTCACCTCTCGGGTTCCTCCACTAATTTCTCCACCTCTATTGTCCTGCAGAGCCCAATCTCGCTACTCTGGTGGCGGTTCTAGCCTATCCATCGTCGTCTTCATCAACAGTGCCAGCAGGTATATTCTACACAATCAGCCATAGTTTGTGCATAGTTAGCACCATGTGGGGTGACATGTGGCATGTGTGCTATGTGGCACCTTGCCATATGGCCACTGCCACATCACCTGCGATGTCAGCCTGCTTGCCATGTGGCTTCTTTTTTGCATTGATGGGTCGCAAGCCGTCAAATTTAATGGCGTAAAATGATGAAATCAACATAATGTCAGTGATGCATCACCCTCTTGCACCTCTCTAAGGTCATTTTGACCTACCTTTAGTTTTTTGACCATAACTTGAGCATATGGAGGTATTTTTCTGATCCAAAAGAAGCACCGAAAAGCTAGTTCCGAGATGGAGACATTGGTGTAAGTATTTTCAGGTTTTGATGCAGTTTTGTTGCCCTTTTTTTTAGTTGAAGTCTAAAGTTGTGTTTTTTACTCTAGCATGCATATCTTTTGCATCCCATGTTAGTTTTTTGAAAACGTTATATTTTTGAAAAGATTGTTTTGTCATCTTTTCAAAAATGTAGTCCTTTTCCTTTGATTTTGGCCCATGCTCTTTCTATCATATTTTTGACATTTTTGCTATATGGTGGATATCTTGGGTGTTTTAGGTTCAAGGACAATTTTCCTGGCATGGTTTCTTTCATTTTAGGCTGTACTTTCTTTTGTATCAATTTTTTTTCTTGTTTTGGTCATTGTAGACATCATTTGTAAGCTCTTTTGTATACGCACTGAGATAAAGTGTCACTTTTACATTTTGGATTCATAAACATTGTTTTTGAGTCAGTTGTACATGCACTATTTTTATAAACCACCATGGGGGGATAGTTGTTCGCTATTTTAGGCCTTCTTCCTTTTGTTTTCCCATGCAACATTGTTGTGACTATGTATTTATAGGTGTTTGTACCTCTTCCTCTCTCGTCATTCTTGGTTCGTCTGTAGGAGATTTTTGGCCCACCTTCTCAGTTGCCTGTCATCTCATGTCATGTCCCCTTTTCAAATAATTAAAAAATAATAATTTTTGCTAAGGCAGGCAGGCCCAAGAAAGTGAAGTTTCGAAAAAAGGGGGTTAATCTTTGGAAACCGTTGGACTAATAAATGAAAATTATTATTAAAATATGTTTCATTAACCTCTCTTGGATGTGAGTTACAGTTATGCCCTCTTTTAAGGGGTTTTGGAGGCATTTTGGGCTCATTCCAGAACTTGATTTTGCTGATTTCTTTGTTATTCTTCAGAGGCTGCCAAACATGTGGAGAAGGAGACCCAAGAACGGGAGTTTGCAGGTTTCCAGGGAGACCCAAGAACGGGAGTTTGCAAGTTTCCAAGAAGGCTAAGGATGGGAGTTTGAAGCCATTCCGTGTCCATGCTCATACAGAGTTTGCCTTTGTGCTGAACAGTGTAGATTTGTGGTTTTTTGGGTGTGTTTTTTGCATGAGTTTGGTGTTTTTAGTTGAGCATTTCATATCAGTTTTGGTTGCTGTTGTATTTTAGACTTTAAGATATTAAAATAGAGCTGAATATATGTATTGGGACGTGATTAAACTTCTAAGATAGTTTATTAGTATTTTTTGTGGTGTTTTCGGGCATTTTTGTGTTAATTTCGGGAGCCCGATGAGCATAGTTTTTGTCCTACATTTGTGAGCTGCTGTGTAAAGGCTATATAGATCTAGAAATTTCATTTTGTAGGCTGTTATGCTGCTGAAAATTCTGTAAAAATGTCCATTTTCAGATTTATTAATAATAGGTGAAGCTGTGAAGCTTTTGGCACCATTTCTAGCATACCCGATTTGGGGTTTCTTGAGAAATTTGGAGGATCTTTGTGATATTAGTTGTTTGATCTTAAAGATCTGATTAAAGGTTGGAAATATCATACAAAAATCAAAAAAGGGACATTTCATCTCACCCCATCTTCATTAAGGGCGGTTATGTTTTTGTTCTAATGCATCCGTGGTTCGATGGTTCAATAGTGTGAACTATGTATTCAGTGGTTGATGCTATATACAAGGCAATTATAGTGGCTGGCTACCTATGCATTTCAGTGAGATGGATCATCTACCATATAGACATGCTTAGTTCATGCCTTCTTCTTCCATGGAGGTTCTTTAGATCAACATTTCTCTTTTTGATGGCAGATTTTGCAACTTCTTCATGCTTTAGTGATGCTCTTCATGATCACTTTTTGTTCCTATTTTAGGGGACATTCCCCTAGTTGGAGGCTTCTTCAGTTCTTCACTAGGTTCTTACTTTTTTTTGGGGGAGGGTTTTTCCCACGTGGTTTTCACTCTTTCCCCATTTTTAGAGGTTGCATTTCTTTGCATTGTACATGGGTACCTAACATGGCCTCATTGCCGAGACTCATTATGCATTTCTTAGTTTTGTGAGCTTAAGGCATTTCCCTAAGTTGCACTTAAGGGGGGGTGTTAGAGTAAATAATTAATAATTATTTATTTATTCTATGTACTTAAGCTAACTTAGGTAAATACATTTATTTGTTGTAGTCTAGGAGTTAGTTATAAGTTGTTGACAATACGAGAGTTTGTTCTCTCCTAAGTCATACTTATCCTCTCATCTCACCTTGTTCGAGGACTTTTCACCTCATGTGGATGTATGCTTAGTTGTCACACTTATCTCCTAGCGTCTTCTAGGTTATTCTAGGAGATTCTTTGGGCTCTTTATATTCGAGCTCCCTCATTGTATTTCATAACATATTTTGCATATTGTAAATACATATTTTCTTATGTTGCAATATCTTCTTGTCTCTCATGTCCGTTTAGGGTTTTTCCCTAGCTCCACACTCTACTTTTCTTGGCTTCCCTTTGATAGGTTATTTGCATGCAAGTGATCCTGCGTGTCTGCGAAGTTGGATTTCATCAACTCCAACAACTAGAATTAATTGAAAAATATCTAATTACTCCAACACTATATATATGCACTGCCTAAAAATACATTGTCATTTCCAAATAGGTAAAAATTGTTTTTGTACTTAACTTTCATTTTCACATACATTTGATGTGTTTTGATGAAATTTAACCTTTTTATATTGTATTTTTTAAATATAATTAAATTTAGATTTATACATTTAATTGGTAAAATTTTATTTTTATTTATATACATATTTGCTTTAAATTTGAGGAAAGTAAAATTTGGCTAGTAAAATAATTATTAAAAAGTATTAAAAAATTCATATTTAAATAAAAAGATGAATAAGTATATTTATATTTGAATGCAATGTTTTATTATATGATATAAAATGTAAGAAAAAGATTAAGTATTAAAAGTAATTTTAAACAAATAAAAGATTATTAACTATTGTTTTAGTTTTAATTAATAATAAGAGGATATATAAATGCTTATATAAAATAAAAATAGAACGAAAAAATGTTAAATAATGACTATATTTATAAATCTTATTCAATTTTAAAATTAAATATATTTTAAATTAATTTTAAATTTTAAAAAGATAAAGAATTTTAAATATAAGTAAAACTTATATTTAAAATAGAAAAATTGCTATTAACAATTTGATTGAAAAAAAAGGAATAAAAATAATTATAATGATAATGTTTTCATAATTATTATTTTATTCTTATCAAATTTTCAACTATTAAATTGCTTAATTAATACACTTATTAATTATCTATATTACATTTTAAATAAATATTGCTATATTTTCTTATCATATATTTTTTTGGCTCACTTAGTAAAAAAATATCATTTAAATTTTGTTGCCAATATATATAAAAAATAAAGTAAATATATTTTTGTCTATAATTCTATTACATGAACTCAAAAAGGTTATTTATATGAACAATGCACTCTTTAAAATTTATTTAAATTAATTAATTTTTAATAAAAAGTTTTTATTTCTTGCTTAAATTAATTATTATATAATAATATTATAACTTAAATTTAATACTATGTAATATTAAAAATTATATAATATATCAAAAAAGTATAATTAGATTTATATATTTGATAAATAAAATTTTGAATTCAACTATATGTAGATTTTCATAAAAGAATTTTAAAAATATTTATAATTTAAAATATTAAAAAATAATTATTATATTAGAAAAATAAAATTAACATTTAAAATTATGTCTAAGAATTATAATATTTTTAAATATTATATGACAACTTTAATTAAAAATAATAACTTACTGGACACAACTACTTTAAATGTTGAAATAAATTAGTAAATTGTGAGTCTCTTATTGGGAGGTTTTGGGTTTGAATCTAATTATAACATTATAACTATTAATCTTAACAACAACAATAATAAATAATCTAGACAACATTAAGTGGTAACATTTTTTAAATTTAATCAAATTCAATCTAAAATGCCAGTTGTTGGTAGCCTATGCCACATATATCATCCCTATACATAAAGATAATAATAATACTAAATGCTACATCTTTCTATAGATTTGATGTGACATCTTTGACAAATTATTGAATCCAATTAAATAATGTATTTATTGTTGATGTTATTTTGAAGTGTGAGATTAATATATTTATTATTGTTATTTCAATTGTCATGAAGCTACAAAACCTTCTTTGCATTAGCTTCCCTAAATAAAGCTTGGACGCAACTATCCTCCCTAAACTGTACAATTGACCAATTTTCAAAAAATTGAAAACATCATGAATTTTTTCTGAAAATTTCAGCATTTGATCTTCATGATCTACATAGTTTGTAGTTGAAAACAACAAAAAAATGGGAAAAAAATCACTATGTTTTTGTGAATCTGGGAAAAAAAAAATTGACTTTATTTTGTCTTTAGTGCATTTTGTCTAAAGATTACCCTGTCCCATAAATCTATACAATACCTTTTTTTAGGTTCACTTAAAAAAATCATTATAATAGTTGCATGCAGCATGAGTAGCTCAGTCATCAAGTATTTGTTCCTCTCATTATGTGGCAAACTAATTGTGACCAAATGACAATCTCACTTAGTCATTGTCAAGTACTCATGTTCTCAGCTTGACACGCTGCCCTCATACGCACCGCACACTTGATATGAAATAGACCACCCTCCCAAGTTTCCTCTTATTTAAGGCTGAGGTTCTTACCTTGGTTGCCTAACTGAATGAGTACCTCTTCATTGGTGAAACCCCTGTCACACTCATCGACATCATAGTGCCCCTGGTCGCCCTTGCCCATTTCGTTGTTGGACCTTTTCTTTCTTTCTCTCTCTTCCTTTCTTCTTGGAGAAAGGATCCTTCTTTGTCTTTTACTTTTGTTCTTGTCCTAGGCCCTCTTCCTTCTGTGTGGGACTTCTATGTGCTGAGAAAAGATTGTTGATCCTTCTCTCTTTTGTGTTGCTTATTTTTTTTCTTTGCTTTCCCGTTTTCTCTTTTTCGAACAAGGATTGGTGCTCCCACTGGGTTGCTCTTCTTCCCTATTGTATCTTTCAGTCATGTAGACCCTTTTTTTGGTCTCTTCTTGGACATTAATATCTTTATCTTATCTTATCTTATCTGCCTAGCTAAGTTAAAAATCACACTAAACAAGAAATTAAAATTGCAAAAATAAGTCAACTTTGAATATTTAACACTTTTAGTGTAGGAATTAATGATGTTTAAGCTGTATAACTGAGATAGATGTGCGTCAGAACAAAGGGGTGTGTTATTGTGCCCCTATCTAATTGATCGATCTCGATCTGTCTCAAAGCTATTTTGGCCTTTGTATTATTTGTTTTATCATCTGTAATTTGACCAAAAATATCATCTATGCAGGTAATGATGTTATCCGTAGTGATTTATCTCTATGATGACCGATGTCTCTGAAACCTGTTCAAATATCCCTATGTCGATATTGATGATGACTTCCTCCAAAACTACTATGAAGAAGTGCAGATCAAACAAGGAGTGATATAGAACTTGCTTCAGGAAACCAACTGTCTTCTCAAATGTGAAAGAGACCTCCTACAAATGTTGTAAACAAGAATCCACAATCACACCAACCTAGAAAGATTGATCAATTAGAGAATGGACTTGAGAGTCAGAGTGGGCCCTCACAACAACTATAGAAGAATCCTCAAAGAGAAGTGATATATCATCATAAAAGTCTCCCATATCTGCTATGTGTGACTCCAAGAATAGAGCCAAAATGTTTGGCAAGAAATCATCACCTGGAAGACCATGTGTACCCTATAGTCTTGAAGTACATGAATCTGTCACTATGACAAAAGATGAAGTATCCACCTCAAAAAGAAGACGAATGTCATCAATAATGTCTCCCACATCTTCAATGTGAGACTCCATGAACAGGCCTGCACGGGTGGAAAGGAAGTCTTCGCATGAAGGTAGAGTAGGAAGACATAAAGGGTCCTATTGCACTGAATCTAAAGCATCTGTGGCTGGAACAAGATTAGTAGGAGCAACAGGAGCTGGAGGTGTGATTTCATTTGAAGTTGAAGAAACCATAGTTGGAGTGACTGGATGTAGAATGTCCTCTTGAGATGGAGGAACACATGGATCTCCATATGCTTCCCAAATAGACATCCAAATATCATAAGGAAAATGTGCCAATCTAAGAGGAGAAAAAGATTCCTTACTCATATTGTTAAACAAAAAGCGATGAAGGTTGACAACATATGTCCAATTAAAATGTGGTGGCAATGTATAGAGATAAGGAAGTAATTCTGGATGGTCTCTTAGATGATCAACTATCAAAGTACTCCATTTGTGATATTTCCTTGTTGTCAACTGTGGTCTAATACCAAACTAAAAAATTTGACAAGACAACATGAGATCAATCAATGAACCTCCAAGAAATCAAAGAACCACCCCCCCTCCCCCCCTCTGAAAATGATGGTGTTGGCACTTGGTAGCCACTTGCCAATTTAGGGCCTATTTTTTAAAGTAGTATTTCTATCTATAAAACCTATAATATAATTGTAGATCTACAAAGCAGACAAAAAAATAGGCACTTTCAAAAAAATACAACCTAATTTGGAGTCCAGATGAGCCTGTACTAAGCATTTTAAGTGGCAAAAATAAGGATTTGCGAGTTGCAGAAAAATTTAGGCACAGAGATCTCAAACCACTTGCACCAATGTGTAGATCATGAAATTTTACCCCAAAACAAAAAAATTGCTCGCAAAAAGGAGTCTATATGAGAAAGATATCGCTATTTGGAAATCCCTGCTACTGTTATTTTTTCTAAATTGCTGCCGGACCTCCAAAAAACAAATGGCTCTAGATTTTGCCTCAGATGTCCAATTTGGATGAAAAAAAATCTGATCTGGGGGTTTTTGGACCTTCTGAATGTGATGCAAATATTTGATTTGCACTAGCAAGCACCAATCTTCACCTACAAAAAATCTCTTCTATGGCCCTATGGCCAAAACATTTCTGGAAAATAATGCAAATCCAAAAAAAATTGTAGAGATGCAGATGAAAAGAAATGTAGATCTAAAAATTAAATGTACATATCTAAAATGATCCTACCAATTTTGCAAATTGATCCTTCGAGTGCTGATTTGCAAAAAAAATTTGCCTCACAATCGACTTTGGCCTAGGGTAGGCAACTTTATAGCCAATTTTCACTGAATTAGCATTTCAAACACAATGGTGAGGTCAAATCTAGCTCTAGACACTCCCAATTTCTAAGTGCTCTGGATTCGAGCTAAGGTGTTGAAGCAACAATGATGGTCTCAAACAGCTTTGTGAAGAGAAATTATCCAAACTCTCATACCATGTAAGAATTTGGTATAGCTCTAATACCAGGTAAGAATTTGCCTTAGGGAAAGATTCACCTGAGATCATAGAACTCAACACAAGCACAACTGTAGACCAAAAATGAATATGATCTATTAATTGGAGCATGTCTGAATACATTGCTCTGTTTAGTATATGATGTGCAAACACACTAGGAGTGCCTATTTATAAAGGCCTCTTAGGAAGCACCTAGAATGTCTCTAAAAAGAACTAGGAGATAAGATAAGCATCATCAAAACTAAGCGCATGTCTTATCCATCATTCTAGATGAGTGGATAAGAATGACAAGGTTGTAGAAACCATGTGCATAAAAGAGGTGCTAACTCTTGTGTTGTCAACATGACAACTCACAAGAGTGCACATACTCCTAGGTGACTAATAAATAAATAATAAAAAATAATGCATTAACCTAAGTAAACTTAAGTAAGTGTAAATAGTAAATACATATTTACACCAACAAATTTAAAGTTGATTCCTCAATCAAGGCTCAATCGAGGTAATCCCTTCCCCACCAACCAATATTTCCCTTTATTATGTGTAAATACAGATTCAGATGAAACATTCAAGCACATATCCAAGGACCACTTTTGACACTCTTTTTAGATTTTTATTCATTTCTAAGATCTGACATTCTAAGGTTGAAGACAAGGTTGTCCAAAACCTTCTAGTTTTAGTGACATTCCACTTGTAGATTTGATGGTCTAGAGTGAGAATCTAGGGATTTTGGCATAAATTTTTGGTCTAGGTCATAAGGGACAAGCTCATCCCTAACCTCCAAAGTCATCCCTTTCTAGCTTAAAAATAGACTCCAACCAAGTTTAGATTTCACATTGTTTAGGGGCTCAAAACATAAACTAGGTCATTATGGATTGTTGATCAGTTGTAAATTAGTCATTTGGAATTTCCCTCCATTGATCTCAATGATGCACACATTTGTATCCTCATTTTTTACATTTTGATTCCTATATCATATTTAAATACATTTCATCATACTTATCACACACTCGAGATCAAAACAAAGAGGTCTCCTAACTTGTAACCTATTGAGTTATCATTCTTTTTCCCTTCCTCCTTAGTGTCTCTTTTTGGATCTACTTTGTGGGTTAGGATTCCTCCTCTTGATACCTTAATGTAATGGTGGAGTGCCTATGATTTCTCCTTAATACTATCTCATTCCATATATTAGATTGATCATACTTGATAGGGTAAAAATATAGTTCACATCTAATTTGGTACTTATTAGATACTAGTACAATAGGGAGATTAAATTTCCAATGGCAATGTTGATCATGCATCTCATGTGTATGAGTTCTCTCATTTTGTTTCTACCAAGCACAAGTTCCATAGATTTTCCATCAAGTTCATGCATCTAGAGTGGATTAGGTATTTGAGATGATCACTTCAATTAATGTATGTTTCAATCACCCACCTTGGTTTCAAGAGACTTGTGTTGAGATTACTCCTCCCCCACTTGTGTCTTCATAAATCAGCTCAATTAAACATGTTAATTGTTCCCTTCCAATTTCATCAATATGGGATGAGTACTTTCCAAACGTTATACAATTATTGACCCATCACACACTCTAGACATTAGGGACATGATTGAGGATATTTCATTCCTCCTTGGTAGTAGATTGAGATTTTTTTTCTTTTTTGTGACTACGAATTAAATATCTTCATTGTTATTTGGATTGATTTCAATTGATTTGGCATATCTTGATTCAAACATGTGGAACATTGAGCATTCTTCCATGGAACCCATTGTGAGACTCTTCCTTGCATCTTCTTTCATGGAATATTTCTTACTCAACCATTGGATTTGTTTCTTCCTAAGGGGAGGAATATAGTTTGTCACTCTTGGATCTTCATTATCATCTATCCTTGAGCCATAATCTTACAAAGGGAAAAATTATCTCTTTACTTATTTCGTATGAGGGGGAGATAGATTAAACTTTTGTGATGGATTCAATAATTGTGGGTACTTATTGAGTCCTTCATTCTTGCTATGTACCTTTTTATTTCCTTTTCTCTCTTTTAGAGAATTTTTTTTTTCTCACAAGGTTTTTCTTCTTTTCTCTAGTTGTGAGAGCTAGCAATAGTAAATAGACTTTGTTGCTAGAATGTATTCATGCTTGCATTTTACATTCATCTTTAACTCTTTAGCTTATCCATAAATAGATCTTAAAGAGGTGTGTAAAGTAATTAGGGCATTCTCGATTAAATTCTATAACTATATTTTAAAAGTTTATTCACTTAAGCTAAACTTAGGTATTTTTTGAATCTTTTATTAGATTAGGATGATAATAGCTTATGTTGCCCCATTTATTATGATTGTGATAATTGGTGCAAGCTAACTTAAGCTTCATTTAGGATAAGCACCTAGAGATTCATGCAACTTTTCATAAGGATTCATTCTTGCATTAAAAAATAACATTAGTGCATCAATATACAATTCTTAGGTTGTTAAGTAAATTATTCTTGCTTGATCTCCATTTGTGATAGGTTTTGTTCTTCTAAATGGCACCTAGGCTTGTAGAGTGGAACAAATAACTCCAACAAAGGCAAGTCTTGGAAATGGAAAAAAAAATGATCATCTTAGATGTTATTGCACATGCAAAAATTCTAATGATACCTTTTCAAGCATCATAACCTCCAGGATCATTGGATAAAAGAAAATAAACTAAACTTTGAGATGTTAAGAATAAACATAAAATAAAATGTAAAAGTTGTAAATAGTTTTCAAGCCAACTATTCATAATGAGCCCTTATAATACTCATTAAACAAATAAAACTAAAATTAAATATCAAAACAAAATGGTAATTAGTGTTGTTGTCTCTAAACAACTCCACAACTTTCTTACATCACATATTAAAATTGTTCATAGAAACTTGTATCTTAGATTAAATGCTCTTATGAGGGAGTAAAATACACCCATCTATAATAAATCTATATACTATGAATGGGTATGTTATGTTGGCCACATAGACATCATCTTGTTGAAGTAACCATATTAGAGGAGAGGACCCCATAGTGGAACACCCTAGCTTTGTTTGAGTCTTAAATATTTCAAATCACTTTCAATTTTGTACAATTGTTAGGGGAAAAGACCCAGTAGCTACCCAAGACTAACTTGGCACACCTAGAAGTCCTAAATTTTATGTTGATTTTTGTTGATTTTTCTGGTTTACCTCTGTAGGTGAGTGGAGAGCTTAAAGCTAAGGTTTTGGCTTTTGGGTATTGACAAATCTCTCTGTAGGGATCGTGGAGTGCAAAGCAGTCAAAAAGTGTCATTCCAAAATGCTCGCCTTATACCTTCTATGTTTATGCACCAATAATCACTCACTCAAAAAACACTAGTACTTGTGGTTAAATGTCCCAAATGTCCCAATATTGGTGCACAAATTGGTCAATCGGCAACAAAAAATACTCTAAAAAGGTAAAAGAATGATTGACTATTAGTACATGTATTTTCAATTTTTATGTTGTTTAAAAGCGGTAATTAGAAGGTACTAATGACAAAGCTATCATTGTTATTAGACCTCCTATCAGTTATTGTGTCTCTTCCCCTACTTGTAAAGATCTTCGCTTAAATGATTTATTTTAAATCCCACATTTACAAATATTATAGTGTGTCACATACATTATAGTGCATCACATACCTTCTTAGTCAATACATTAAAATTTAAAAGAAGACAGACTCACACTTGTACCCTAAATCATATTAATGATTTATTAATGTACTCAAATGACATCACATTATCAAATTCATTAGAATCATATTTAATATAAATATTAATATGACACATTGTGTTCTACTATTGAACTAATTATATCCACACTCATCCTTACTAATTGGTATTCAATCTCATCTCATTATTCCGTGCCTGAATATTATCTCTCTCGTCAACACTACTACGAAGTGTATTCACTCTCATGCATACCTTGTGAACACTGCTTTTAGGGCGACTGTGAGGACCTATTTAGACCAAGGGACGATTGAGCAGTTCAAAAATATTAAAAAGAAGCAGTCAGTAGTTGCTACACTTGTTGTGAATTATGTTGGGTGAAACGACAACCGAGTACATTTAAGGCCATCTATCAGCCCTGTTTCAATTGACAGGATGAATCCAGAAAGAAGAAATATTTTGCGACTGCTAGCGGGATCTGCAAATTCTACTGGGGATCTTTCTCAAAGCAATTCCGAGTCAAGAGGAATTCAAACTCAAGCAGGTGCAGAGAGTTCCCCTGCTTCCCAAATGTATCGTCAGATGTTTCAATCAACAAGACGACAAGTTCGGTTCATAGAAATAAATATAAGATCATGCACCTACCTCACTCTGATGTTTCAATCACCAAGAGCACAATCTCAGGTCCTGCTATTTGGAGGTGCATTGGGTTCTCTGTGCCCTTTCTACCATATAATATTCAATCACTGCCCTGGTACAAATTTTGCGTATTTTTTTCAAAATCTTGAGTTGATAGAATGGGTCTTTCAAGTCTGTCAGGTCTCACGGACTACCTAAGTTAGCATCAGACATTAGGAAGAACTCAAGCAAGAGCACTGAGTTCCATGGCCTCCCAAAGCCAATATCAGGCCTCAAGAAATGTCTCTGTAACTACATCAAGTTTCATGGCTTCACAAGGTCAATTTCAGGCTTCAAGAAATTTATATGGGCAATCATCAGGAGCCCTCACCTCACAACTTGAAGTCACTTTAACAAATAGGTTTGGACAAGAACCTGTTTCAGTTCATGGAATAGCTCAAGAAAGAGAAGCGTTAAATCAAGAAGCAGTTCAGACTCAAACTCAAATGGGTGCAACAACTTCTCCTGCCTACCCAACCTTATATAATCAAGGTTTCAGAAGTTTTATGTGGAATTCTTCCCAAATAAGCCCTCGATTGTTTCCCCACCTTTTAACAGCCAGTTTACCTCATTTTCCCAACTTCAGCTACGAAATTTTACTGATAAGTACTGCGAATCCAACTAGAGCTCTGTGTGCGTTTGTTGTGATGATAGGAGCACAAATTCAAGAAAGTGCACCAAGGTCCATGGCCTTCCAAAATACACATCACACTCCAAGAAGTTTCTCTGGACAATCTTGACAGGTGTGCCAATTTTCACAAACTCGAGCAGGTGCACCAATTTTCACTGATACACCAAGTTTGATTACCTCACAGATTCAGCATGGCATGGCTAAAGAAAGAGGAGCATCCAGTGAAGGAGCTGCTGAAACTTCCCCTGGCTGTCATCAGCATCTTGAAAATCCAGAAAGAGAAAACAAATTCCAGCACAAGAAAAGGGTTAAGGCAAGAATCCAAGGAAAGGAAAACACATTCAAGCACAAGAAGAGGGTCAAGGCGAAAATTAAGGCCCACTTGTAGAGGGAGAAGCTGCAGAGGAATGAAATGCCATTGCAAAAAAAATCACATTGCAGATTATTTGATGAAATCTCTCTCCCTCTCTTTGAGTTATCAAGCTGCCGCTCTTTGAATTATGGGTTTATTATGCTTCATTCATCAACTCTTATACGGAACCTATCTTGTGTCCACATTGATCATTGTAAGCATCATTTATTTCACTTAAAGTGGAACTCAAGATCATTAAACAAATAGAGAGCTTATTCTGGCATTGTAGTTTCCTAGCTTCTGCTTTGTGAGTTTTTTTGAATATTATCTCCAACCTTGCCACTACAAGAGATTTGATAGCATCATAAACTTCAAAGCAATCTTAGAAACAGGTTAAAAAGAGACACAGCAATTATGGAAAAGCCTTGTGGGTTTTGAACTTGCTTCAAATACAGTTCAGTTTTGCATTAGTGTTTTGGTTTTGCCTGTGGCTTCCAATGCTACAAATCTCAAAGATAACACTGGATTCTTTTTGGTATAATATATGATTACAGTGGATTCGTTCGGGTAATATTGTTGTTTTCTTTCTTTTCATTGGTTATCATAAAAACTTGTCACCAATCAAGATGAAAATTTGAAAAACAAAATGATGGGTTTCTTGTGTTTTTCTGGCATCAAAGATAAGAAAATAAGATGCCCAAGGCTAGAGTAGAAGAGGAGAGAATGGACTGCAAGATGCCCCCTCAAGAAGGTAACGGGGAGAGAAAGTGAGGCTCAATGACTTTTTGAAAAGTACAAGAATCTGAGATGAGCAAGGAGACTCAGATTGGCTTAAGAGAAGAGGTTTAGTTAGCTCAAACTCTCACTTTGGGAGAATGATAAAGGGAGAATCAGAGGCACAAGAGGAAGCAAGCTTAAGATCTCAGAGATTGCAGAGGATGAAGGAGCAGAGCACTATAAAAAGGAATCCAAGATAGGGAGATGGATGATGGGATGATAAAGCTGATGCAACAGGATTTCAAAGAGTCAGATTGGCAGAAGATGGGTTTCGGAGATCTCTAGGACTAGGATTGTGGAGCTCGAAAGATGAGGCTTGGTGGATTGATTGGATTGGTGGATTCCTAAGACTAGGATTTTGGATCCCTAAAGCTAAAAGTGCAAATTGATTCAAAGAGATACTGATGCATAAGCTGGGGCAGGAAAGATAGATGCTGGATATGGATGGGGGATAATGGAGATGAAGGGAAACCATTGAAGCTTTTTTGAGCATGGGGGATACTTCAAAGAGAAGTACCACCATATAGTTGAGCACTAGATTTGTTATAGGAATGTTGGTTAATTGCCAAGGTTACCAAGAACATCAAGGCCTTTTCACCAACTGTCTAGAGGACTGACGGACTGACCCAAAACCAACATGCAAGGATTGCCCCAACATCACACATGAATCCTAGAGGAAGCAATGTGGAACCAACACTGGGTAACCCACAAGCAGAAAAGAAAAACAAACAAAAGACCAGATTAAGACCTTACGCTTAGATTGCCCCATTCGCAATATACCATGATATGGAAGATCGTGGCAACTTTGAGTAGGGAAAAAAAAGATTGCTTGGAAAAGATATGTCAAGACCCAGAAGGGAAGATTTCAAATCAAAAGAAAGCAAAAATCCAAAAGAGAACCATTTGCCGATGAGATGGGTAGGATGAGGTACTAATGGACCAAGATCAGACATGAGGAAAGCTATATCCTGCAAGGATCTATAGGAGAGCACCTAAGTTGGTGGATTTGGATGAGTGATGTGTCTGGCAAGCTGAACTAAGAAGGATGACACTTTGATGATAGGAGATCTAGCTAAATGATGAATTGGAATAGCTAACCAAGATTTGTGCGATGTCTGCAAGATGCTGATCAAGGATTAACTGACACGAAAGCTGGATAGATACAATGGTACTAAGCTAAAGAGGATGTACAAGTTGACGGACCAAGACATGTTACAAATGTACAAGGTTGTTCATGTTTTGGTTTTTTGAGATGGAAATGTTTGTGAAGGGTGGGATGTCTATAATAGTTGATAGGTGGCTAGGTAGATGGTTTGCGAAAAGCTTAAGGAAAATGGGATTCTTTGTGTGCATGTGATAGGATACAAAATTTGGCATATAATACAAGCTGGAATATGGTACAAGCTTTGGACAAGATTTGGATATACAAGTTATGATACAAGGGATGATACAAGATTTACAAGCTAGGGTGCAAGATTTACAAGCTGAGGTACAAGATTTACAAGCTGTACAGGAGGTATTTACAAGCTTCATTAGATTTTGGATATTTGGTCAGAACACCAAGGGAACAAGCAAGTATTTTATTGGATTGGGAATGGATAGATGAGGGATAGGATAGTGATAGATAATGGATTAGTCTTAGTACAAAAGGCGCCTGAATTACCAGGTTTTCACCAAGGTACCTATCCAAGGCGCTTGAATTGCCAAATTTTCACCATTGGATGCTTATTTCTCTTTACTATTTTTTTGTATTTTTCAAAAGCTGGGTATACCAAAGATCTTCAAGCATAGAACTTCTTGAGATGAATGATGTTAGTAGGATCATTCAAGAGTTCTCCTTCCAGTGTAGATAGCTGATAGGCTCCGGAGCCAAAGGAGGCAGTGACAACATAAGGACCAAGCCAGGTAGGTTCAAACTTGCCTTTCTTTTCTCGATCAGTTTGGACTTTCATATTTTCTTTGAGGACCATGTCGCCTGGCTGAAAGTGTTGTGGAAGCACCTTCTTATTGAAATTTCTTTTGAGACGAGTTTGATAGACTGTGAGATGATCATAGGCTTGTTGTCGCTTCTTGTCTAAGAGATCTAGCTGGGTGAGCCGAGCTACTCTGTACTCTTCATCTGATATTTTCCCTTGCAAAGATATGCGCAAGGAGGGAAGTTCAACCTCTATGGGTAGTACTACTTCGGCACCATAGACTAAGGAGTATGGAGTTGTGTCTGTGGATGTATAGAAGGAAGTTCAATAGGCCCATAGGGCTGGATTTATTTATAGGTGCCAATCGCGGCCGAAATCATTGACAACATTCTTTAGGATTTTGAGGAGGGTTTTGTTAGTTGCCTCTGCCTGGCCATTACCTTGTGAGAAATATGGGCTAGAAAAGCGGTGATGGATGCAGAGGGAAGTGCATAATTCTTCCATGTTGAGATTTTCAAAGTTACCTCCGTGGTCGGTGAAGATGGTGGATGGGATGCCGAAGTGGCAAACAATATGGTACAAGATGAACTTGGAGACCTGAACTCCTGTAGCTGAGACTAGGGGGACTGCTTCCACCCATTTAGTGAAATAGTCTGTAGCTGTTATTATCTATTTATGTCCATCAGATGAGAGAGGTGTGATAGTTCCAACTAGATCAAGGCCCCAACAAGTGAAAGGCCAAGGTGGTGCAATAGGTTGTAGATCCTGTGCTGGAGTGTACACAAGATGTGCATGCTACTGACATGGGAGACACTTTCTGACAAAGTCACAAGAGTCTTCTTCAATGGTAGGCCAATAGTAGTCTTCTCTAAGGATTTGTCATGCGAGGACAATACCACTCCTGTGGGCACCGCAAAGTCCAGAGTGTACTTCTTTTAATGCCATCACGGCCTCATTTTCATCTAAACATCGAGAGAGAGTATCATGATAACCCTGACGATATAGGGTATTGGCTATGATAACATAGAGGGATGATTTTTGGATGAGGTTTTGGTGTTGGGTACGTGTGAGGTGAGGGGAGATGATACCATCTTTAAGGTAAGCGTGAATCTCATGGTACCAAGGGGATTGGGGACCAACCAAGATACAAACACAGTTTGATTAATCATTCGCATAGGCAGGTGTGAGGAGTTTCTTGACTAAAAACTCATACTGTGTAACTGCTTGGGGAATTTCCAAGAGCGAGTCGATAGTAGCCATAGCGTCTGCTGCTTTGTTCTGCGTTCGAGGCACTTGTGTAAACTGAAGCTTTGTAAAATGTTGGGTTAGCTGATCAACTAGCTCTTTGTAGGGTAATAGCTTTTCATCTTTGGTTTGATATTCATTTAGGGCTTGCCTTATGATGAGTTGAGAATCGCCAAAGATTTGTAACTCAGTCATGTTCCATTTTGCAGCTATCTTTAATCCTGCTATGAGAGCCTCATATTCAGCTATATTGTTGGTGCTAGGGAATTGTAGCTTGAAGGCTTTTGGAATGTAATCTCCTTGAGGTGTGACCAACAATATTCCTACCCCTGATCCATGAGATGTGTATGAGCCATCAAAATAAAGTTTCCATGGGGGATGTTCTTCAATTAGACAGATATGCTCATCTGGAAATTTTGTGATCAAAAGATATGTATCTATGAGAGGCCCATCAGCTAGGTGATCTGCTATAGCTTGCCCTTTGATTGCCTTTCTGTCCACATATTGGATATCAAATTCGCTAAGGAGCATAACCCATTTGGCCAAACGGCCTGTAAATGCTTTTCTGGAGAGCATATACTTGAGAGGGTCAATCTTGGAGACTAGTTGGATGGTATGACTTAGCATGTAGTGGTGAAGCTTTTGAGTTGAAAAAACAACTGCCAAACAAGCTTTTTCCATAGGAGTATAATTGAGTTCATAACCAACTAGGGTTCTACTAATGTACTAGATGGCTCTTTCTTTGCCGTAGTCATCAAGCTGTGGTAGAAGTGCCCCTAGAGCAGTAGGCATTGTTGATATGTACAAGATCAAAGGACGACCAGGAACTGGTGGAACCGAGATAGGGGGATTGATGAGATACTGCTTGAGATGATCGGAGCTGCATTGACATAAAGGATCCCACTTGTAGTTTTCATCCTTCTTCAGTAAGTGTGCAAACGACGTACACTTATCTGCAAGCTGAGAGATGAAGCGCCGAATGGATTGAAGCTTTCCCTGAAGAGTGCGAAGCTATCACAGTGTCTAGGGAGGAGGCATCTCTAAGATAGCTTTGACCTTCTTGGGATCAATCTCTATACCTTGTTTAGAAACTATAAAGCCTAGAAGCTTGCCAGATGTGACCCCAAAGACACATTTCTTGGGATTCAACATGAGATGATATTTGGCTAACCTATCAAAGACTTTCTCTAGGTCAGCAAGATGATCCATGAAGGTGTGAGATTTAACCAAGATATCATCCACATAATCCTCCATAATGCTATGGATAAGATCATGGAAAATGGCTATCATAGCTCTTTGATAGGTAGCCCCAACATTCTTTAGGCCAAAAGGCATCATTTTGTAGCAAAAGGTTCCCCAAGGGGTAGTGAATGTTGTCTTATGCTAATCCTCTTCTGCAATCTTGATTTGATTATACCCAAAAAATCCATCCATGAGGGATAGAATTTAATGTCCAACTATAAGGTATACAATCATATCTATGTTGGGTAAGGGAAAATCATCTTTTGGACAAGCTTTGTTAAGATATCTAAAATTAGTGCACATTATGATGTCATCGAAAGGCTTAGTGACGGGGACCATGTTGGAGATCCACTCTGAGTAGTCAATAGGTCAGATAACCTTAGCAACTAACATTCTTTCTAATTTAGCTTTGACTAGTAATGCCACCTTGGGGTGCATTTTTCTAAGCTTTTGTCTAACGGGGTTGATCTTTGGATCAACTGAAAGATGATGAACTACAAGCTTTCGATCCAGTCCTGGCATGTCCTGATATGACCATGTAAATTGGTCAATGTTCTCTCTTAAGACCTCAAAGAGGAGGTCAACTTGGTCTTGTGATTGGGATGCAGTAATGTGAACAAGTTTGGAGATCTCTAAAGAACCGATGTTGACTTCTCTAGTATCCTCAATTAGAATAGAAGACACCTCTGGTCAGTTATCTTGAGGAGGCAACGCTAAATCCTCATGTTTTGCTTGTGACTCTGGATTTTCTTGCTGAGGGTTTCTCTTCACTGCCTTATCTAGTCCCGAATTCACCTTAGTTCCAGTTTTGGGTGTATCGGAACTAGGTTGGGGATTTTCTCCAAAATACCCCTTGGGATCTAGCTTATAGATATAGGCAGAATCTGGCTTTGTTTGCTTGTGAGGAGTTTCGGCTCCCATGAATCTCAGAAGTGCTTCCTCTGATGTGAACTTATCAATGTGTATGACGCTTGGTTGGTCCCAATCTATGAGTTGTGGATGGGCGAGTGGTAGGTCAATGAAATGGATGGATAGTTCTTGGAGAATAAAGTCTCCGAGGAAGATTTGGTCTGGGATATCGGCGTAGGCTCTCTTTTCAACTTCTTCAAGAATGTCTTTGATTTTGACAAGGTCACAGTGAATGTTTGAAAAAGTGTGACCATTCTCATTGGTGCCCCTAGTTGTGGGTATGCCAAAGCCAAGACCTGACTTCGATTCCCACTTGTGTGCATTGATGGGGCACTACATGCCTCTTTCTTCTAGTCCTAGACCACCGCCTTGATAGTTCCATTTGTCAGTGATGAGATTATGTTCTTGGAGATACTTATGGCTAAAGTGATCAAGGCATGCTTAATTTTTTGGAGGTGCATCCTTATGTAACCAATTGTTGATATCTGGAGTGAGCTCCTCATGAAGAGGGATTTTTGAGGATACAAAGGTTGTTGGGCCAAACCGTTTGTATCAAGTAGGTGGAATCTCTTTAGCTTTGTGATATGTCAGTCATCCATGGGCGTGTGGATCAAGTGGGAGTGCCCCAATAGCAAATGCCTCTGACAGACTATACTCTTCACAACCTTTGTTATTGATCTTCATGGTAGATAGGGTGGAGGTGAGGATGGTTTCTGGGTCATTACAAGTGTGGGATGAGCTGGTGATGGTTGTGCCGATATCAATTCCAAGGCAATTGTTTGTATATGAAGCTTCAACCGCATTGCAGTAAGCAAAGGGTTCTAGATCGGCATGGATGGTTACCTCAGTGCCTTGATGTGGAAATTTGATGCAATGATGGTACGTGGATGGAATGGCTTTCATGGCATGAATCCATGGGCAACTAAGGAGGATGTTAAATGGTAGGTTTAGATCAATAACATGGCAAAGTGTTTCTTGGATGATTGGCAGCAAAATAGTTCCTTCTATGGTTCTTTCCAATTTGTCATAAACTTTGATGGTGATAACCTCACTGATGATATCTGCCTCAGTATACCTAGCTTGTTTTATGAATTTTAGGGTGCAAATATTCAAGGCTGATCCATTATCTATCATTACTCTTTTTACGAAAAAATTGGATACCATAATGGCTATGTGGAGCGGAAGGGTGTGATCTGGCTCGACCATGGGTATGTCAGTGGGTTTGAATGATAGGGCACATGAGGAGGATAGGTGTCCAACGAGATTACAAAAATTAGTAGCATTGATATCTGAAGGGACACGGGATTCTATGAGAGCACTGTCAAGGATTTTTTTGTACACAAGACTGGTGTGGAGAAGGTCTAAAATGGAGATTTGGGCTGGCATGTTCCCAAGGTGTTCCAAGATATTGTACTGGCTTTTTGATGGAGTTGATGGTGCCGATGAAACTGGTGGGCCTGTAATGATAAATTGCGCTATTCGAGTGGTGACTACACACTCATTTTTTGGTCCTTGGATATTGATAATATTGACAGAAGGCTCTTTCTTAGATATACAACCTATGAGGCTACCATAATCTATATAGGATGAAGTGTGGTCATTGTTCTTCCCATGTTGTTGGTTTGGCTAGCGGTTGGTGGTGTTGTTGTTGTTGTTGTTTGTTCGGATAGGTGCTTTTCCAGGATTTTGGTTGTTGTGAGGGGGAAAAGCATTTTGATAGATCTGTAAGCCTACATTGGGAGAGGTTTGGGCACCAACACTGATTTCTTTCCAATTAATGAGGTCCTGCACATAATCTTTCAATTTCATGCATCTGAGGGTGGTGTGACCTTTTACCCTATGAAATTTGTAGTACTCATTGTCTTTGTACCATGCAGCTTTGGATTGGCCTGGGTCAATTTGCTGGGTAGGAGGAAATTTGATGAGGTTTTCCTTAGTCAATTTCTCAAAAATGACATCCAATGGCTCACCAAGGGGTGTATAATTTCTAGGTGCAGGTTGGAACTTGGGTTTTGGTCCTGCAGCTACATTGATGGCATTAGCTTGATTGCTAGACCCTTGAAAGTTGGGTCTTGGATTGTGGCCTTGATAGCTTTGGTGATTCTGGTGTTGGTAGTTGATAGTTTGTTGATTGTTTGGTTGATAAGGTGGGTTGGACTGATTTTAGGAAGGACCAACAATATTCACATGTCTAGTGTTAGTGACGCCGTCTCTTGCAACGTGCTTGTTTTTGTTCCAATACCTAGACTTGTCATTGGAATGTGATTGATTTTGGTTGGCTTCCTTGTAAATCTTGACCACATCATCTTTAATGAGTCCTTGCTCAAGGATCATTCCTTTTTCTTTAATATCTTTGTAGGTCTGCAAATAGTTCATAGTCATGTGGTGAGTCAAGTTGGGACGAGCATTATCAATAAATATTTTCACCAAATGGCATTCTGGCAAGATGCAAGATATGCGGGTGGTAAGAGTTTGCCATCTTTGCAAATATTCGGGAAGGCTTTCTCCACCTTTTTTCTTAGTGTGGACAAGATCAACTACTGAGAGCTCTATTTCAACAAGATGGGCATATTGGGCTACAAATGCCTCAGACAATTCAGCAAAGTATTTAATTGTGCCATATGGGATTCTGTAAAACCATTCAAGAGCTGGTTCGGCCAAGCTTTTGGGAAAGAGACGCAAGAGGAAGACATCACCGTATGCCACTTCTTGGCAGTGCATGTAAAAGTCTTTGATATGTGTGGCAGGGTCTCCTTTTCCTCTGAATTTGTCAAACTTGGGTATCTCAAAGTGTTTGGGAAATGGTGTCATGGTAATGGCTTTGTCAAATGGGTAAGGACACACATTTTTAAACTTGAAGGTTTTTGGATCATTTCCTTCCTGGATGTTCTTCAAAGCTATCTTCATGGCTTCCCATTCTAAATTAATGGGTGATGGCTGGGGTGCACCCAATGTAAGAGTGCCCTGAGGTAGGTATGTGCTAGATGGGGCAATGGAACATGGATGGCTTTGAGGTATGGGCTAGTAGGGATTGTACATGGCTTGGGAAACTAAATGGTGGATGATGGGTTGCTGAGGTGGAGGAGGCACATATTGCTGCATGTTTTGTGAGGCTTGTTGCTGATATGGGATTTGGGATAGGGAATGAGGGATGTAGGATGTTTGTGGGATAAATGGATTGCTTTGTGGAGGTAAGGTATAAGATGGTTGTGAAGCTTGGAGAAAGGATCAGGGAGCTTGTGGAACTTGACTTGGGATTTGAGGAGTTTGACCAATATATGTGGGTTGTGCCCCCATTTGGGACGGTATCATGGCAAAAGAGGCCAAGTAATTGGTGGTTGGTGGTGGTGGATTTCCTCCTAGAAGTGGCATAGAAAAATAGTTAGTAATAGGAGGTAATGGATTAGTTGGTGGTGGAGGTGGTGGGAATTGAAAGCTTGGGAATGGAACTGATGGGGTTTGATAGCTTGGTGGCTAGATTTGAAAGCTTGGTAGAGTGGTGGCAGGAGCTTGGGTCACTTGAGAGCTTGGCAGAACATTGGTAGTAGCTTGTGGAGTTTGATAGCTTTGTGGAGTGAGGGCAGTAGCTTGTGGATTTGTGGTTGATGGCACTAAGCTCCAAGGACCTAGTGGAAATGATGGAATTGTGCTTTGAGCTAAGGTAAACAAGCTGGGGGTGATGAAAGGTTGATTACTTGGCCCCATGGGTGGCATCTCGGTTGTATATTGTTGAGGTTGGCCAAAGATGCTAGCACTGATTTGGGAGATGGATAGATTTGGAAGGCTGGGTTGGAGAGCAGCAACAACAATAGTGAAGGGAGTGAATGATGAGGTGTTTTGGGCCAAGGGGGTTTGGGATGGAGTGGTATGGACCAATGGTAGAATGGTGGTGGCTGGATTGGCTTGCAGAAGGGAGATTTCAACTTGAGTGGAGGCTGGTATGTTTGGGTCTATTGGATCATAAGGATTGGCTTGAGGCTCTTCTTTTGGCACATATTGAGGATAATCTGAATCATAAGAGCCTATTAGGAGTGGTAGTTGTCCAAACAATGGCTGAGATGGATCTGATAAGGGAGGAGGTCTTCCAAAGTTGAAGGCTCCTATATTGTCCCTTTGAAAGTTAGCCATGATTGTTTCTTTGTTCTTGTCTATAATAGCATTCACCAATACTGCATTTCCTGGTTGGTTCATGAAAGCTTCAATGTCAGTAGGTGATGGTATAGTGTTATTTGGGCTGAAGGATGGTTGAGTGCTCAAGGGGAGCAATGCTATTTGATCCAAATGATAGGGTTCCATTGTTTCTTTCTTCTTCTTGGCTAAGCGAGTGACGGGTGGCATGAAAATGTTCCTAGGGATGAGATGTAACAATGTTGATGGATGCCAAGGGGGAAGGCTTTTCTATGCAAATTATTTCCTAGGTTGAGGCAAAGCTATATGAAAAACCTAAGGAGGATTGGGTTGGGGATTCTAACTTCAAAGATATGTCGCCAAATCATGAAAGGTCTGCTTTCCTATGTGCAAGCTTGGTGGTGATTGTGTCAACTTAAGGATAGACTGATGATCCTTTAGGAAAAACATGAGATTGACCACTTGTGGATCCCAACCTTTAGCTCAAGGTGATGAGGGATAACAAGTGACAAAGCTAGATTACCCTAGACAAAGTTCTGTCAAAGGGATAACCTTGGTGAGATTGGTGGATTTGCAAGATGGTAGGAATGGCAGACTTTGGCAAGGTGACAACAATTTTGAAGGCTTGGATGTGAAGTTTAGGCTTTTGGGATGCTAGCTAGGTTTGAGGGGATTGGTTTGGTTCTAAGGAAAAGATCTAAATGAGATGGGTGAGCTAAAATTCTTAAGGGGATGACTAAGGGTGGCTGGCTTACCTACAAGGATGACTCTAAAGTGGAGCTTATGCAAGACGATGTGGAGGAACAAGGGGGCCTAATCATAGAAATCATTCCTAGTTGGTAAGGCATAAGCAGGGTTAACTCTTGGATGCTTGCTAAATTTGATAGTGCGATCTAACCAAGCATCTTGAAGGGCTTCGTCAACAGCTTTGTCTTCTGCCTTGTGGAGTTTGGCAATTCGAGGGCTTGGTGTTACTTCCTTTTTCTTAGCTGCAATTTCTTGGTATGCCTAAGATGGCTTGAGTTTGGCTTTGTGAAACTTCTGTTTCGGTTTGGGTTTTTCTAACATAAATTCTTAAATCTTCTTGGCTTAGAGAGATTTTGGTTGTTTTGCTTCAACTTGTTCAATTTTTGGAACAGGCAGTGACTACACTAAGTATGCCCTAAGCTAGGATTGACCAAGTTTGGAAAACATTCATTCAACAAGTAAAAGATCAAGCAATAGATAGGAACAACTAGATAGAAGTTTTTGATTCTCAGAATGTGATACTTGTGCCACGGAGTGTGTATGTTCTACAAATGATTCGATTAGTCATTTCAAACACATTAACATCCTAGATGGATGTCTACAAGGCTGACAGTTGGTTTAGCTAGGGAGTCCTCGATATACCCAAGGTACGTGAGGCCCAAATCCATAGATGAAACCAAAACAATGTCACACAGTCGAGAGGAGCGGTAACCCACTTCTCCTTTTTCACTTCTCAAAGGTATAAAGTTCCTTGAGGCTTAGCCCGAGTGACAAGATCTTGATCCCAAGAGAGGTGTCTTTGGATTCACCTCCCAATCTTTATACTCCACTGGAATGCTAGAGTTGAGGCCATCCCAAGGGGTGATGAAATCCCCAAGCAGGCCTCCTAAAATTTAAACAAGATTTTTGGATCCTAATCTTATGCACCCAAGATGGCCTCGAAAGATGACAAGGGGAGAGAAGACTTGGATGATCTTGGGCTAAAAGACAGAATTCTTTTCCAACTAATGCTTAAGTTTTTTGGATCTAGACCTTGCAAACACACATGTTTAGGATGCAAATATTTAATTCCAACTTGAAGCGTTAACAAAAATAGATCGAAGAATGAATACAGAAAGAAGATTTAGGGTCAACAAAAGTAAACTCGCGCGCCCAAAGGCCCTCCACGTCAAGTATTGATTGACTTTTCTTTAAGGCATTCAAGATTGAGTGTGAGTTTTTTTAAACCCAAAATAAAGATGTGTAAAACTCGATTTCAAGCGTGCGCCCGGAGGCCCTCCACATCAAGATTTGTTCAATTTTTATACCCAAATGAAGTGTTAGCAAGACTAATGTGCATTCAAGAAATTTTCTATCTTAGAAAAACCAATAAAAACTCAAGTGAGTGGAATTTGATTTTTGTGAAGCACTTAACACCTTCTTAGGTAGACCCATCCCCATATATGGCGTTGATATTGCAACCAATGGTTAGAATGACAGGTGATTAAAGAGGGTGAGTCCAACAACAAATTCACTCAAAGTGTCTTTATTTGTTTTTATAACTTAGAAAGTTTCTAAAATGTAGATTCTTTTTATGCCCCAAAAGATGAAGTGTGAGATATTGTAATGATTAATTGACCTTTGCATTCAAGATTGGATTTGTTGTTTTAATCATGCATTCATTAAAAAAAAAAAAACTTGATTTTAATCCATGACACTCAAGAGTGATTTTAGCAACATGCATTCAAAGACAAGTGATTAAACATTCAAGTTTTTTTCCTTTGAGCATTCAAGATTGAGATTTTGTGTGTTGTTTTAAGAACTTTGAAGTGCTTTGTTTTAATCTTAGATCATTCAAGATTCTTTTGGACTCAAAAGTGGAAATGACTCTTTGGACTTTGGTTTTCATTCAAGATTTTGTGTTCTAGTTTGCATGTTTTAAGCCCAAAAATGATATTCCTAGATTGTTTTGATGCATGAAAAATCTAAGAAACATTCAAGATTTTACAACAAGACATTTTTTTGGAACAAATAACAAAGCTTTTAGGACAATTTTGGCAACCATTTAGGACTCTTAGTTTTCATGAGATTTTTAAAAGAACTTTAAAATATTTGCAAATGAGGTTCATTTTATCCTTGATTGATGCTTTGAGTTTGATTTAAATTTTAGTGTGCACTTATTGTTGATTTCGAACCTTTTGAAATGGAAACTTGAAGTTCTTTTTAAATTTTCAAAAATGAAGTGTTCCTAACTTTGCATGAATGCATCTGAAACCTTGATGTTTCAAGGATGCAAATGATTGGATTGGTTTAGTTTCACTTGTTAAAAGATTTTTTTTTTGCAAATTTTTAGTTTTTAAAGGATTTAAGTATGATTTGCGGGTTCATTTTAAGCACTAAAAAGAAGTGTATATGGTTTTGCTTCCTTAAAAAAAATGGCCAAGATCTCCCACAAGAAGAAGAAGAAGAAGTAGATGGAATAAGAATAATATAGACAAGAAGAGGAAGAAGAATTCCAAGTGCTTTGTCCACCTTTAAGCTTGAAAAATCTGCAAACACTATGAAATAGACTATGAGTTCCTTTGTCTTCTTCATGCTCATGTGGACCTACAAAACCAGTTTATTCAATCCTACCAATCACAAAAACAAGCAAAATTAGCCAAAATTAGCAAATGACATACAAAACTTGACTAAAAAGGCTAATGAAGATGACCCATGTGGGGTCCCACCAAACGTGCCAAAATGTATATGAGCAATGTTAGTATGCTAATAGAAACCAAATTTAAATAAAGCTTCTACAAACTAAACAAAATTTATAAACTTCAAGATAGACTAAGATGAGCTCTCAATTGAGAATACGAGCCATTAATGGGCTCTCTCAATGAGAAGCTCTCTTGTTGAGTAGCTTTGTCTAAATAGATAGGATGTATGCTCAAGCTTATGCTTCAAAAAGGGCTTCAAATGGAGTTGGCATTTGGGTGTGAGTGTATGGTTTTGATGTAAAATGGCTTCTTAAAATGGCATTATGACTTTACTTCATGGATTGTGTTAAAATGGCTTGGGAGAGGATTCCTTAAATAGGCAAAGGGCTTGAGGGATCAAGGGCTAGGATGCAAGGATGGGAAAAAGGTCATGGAGGGCTCAGATTGCATGAGAGGAGAGCACATGGATTGTGCTTCCTTACAGCTAATCAAGGAGTGACACATGTCACAGGGTGAGAGGATGGAGGAAAGGGGAAGGATGAGTCAACAAAGGAGGCTCAAGGGATAAAATCTTCAGAAAGACCCTCATAATGGCTTGTAAGAGCAATGAAAGGGCTTGGAAGAGTCATTTATGGCCTGGTGGGCTTCATAAAGTTTTATGGTTGGGATATTTTGAGGGAGATGAGAGGAATTTCGACTTGGGTTTGATTAGGAAGGTTTTAAGCTTGCTTAGGATTGTGCAAATGATTAGAGGATGGATTAGGATGGTTTAGGATTAGCTTAGGGATAGGCAAGTGGATGGCATTTAATGAAGATGGGTGAAGGAGGAGATATTTGTTAACTTTGGCTTGGGTTAGTAAGTCTTAACCTATGTTTGGGGAATGTAACAAGGTTAGGAGGGGATTAGGATTAGGTTTAAAGACATCTTCTAGAAGAGTCTAGACTTTGGATGAGGATAAAGACTTTCTAGAATAGTCTAGAACTTCCTAAGATGAGGATAAATTAAATTTTTAGGAAATAACTAAAGTTTTATTTATTTCAAGGGTTTGGGTTGAGGAGATATTTATTAAAACTTTTTTAATAAACATGAGGATTAATATTTAATCTTAATTAAATTTTTTGAGTTGGGATTAGGGGTAGGAAATGATGGGATTAGCCTTTAATCAAAATTAAAGAAGGATTAGAAGATTTTGGAAGAGGTTAGTGGTCTTAAGGAAATTGGCCAAGTTTTGGGCAAAAAATAATTTTTTATTTATTTTGGATTTTTTGGTCAATTTATTAATTAAATAATTAATAAATAAGGAAATAATATTTAAATAAGATTTAAACATTTTTGGGAGGGATTCCTTAATTAAATATTTTTAATTGAGATAAAGGGATTTAATGGCATAAAAATTAATTAATTAATTAATTAAATAATTAATTAATAAATGATGATGTCATCAGGATTTTTTTCAGAAAATAAAAATACTTTATTTTCTAAAGGATTTAGGTGTCTACACCCATTAGATCTAGGTCATACTCATAGAGATGAAGCATCATATTGGTCAAAGAAGAATCATGTTGGTTTCCATTGCTTTTATTTCTTCATACCAATTGGGAGTCAGTGTATTTAATTAATATTACTTTTGAAAGTTGAACTATCGAAGCCAATTCCCTAGTCAACCATTTTAGGAGAAAGTATGAAAATTTTCAAGGCACTGTTTCCACACTACAGGATAGGAGAAAAGCTTAGGTCTGTTTGGTTCATGGATTTCTACAATTCTCGATTTATTCAAATCAAGGTTTTGCAAATCTTCAATCCTATTTTTGGGATTTTACTTGAACCGTTTGTTTCACTTGAAGATGAGTGGGAAGACATATTTTGATGCGTAAGCTTGGAGTTGTAGGTAGACTCCAAAAAGTAGTCCAATCTATTGTTTCTACACTCAAAAAGCATAACCAGGTTTTGATTTTCAATTCCTGCTTGCTAGTAGGAAGTCTGAAAACCTAGTTTTGAGACAAAATTAGAAGTCTGGTATTCTAATTCCATTTTTCCAATTTTGAAACAAATATGAAAAAATTCAAATCTGGATTTTGAAAAAGCCAATTCCTATCATCTTCCATGAACCAAACGGACCTGTTCTATCTACAGAACTATGAGAAGAAGAGTGAAGCTATGAATGATATAGCATCACCTATTGGAGGTTAGTTCAAGTCTTTGAAAATGGTAGAACTATTGTCACGACCCATGTGTGCCTTTCTTTTTGGATAGTGGGATTTTTGTTTATTATTCCCTTCCTTGTCTTATGTAATGAATTTGTATTCTTTGGTTGAACACATGCTTTGACTAGGGAATGAAACTTTAATTTTAGTCATTTTATATTGCCACTTCAGACCAAAAGAAAAAGCTATAAATTAGGCATGGGCTGGTCCATTAAAAAAAAGAGAGAGAAGAGAACAATTTTTATGATAGTCTATGCAAAAGGCAGAGAAGAAAATTGGAAATGAAAAGTAGAAGAAGGAAACAAATTACAAAGAGATACAACTTAGCATCACTATCAAGTTTTTGCATATTTATTTATTTTTCAACTTATGTTTGTCCAATGCTTTAGTTATGTATTGTGGAAATTATATTTGGAAAGACAAAATGATCCATGCATGTTTGATAGTTTTGAATGATTGTTTAATAGATTGAAAAACTTCTTGGATCTTGGAAAAATAAATAAAAAACTTAGAAGCTTAGAAAATATTTGGATATAAACATAAACTTGAATAATGATAAAATTATTTAAGTGGGTAAATCTATATGGATCTTATTTATCTTTCATGGATAGGAAGATATGTATGAAATGAGCAGCAAAGCAATATTTATCTACTAAATTCAAGTTGAGTAAATACATAAGGTTGAAAATATAGAGCCACATGATTTTATAGTACCATTATGCTTCATAGATTGAATAAAATTGATTTATGACAAATGACAAGGAATATTAGAGGACTAGAAATGTTTTATTTGAACCTATTACTTCTAAAAATGAATTATTTAAAAGAGTACTATGGTGTTTACAAAGGATCTATTAAAGAGAAAAAAAATTGATGCAACAATGATGGTTTATTTTAGAAATAAACAGTAGCTTGTATTAATGGTTGGAAATTGTAGATGAATTTGATTAGATTGAATTAAAGTTGCATAAAAGAAACCATATACCTTGCATGTATTATGTTACCAATAGAGATGGTTACTGTTTGAACATAGAAATGGTGTTTTGGAAAAATGAATTGGTGTGTAATGTGAAAGACAGAGAAGGGAAAAAGATTACCTACCAGTAGTAACTGGTTTTCTTTTGTTTAAAAGATGCTTTGGCCAAAGCTTTGTTTTGCATATATCTCATTAATATGCATGATTAGTTATTTCAATTTCTCTCTGCCACACTATGTCTCAAATTTTTTCTTACAATAGAATGTTAAGTAGTTATATTCATAGTTGTAGCCTTTCTGTCTGATGCGTCAATGCTGAGTTGCTAAGCTTTTCGAGCAAGGGACATAGTGCTTTTCATTTCATGATAAGCTTCAAGGGAGCTAAATACTCCATGGTTGGGAGGAAAAAGTACCTGGGCCACACTCCTCTCTTAGGATTTGCTAGTGAACATGAAATGTGAAGGTTTAGGAGACAAGGATTGCAGTGTCAGTGTGGTGCCTTGATGACTAAATTTATGAAATCCGAAATGAATGGATTTGAGAAAACATGTGATATAATGTTGTATCTATATTATTCACTAATGTATTAATATTAAGACATATATCAGTGTATCACGAATTTGTGAGAAATTCATATTGTAGAATCTTTTAATATAAGAAGGGACAATTTAAATTGGAATTTCTTTGGATATAGTCTATTCTTTAAGGTTTACTATATGGAACTATATCTTTGACTAGTTTTGGAAATTGAATGACTAAAGACATGCTATCATTTTGACTCCTATTGACCATGGATTATTTTATGCCTTATTGATGACATGGAAATTGGGTGAGAAAATGAATCTTTACAACCATTGATACCTATGGTTATGGAGGTGTTGTTCACTGCTGTGTTGAATGAAGCAATCAAGCAAGCTACTCAATTCAAAGAAAATAAAAACAAAGAGGTCTCCTTGCTTCAAGAAAGCTATTAAATAATTGGTTTATCATCTCAAGAAGCTTCATGTCATTCATAAGATATCAATGCCTAACTATAAACGAGTTAAATACAACCCTTATGCTCAAAATCTCCAATAGAAGAAATTAGTAAAAGCTATTTATAAAATTGCTCAAGATGGAAAGTATATTATACAAGATTATCAACATCTGAGAAATTGGTGGCACAAGTGTCTCCTACTATTCCATATGAGCACAAGGATCAAATCTAACTAACAATAGATTAAAACCCTAGAGATCAAAAACATTCAAAATGGCATGGACAAGATGGAAGGTAGAGTTGCATCTAATCCTCCATTTGTAGAAGCTCAAAATACCATCTTATCTACTTCTATCTCATTCTCCCTTGAGTCAACGACTAATCAATTCTAGCAAACAATTCTAAGGCTAGAAATCATGAGAAGAAATACTATTAAAAGAAGATTCCATGCAATAGATGTGCATCCAATTGGTCTTGATGATCGGGTCAATGAGATCCAAATGATGCTACTTGAGGGAAAATAACACAATATGTTAGGCATCCATGACATGGGGGTGTAGTAAAATCCTTGCTGAGGAAGTGCAAGTGGAACAATTATGATGTTCAAAAATCATTTAAGAATGATGCTCTAATCTAGCTAACATTCTCCGATGGTCAAATATCTTGGTTGCAGAGGACCATTGCTGAAAAAATAAACATGGACTTCGACCAAACTTGGATAGAAGAAGAGGGAAAAAAAAATATCTTTAAGCATCTGGAGATAGAGATTCTTCCTGGTGTTGGATGGAGTATTTCCCAATGAGAGTGATCACTTGTTATCCCTTCTAGGAGTGTAGGAGTGCACTAGCGATTCAAATGAATCAAAAATTATTTTGATTTCCCATGATAGATTTGATTTGAAAAGAATTAAACCACACATGCCCCAGATCTCTATGGAGCTATATTCACAAACGAACAGATGGGAGTTGTGGATTATTGTTTTGGTGACCCCTCTCTCTCCCTAACGTCTTGTAAACATTCTTATTTAGTATTTGTATATAATTAACTAAGATATTTTTTAAAATTTTAAATCTTTTCTTTGATCTTTTGAATTTGGTTATGGATCCTTGATATTAGTGCTGCTAGCTTTCTTATGATACCCTTTTCAAAAGATATTTTTTTATAATTGATACATATGTGACAAAGATTGTGTATTCTTTGTAAAAAATTTTGATAAGATAATATTATTGAAGTTGTAAAGATTATTACATGCAAATAAAATGGAGTAATTGATAAAGTTCACTATATCTTTGTCAACAAATATTTTTTTGTGGAGTGTGCTTGAAATAGCTAGGTGGTAGAAGGAAAGGTAGAGCCTGAGGAAAAGGAAAAGTAAAAGGCCAAAAATTGCATGTAAGAGACAAGCATATAGTGAGGGAGGATATGGTAGATTGCATGGCATTCAAATATGTCAAATTTAACAAATTATGATTTCTGACAATGGATTGTGCAATTTAAAAGATGGAAAAGAGTGTGGATATCTTCCAGTGTCTAAATTTGTTGATAATGAATAAAGCTTCTATTAGATAATGCTTATACATTGGGAAGGTATAATTTTTATGGGGGGAAGTATTGATCATACCCTTTTATGTGCTTGTATGTTCTTGATGATTTCTTGGTGGCTTAATCTAGCTATTTCCTACAACACTTTCATGGAGTTAATAGGTGTCAGATCTATTATTGCTCATTGTATATGTAAAAATGTGGTCTATGCTAACACACACACTTCAACACGGTCATTTCATGCGGATTCATCTCGGAATGAACATTGGGTTGTTGATCCGAAAATTGACCTGTAAAGCAACCTGTTGCCTTCTATCTAAAGGGATTTTGCCTGTTAATATCCTCAGAATCAAGGTGCAGACAACCAGACCCTCTAAGAACAAAGGATTTGACAATGAAATTAAGCTAAGAATGAGTATGCAGATTAATCTAAAATGAAAGATGCAATGTAATCTAAGAACAAATAAAGCAAACTAGATTAAGCATATGCATCATTAAACTAAAATGAGATTAAACTAAGAATGAGAATGTATGCAAGAAATGTAAGTAAATATGAGCATGAATTTCAGCAGCGATTTGATGCAAATTCTCCAAATTCATCCTCTAAAATGAAGAGATGAGGGTCTCTTAAATAGACTTTCCTGGAATCCATCAACGGTTGAGATCGATTCGGATCAACGGTCAGGATTGAAGATGAGGTTCAGTCATAAAGGGAGATTCTCAAATTAAAGGGAGTTAACAGATTTAATTTTGAGTAAAATAAGGAGTTAACTGTTTTAATTTGAGTAGAAAAAGGAGTTAACTGATTTAACTCATTTTTGATCAATAGTGAACTGAAATTACCCTTTTTGAACTGAAGAGAGATTTTGTTGAGATATTTAATTTAATAAAATGAGATATGCTCTCATAATTACTTTTTCTATTTAATTAAATAATCTTTAATTAATTAGAGACACTTTTGTTTGATTAAATAATTTCATTTAATTAATTAGGAATGGCTTCCCATTTAATTAAATAATTTTGTTTAATTAGAAGTAAGTACTCCATTTAATTAAATAATTTCTTTTAATTAATTAGAAATACCTTTCCCATTTAATTAAATAATTACATTTAATTAATTAAGATAGGCGTATTTATTAAATTAAATAAATTTAATTCCATAGTACATTAGCCTTAGGATATAATTTAATTTAATTAAAGTATAAATACTTAATAATTAAATTATAATTAAATCAAGTAGGTTTAATGCGACGAAAATGAGTACGTACTATAGGAATTAAATAAGAAATATGATGAATGCAGATTAGGGTTTTCTGCATCTGACAATTAAGTCAAGTAGCAAATAGCAGAATGAGAATTGCCTATTAGAATAGGACTTTGAAATTATCAAAAATAGACTAGAATTGGTATAATGGCAATGAGCCAATTTTGGGGTATTACACTCGTCAAGGATATCTTATAAATTTGAAGCATTTCACTCATCTTATAATTAGACTATTAACATAGTACAACTAAAAGGCATTGAACCTTTATGAGCTTAAGTCGTCATTTGTAGTGCTATATTGGGTTGAGGAATAAAGAAATTGCAGATGAAAATTTTGATATCATACTTAAAATGTTAGGGATAAGTTCCAAATAAGGGTAAAATTTAATCAATAGCTTCCATAAGATATAAAGCATTAGAATACTTAGGTAAAAATATGAAGTTTTTCTCCAATAAATTCCAACTTCACTCTATGACTTCAGTATAACAAAATAACTATAAATTAAACTATTTCTATTATTTTTATTAATTAGAAAATTTATTAAATAGATATAAATAATAATGAAATAAATATAAAATAAAAAGTCACAATTTAAGGAACAGTAAACATTATTGGAAAATGTATCAACAGACAAATGCCTCTTTATTGATTAATCAACTAGTAATGAAAGGCCTTGTCTGATAGACATATGTTTATTTCCTTCTGACAAGGTTAAACATTACATCATTTTTCTCTTATTCCCCATAGTTGCAAACATGACTAACACAACTATTTCACATTCACCTTTGTATTGATTCCTTGACTACAAAGGTATTGCACAAGACAGAGGCACACGAATCTCTATAATTTAGTCTTACTAAAATATGTTGTGTAACCCATTATGTTTCTAGAGTAGTGGCTTTGCCCTTTACTAATTCATTTTGATCTATGATATTTGTATGGATGCACTCTAAAGAGTTTCATGTTGCAAACTCTAAAAAAGTTGAGATCAACCATACATGGATGAATATACACATTACCAAATTGAATAATGTTGAATGACAGACCAAGTAGTTCTATTTAAGCTGAAATAATGCATAGTAAGTCTAGAAGGTCACCCTTTAACATCATACACTGAGGGAAGAATTAAGCTTAGGAAAAAAATTCAACTTTGACAATTTAACACTTTTGGTCTAGGAATTAAGCTTAGTGCGTGATGTTTAAGCCATTCGAACTTGGAAAGCTATTTCTCACAATCTTGTCAATAACTATTTAACCTACATTTTTTTGTGCTTTTTCATCCAAGATTTTTAATTGAAATATAAAATATGCCATGAAATGAAGTTAAGTCATTTGAAGATCGAAATAAGTCATCCAAACATGTGTGATCTTTGTAGACTGAGTAGATGTTGACTTTAGAAAATTGTGATATATACATAAAGCTCCACCTGCAAAAAATCATGAGCTTGACAAGGCATCCGAGATTTCAAAATGTTTGGAATTGTTTCCCTAAAATTTAGAGTAATTTTCTTAATCTACTCAATTTAGCTTTTACAAGTTGAAGCAAAAGCGATTTCTTTGAAAGTAGAGCAAAAAATTTACTAATGAAGATTGAGACTTGATGCGATGATCCAAATAACAACCACATGGAATTCAATTTCATCAACATTAAATCAAAATAACATTGTGCATGATCCAGATAACAACCATGTGGGATTCAATTTCAACGGCATTAAATCAAAGAAGCTAAATAACATCACTATGATAAAAGTGAAAGTGCAAATGCCTAGAAATCTATAAGATTGCATAGGGATCTTCATTTATTGTTCGTTAAGTAGTTTTCAACTAAGCCTAAAACATTCAATGGTATCTAGTTTGAATGGATAGGTTTTTGGTGAAATTCTCACCTATAATAGCCTATTGGCTAATAAAACTATTTTAAAAAGACAATCATAAATATATATATTATCCTTATAGATCACATAACGAAACTCAACTCTAATTTTTTTTAAAATGTTTTTTAGGATTTCCTGAGACTCTTAACCATAATTAGCCATTAGTACATGTCTTACCCCTACAGATTAAATACCTATTGTGTCAGACATTACAGAACTCTAAATGTTTCTAAATAGTTCCACTTCTCTCATGTAGGGTCTTTCCTCTGCCTTAACATCTGCTCATTTTAGGGCATTTTTGTTCAATATATAGTGCATCATTTGAAAAATTTGGACTATTGAGTAGTTTTTCATTCTCAAATTTACATAGTAAATTGCAATATGTTTCCAAAAATTCACATGTCATGTGATATTTTTTGCACCACTTCTTCTACCATTTCAATTTCACAAATTTGCATAGTTTAAATACAATGGTTGCCTCAGGTTACATCCTATATTATCACTTACTTACCTGTGGTGATGCTGACAAGGACTCCAAGATTGTTTTGATGCTACTTTTTCTTCCTATTATTATTCTCCTCTTCCTCTTCCTCTTTCTCTTCCTCTTCATCTTCTTCATCTTCCCTCTATTCTCCACATCCACTACCACCTCCTCCTCTCCTCCTTCTCCTTCTCCTTCTTCTCCTTTTCTCTTCCTCCTCCTCCTCCTCCTCCTCCTCCTGTTCTTCTCCTTCTCCTTCTTTTCCCTTTGTGTTCCTCCTCCTCCTTTCCCTCCTCCTTCTCCTCATTCTTCATTGTCTTATCCTCCATTTTCTGTACTTATTCACCTCCTCCTCCTACTTGTCTTTCTTCTTTTCCTTCCCCTTCCCCTCTTTCTTCTTCCGCCTTTTCTCCTTCTCCTCCTTCTCCACTTTTTGGTTCTTCTTAACTTCTCCTCCTCTTTATGTTTCTTTTTCTTACCCTTCTTCTTTGATCATCCTCCTTTGTTTTCTTCTCTTTCTTTGTCTCTTTCTTTTCTTCTTCTTTTTTTTCTTATTATTTTTCTTCTCCTCATTTTCTTCTCTATCATTTTCTTCTTATTATTCTTCTCCTTTTTCTTTTGTTTCTCCTTCTTCTACTTCATCTTCTCGTCCTCCTCCTTAATGTTCTCCTTCTACTCTATTTGTTTCTCGCCATCTCCACTTTATTCTCTATCTTCTCATTTTTCTTTTTCTCATTCTCTTTTTGTTCCTTCTTATTCTTCATCATATTTTGCTTCTTCTTCCATATTTGTTGTCTATTATTTTTTTCTAGAATAATATGATACTAAATATATTTTGTTATCAGCTAAAACATTGCAAACAACTATTCTATATTAGCTTCCACCACAACCCCTCTCTATGACCTCTTGGACCATACAAACTGCAATCATCAAGGACTCTTTTACTGCCTACTAACCATACTTGCAAGGTCACAACATAAGGGAATGAATTATTATATGTTTTTTTATATAATAATAATTCAAAAGCTCAACATATAAACATTTATTAATCACATTGTATTAATTTGCTATAGTTTTAAATGTTAAAATAAAGATATAATTCCTTTCATGCTTAATTGTCTTAAAATATTAAAAAAGATAAGTTAAATTGTATCTTAATTTTTTGATGCAGTAATTTTTTCTAAATAATTAAAAAGAATTTTTTAATTTAGTTTTTCTTTAAATTACTAATTTAATTAAAAAATTATAAAATCATTTTTTTTAATAATATGATACAAAAAAAATTACTAATAGTTATAATTTTATCATGATATTGTACTTTTTAATATTAAGAATTTGGGAGAGTTAAAATTATTTTGTAATGAAGATTGAATAGAAGATCTATAAAATTGCTTTATTATAATATATTTTTATCTCAAATCTATTAGATTTGTACAATCTATTCACATACTATTTATCAATTCTCGATTAGATTGTGTAAAACTTTTTGTTATAAACATTTGAGATCACACAAATGTAAGAAAGAAAAAAGATCACAAAGATGATCCATCAAATAATATGATGTAAATCTTGATAACAATAATTTTGCTAGTATGTTTTATATATATTTAATTTGAATTACAAGTCCATTTTAATTTTTGAAAAAATATAATAATAATTATCATAATGTCCTCTTTTCTTTTGACATTATTTGTGATAATATTTTAAGTTATTTTGTCTCTATTACATCTATCCTTGATTGTCACTAAAAGAACCATGCATCTTTCAATATAAAAGTTATAAAAAGGATTGCTAACAACATGTGTTGACTAATGTCACAAGGCTAGAGCAATCCCCGTATGGTACTGCCTTTTTTGAAACTGAAGTATGGCAACTTATATCTCAATACAGACTACACCACCCTTAGCAATGTAGAATTAAATAACCAAGGAAACTAGATCAAGCATACAAGATATAAAAAATGTTCAACCAACTATTAATACATAAACCCAAAGATTCAACAACTAAAATAGACACACCAAATAGGAGCAATCGCAGATCCTTTATTCCTTCCAAACAACAATCTTTACAATCAAGCTATCCATGCTACTATGTAAGTCATCTTCCATCGATAATGTTTTTGAAAATTTTAAAAATTGTATATTGTCTTTGATGTTACACAAAATTTCATATCTCTACTAGTCAGTGTCTGTCGAGGTCACTCAGGTGATGAAGACAATTACATGTGTCTACAAGGCATTCTAGTGTAAACCAAGTTCAAGAAGACACTATCTATCAAGTTCACTCGGGAGACAAAGGAAAAATTAAAAGTAACAAGTGTTAACCAAGATCACTCAGTTACCAAAGAGAATTTGTAGAAGACAATATCTATCAAGTTCACTTGGGAGACAAAAAAAAGTTGGCCTGGAACTAGTGTTAACCAAGCTTACCTAGTTACCAAAGGAAGTTTACAAAGTTGTAGTGTTAACCAAGCTCACTTGGTTAACACAGGAAAATCTATTTTGGTTAGTGTCTACTGAGCAGGGTCAACTAACAAAGGATTTTCTTGTTTTGGCATATTGAGTTTAATGGATTTGTTTGATGGTTCTAGCTAAATGAGGAGATGAAAATTAATTGTTTTACATTGTATTCAAGCTGACTTGACAATGTATATGATATAAGTACAAGGTAAATTTGATGTCAAAAGTGATGAAGACATATTCCTAGGGTACTCCTACATCAGTAAAGCATATAAATTTTTGAATCTGGCTACTCATAAGATCATAGAAAGTGCACATGTGAAGATTGATGAGTTTGCAAAAAAGAGTGAAGAAGAGAGTAGCAAAGAACTTGAAGACTACATAAAATTTGTTTACTTTGAACTTAATACATTGCCTAATCAAATTGGAAGTTAGCAGACTTCACCTCTCGAGTCTCCAAAATCTCCAGAAGCACCCGAGTTGTAGCCAATGCAACCCAAGTCATAGTCTGAAGGACTCAAGTCACAATCAAAAGCTACTGAGTTGCAGCCAATGCAACCTGAGTCAAAATCTGAAGGATCCAAGTCATAGATAGTGGAACTCAAGCATGATGCAAAAGATCATGGTAAGGAGAGTGGAATAAGCTCTAAATACAAAGTACCAATACTTGCAAGATATGTCACAAGGTACCATGCACTTGAGAAAATCATTGGAGATAAGTCAGAAGGTACAATAAAAAAAAACAAGTTGAAAGGTACATGTTTTCTTACTAAATTTGAACCTAGAACTTTTAAAGATGCTTCAGATAATAAAAGTTGGATTGAAGCAATGAATGAAGAGATAGAATAGATAGAAAGGAATAAGACTTAGACTCTTATTCCTACACCCAAGGATAAGAATATAATTGGCACAAAGTGGGTATTCAAAAATAAGTTGAATGAAGATGGAGAGGTTTCAAGAAACAAAGAAAGGTTAGTATGCAAAGGTTATTCTCAAGAGGAAGGTATTGATTATGGGGAAACTTTTTCTCCTAATGCAAGATTAGAAGGTGTTGGGATTTACTTTCTTATGCTACACATAAAAGTTTTAAAGTGTATCAGATGGATGTGAAATCCACATTCTTGAATGGAATTCTAGAAGAGGGAGTCTACATAGAGCAACCTTAAGGTTTTGTAGATCCTAGCAAAAGAGATATGGTCTGTAAATTGCACAAAGTATTATATGGTCTCAAACAAGCTCCCAAAGCTTGGTATGAAAAACTTCACAGTTATTAATGAAAATTGGTTTTCAAAGGACAAATGATAATATTAGTCTTTACATCAAAGAAGGACCAGAGAAGGAGATATTGTTGGCAAAAATCTTTGTGGATGATATATTGTTTACTAGTTATGATGACTTATGTAAATCTTTTTCAAAAGAAATGATTAAGGAATTTGAGTTATCAATGTTTGGAGAGATCAAATTATTTATTGGCTTGCAGATTCAATAGAAGAAAGATGGTATCTATATTACTCAATCTAAGTATATCGAGGAGATACTAAAGAAGTTTGGAATGGAAGATTCAAGATAAATTGGAACACCTATGTCTACTGGACATAAGATTTCCAAAAATGGTGATTCCAAGGAGGTACATCAAACCACATATAGGTCTATGATTGGAAAATTGCAGTATGTAGTGCATATTAGGCCTGATATTGCTCTTGTAGTTGGTATGGTGGCAATATTTTCAGCTAATCCTAAAGAAAATCATATGATGACAATAAAGAGAATCATGAGGTATCTAAAGGGTATTGAAGATTATAGATTATGGTACAAGAAAGAAGGAAACTTTGATTCGAAAGCCTTTACTAATGTTGATTGGGGAGGAAGCATTGATGAGAAGAAGAGCACCAGTGGTGAGGCATTCTTTCTTGGTAAGGGACTAGTATCTTGGACAAGTAAAAAGTAGAATTGTATCTCTCAATCTACAGTAGAGGTAAAATATGTTGTAGCAACAATCAATTGTTCCAATATTGTTTAGTTCAAACAATCATTGGCAAGTATGAATGTAGAAATCAAGGATTTAGTGGTTATCTTCTATGATACCACTAGTTCAATTAACATATCAAAGAATCTTGTGATGCATACCAAGACCAAGAATATTGCAATAAAATATCATTTTTTCAGAGAATTGGTGCAAGAAAAATAGGTGAGACTAGAATATATGGATACTAAAGAAAAAATGTAGACATATTCACCAAGCCTTTACCTAAGGATGCATTTTTGTATCTCAAAGGTAAGCTAGGGGTCATTCCCCTGTCTAAAGCTCACTAAATGAAGTTTAGTGATGCATCAATTGAGTATTCTTGAAGATTAGTGACACTGATGTAGTATTGAAAGGGTTGATTGCATATGAATCTATACATCACGTACATTGAAATTCACTGAATATTGTCTTTGGCATAGGATGTCAAAGAAGGAGAGTTTGTTTCCATATCACAAAAACTTTGTAAAGGGAGAGTTGCTATGAAGATATCAAAGAGGAAGAGCTTGATTAAGTGTAAACATGGAGATTTTGCTGACAAAGGAAGAAATTGAAATCATAGAATCATTCTAGAGGGAGAGATTGATGTAAGAGAGAGCTCACACTAATAAAGGTAGTTCTCATGGAGGAGAATCAAAATCAAACTATGGATACTATCCTTAATTTTATTTTTCTCTATAATTTCATTGTATTATCACATGTTGTGTTGCCATCAATGCCAAAGAGGGAGATTGTTGAAAACAATTGATGAATTGTATATTGTCTTTAATGTTACACAAAATGCCATATCTTTACCAGTCAGTGTCTATTGATCTCACTTGGGTGATGAAGACAATTTCTAGTGTTTGCCAAGTATTCTAGTATAAACCAAGTTCAAGAAGATAGTGTCTACTGAGTTCACTTGGGAGACAAAGAAAAGATGGCAAGTAAAGAGTGTTAACCAATCTCCCTCGGTTATGAAAGATAATTCACAGAAGATAATGTCTACCAAGTTCACTCAGGAGACAAAGAAAAGTTGGCCTAGAAGCAGTGTTAATCTAGCTCACTTAGTTAACGCAAGAAAATATATTTTGGTTAGTGTCTACCAAGTAGGGTAGGCTAATAAGGGATGTTCTTGTTTTGGCATATTGAGTTTAATAGATTTGTTTGATGGTTCTAGCTAACTAAGGAGATGAATATTAATTATTTTTAGTTGTACTGTCGAAGGGCAATACGCTCTTGCTACTGCAGTAGTGGTTGTCATGTCCAGTTCGCCAACTGGCCTTAATCTTATAGGGTAGTTAGTAATTTTTTTTAAATTTTAAATTTTATTTTATTAATATTTTTAATTAATATTAATTTTTAAAAATGTTATTAATGTATTAAATGTAAGTAAATTTTTTTAATATGTTAAATGTTATCAATGGTATTATATTATTAATGAGATTTATTTTATTAATAAATTGATAATTGTTTATTAATAATGTACTATGAATTATTTTAAATAAATAATTATTGTCATTGATAATTTAATGATTACTGATTTAATTTTAATAATATTTAATTAAAGTTTTTAATTAAACTATTATTAAAATGTATTTGAATAGTAAATAGTAAATTGGGCAATTGTTTGTTTGGTAAATTTGGATTTTTATCTGACAGTTTAATTTAGATATGAAAATAATTTATGAGCATTAAAATAGATTTAAAAAGTAAATTCATAATAAAAATTTAGGAAACAATTATTTTAAAGTAAACTCGGATTTTACTTGATAAAATCTTTATGGAAATATTTTCTATATCTTTTGATAATTTAGAAACCATGTCATAATATAATACTTTGAAAAGATGAAAACTGTTGACTAGTTGTTTATTGAATGTTATGTTCTAATAACGAGTTAAGCTTTGAAAACTATGTTTAAACACCTTGTCATGTTTTGCTAAGTGTTAAGACTTGCATGGAGTCAAGAACGTTAGCAAATCTATGACTTAAAACGAAATGAAAATGTAAAGCTTGTATTATAAATCGAAAACATTATGATCTGCAATACTTGAAAACAAAAATGAAAACTTGAAAACCTTTAATGAAAATTAAACCGTTGTGATTTCTAAACCTAATATTTTGTGAAAGTTACTTTTGTATGTACTATTTTTATGACGTATGATTTTACTATTGGGTCTTGAGTTGACTTAGTACTTTGACCAAATCAAGATGTTTACCAAAGGCTCGAGAGTTGTGTTTTGTGATGTCATGATGATGTTTTGATCATGATCTTTTATATTCAACCATGGTAATGTGTCTTGTATGCTCTATAAGGTGTTTTGATCTATTGATTGTTATTGCTTTCCAGTGTTCTTGTGTGAAACTAAGGTGAATGGTGTGACTTATCTGATATAACCTTTGAGTCTATGATTAGTTGTATTTGGATTGTTTTTCAATTGCTTGTATAGGACTAAGGTATTTGTATGATTTATTCTTGGTGATGTCATGTTATGATGTGGATTGGTTTATGTGTACTTGATTTTTGACAAGTCCTGTTGGGGTGATTGTAGTGGTGGAATGTGTGATTTTGATTAGTGATATTTTAATACTTGTCAGTTGCTTGTTTAAGAACTAATGTATGGTATGTGGTTTTTTAAGATCTTTTTTCTTTACTTAGCTTATGGTAGGTTATCTGTATGTCATGTTGGGAAGTGACTTGCAATGGAGGTCGAGGCCCTACAGAGGCTGACATGAACCCATTGTAGGTTAGTTTAACAAGTGATAACATTTCATTAAATGGGTTTAAAATGAATTAATAAGATATTGGTACCACAGAAAGTCACTAGGGGGCCAAAAGATTAAAAGACTAGTTGAGTAACCTTAGATCTAACTCATTAGTATGCCTTGTCAGTACGAAAGGATACTAGTGCCACATAGAGTCATTAGGGGGGTGGAGGATTAAAAGACTAGTTAGGTAACCTTAGAGTTGGCCCATGTGATGACACTTGCCCACATGCATAATATATTCCCTACATGTCATTGTTGCCTCTGGGTTTAGATGTCACTTGTGTCTTGGTACCTTGAGTTAGATTTCTTTTAGGCTTTCTCTTAACTTAGACGTTGGATTTGAATTTTGAATTTTTTATCCTTTTTGGGACTTGAGACTATCTCCTCAGTGTGGTGAGAGTGGACCTATTTGGCTTACCATGAGGTCAAGTGGTAGTGCTTTTTCTTGTACCATTGAGATCTGATAGTTTGATGTCATGGTTGGAGCTTCCTATTATGTATTCCTTTCATTCTATTCTTGTGTACTATGATGGATGGTTATACCTTTTGTATTGTATTTGATTTCATGAATCTTATGAGATGTTGTTGTAGTCTATTTTTATGTTTTATATCCTTTTAGACCTTCATACCTTGTGACCTATATAGTGGATGATGGTGCATTATGATTATTGCCGAGTGGCATTCGAGATGACTGTATATTATTTAAATGGATTCATACTTGTATATTATTAGTTGTTGTGGATTTATTATATATTGGTTTAGTGTTAATTAAAATTAAATGTGATTTATTGTCATGGGACCCTTAAGAGATGTAACCTATTTTTGTGTTGTTGATGTATGAGTGTATGTTAAATACTTCTGCTATTCTATAAATGTTTTTGTATCTTTATCTAAAAAAAAATGTTTGTCAAACTTAGTAAAACTTTAGGTTAACTTCTTTTGGGTTCCCTAGTGGGGAATTACCTCCCACGTAAGCATACTTGATCTCAATATTTTGTTAACACCACTTTTAAGGGCCATTACATCCTCCCCCACTTAAAATAGGTGATATCCTCGACATCACTGCACTTTGCCTCCTTCGAGTTACATGAAGGTTGTTCCAAAATCTTCAAGCTTGTTGGGCTAAGCTCCCCTTATTGAGGAACTCCATAGCATGTTCTTCATCACAAATCAAGATTTTTCAGCATTCCCATGTTGCCTCTCTTTGGTCTGTACCTTTCCAAACCACTAGGAACTCCATGTTTGCCTTCTTCACAATGCTACAAACTATCATAGCCACCACTTCCTTTATGTCTTGAGTCAGATTATCCAACACATTGGTTAGGCCTCATTCAAGGACATTGTGTGCCAAGTCTTCAAGATTTATGTGGTCCATTTTGAGCTATGAGACATGGAACAAAAGATGCACTTTTAGGTGCAAAGGAAGATTCAACTTATAGGAAACTTTTCTAACCTTTGCAACTACCTTAAATGGTCCATGTCAGAGATGAACCGATGAAGAACTAATACTCTTAGGGGTCTTGAACTGATCCAAATTCATCCTTAAAAGTACCTTATCTCCCACTTTTAAGTTGAGGTTACATCTATTCTTATTTGCAAACCTCTTCATCTGATCACTCACCTCAATTATATTATATCGAGCCACATCCACTTGCTTGTTTCAATTTTGCAAAACTTCAATTGTAGTGACATCACTTCCATGGTAGCCACCTAGCACTGTATGTAGGGACAATAGTTGATTCTTGGTAGCTAACTCAAATGGTGAATATTGAATTGATCTGCTCTTTTGCAAATTATAGTTGAATTGAACCATGTGTAAAAAGCTTGGCCAATTCTTTTGGTCTTAATCCACAAAATTCCTTAGGGAGTCCTCTAGCAAAATATTAATCAATTGTATCTAGCCATCTATTTGAGGATGATAACTTATGCTCATAAAAAACCTAGTGCCAACTACCTTGCAAAGTATTGTCCAAAATTTGTATCTAAAATAGGTATCTCTATCGCTGATTAGGCTCAAAGGAACCCTCCAATGCTTAGCCATATTACGTTAAAAATTACTTGGCTGCCAACTCTACTGAGAAAAGATACTTGCATGACACAAATATCCCATACTTGGTGAATTGATCAACCACTACCATGATAATACCATACCCATCAACTATCGGTAATTGTGTGATGAAATCAAGTGAAATGCTTGCCCAAGGGTGTATTGAAATAGGCAATGGTTGCAAAAGACCTCTTAGATAATTTGACACTAACTTGCCTTGTTGGCAAACAGGGCATATTCTCACATACTTTTTGACATCTAGTCTCATCTTGGGCCAATAAAAACCTTTCTCCAAGAGTGTGGGTTGCCTATGCTTTTATGGGTGACCAGATTAGGAAGAATCATGACACTCATACAACATTTCTCTCCTCATTTCTTTCTAATTTGGTACATATATTTTATTTTCACAAAGTAGAGTATACCATCAACAATATTGAATTGCTTAGTCCTCCTTTCTTAGACTTGCAGGGCAATTTGATGAGCCTATGTATCTACCTCAAGGCCTTCCTTGATTCAATCTAGCACCTCCTCAATTAGCTCCTCCAAATAAACAATGACACCCAACCGAGTCTGCCACCTTGATTGCTTGTGTGTCAATTTTATCTACACCTTGAAATAGGTAGAGCTTATATTGTCAGTGTTTACCAAAAATGGCACACGTAGAAGGTAGTGATGCCATGTCCTTAGGAAGTACACAATGACTATAGTCTCCTTCTCATGTGCAAGATAATTTTGTTTCCTTTCATTCAACTTGCATGATTAATTGGCAATTAGGTGCCCATTCTACATCAATACACCTCCAACTACATAATTTGAAGCATCTATTTGAACCTCAAATGTTTGCCATATTTTGGAAGAAGAAGGATTAGATCCTCAATTAACATTTTCTTCAACAATTCAAATATATCTTGTTGCTTTGCACCCCAATGCCATCTTCTATCCTTTTTCAATAGACCAGTTATGGAAATGACTATCTTAAAATAGTCTTGCATGAACTTCCTATAATAGTTAGCCAACTCGAGGAATTGATGGACTTCATGAATATTACACAATGACTTCCAATCTTGAATTTTTGGCAACTTCTTTGGCTTAGGCCTGATCATACCATGGCCAATGACATGGTCAAGAAAACTAACTTCTTCCTATGCAAAGGAACACTTCTCCTTCTTGGCATGAAGTTGGTTCTCTTCAAGATGGAGACCAACTCATCTAGATGTTCCTTATATTCCTACAAGGTCTTACTATACATCAATATATCATTCAATTATACAACCACACATCGATCCAAAAGATGCCTAAAGGTGTCATTCATCAATGTACTAAAAGTAGTTAGAATATTTGTTAGCCCAAATGACATGACAAGAAACTAGAAACTTCCATGCCTTGTGGTGATCGCATTTTCTCCTCATCCATGGGAGTAATCCAAATTTGGTAATGGCCTTTCCTTAGATCAATCTTTGTGAAGAACTTTTCCTCTACAAGGTGATCAAAAATATTTTCTATCAATAGGAATGGGCATTTTTTCTTTATTGTGAGCTTGTGAAGTGCCTAGAAGTCCACACACAAATAGGGGGTGACATCCTGACGTAGTGCAAGGTAGGAGAATTCTCAAAGGAGATGTCCAAACCCTAAGCAAATAATCACATAGCGAAAACACAATAAGAACCAACAATAATTAATTATAAAATAATTGATTACATGCAATGTGCTCAGTTCCAAGGCCTTTCGGGTTAGGGCCAAATACAACAACAATTACAAAATCAGTTATACAAGATCCCACAAGATCCAACTTAAAATACCAATTCTAGCTAGTCTAGATCCACAAATGGATAAGAACACCAAGAAAAATCTACACGTGTACCCTCATTTCCACCGAGAAATCCTATGGTTCTCAAACCACAACTACTAGTTCTTCAAAGTTTTACAATCCTTCTGTAAACTACCTCACATTCGGTGCTTTGTCCATAGACTTGGGAAAACTCACTCTTCAGCTACTCTCCAAACTCACTTCTCTGAATAAATGAATCTAAAAACTCCACAAGACCCCTTACTTATACCCAACTAAGCCACAGGTTAGCCTAGTTCATTACAAACTAAATTAAATCCCTCACATCAAATATATGTTGAGCCAAAATTTGGGTACAACACAAATCAAATACCCCTACGTGAATTAAATTCCAAGGTCAACTCATAGACAACTTGACACCAATAGGGACCAAGACCAATCTGAGTGTTAGAAATACTAAGTTGAGCATTAGTAAATTCCAAGCATTGCCAAGCTCTGAGATCATGCCAAGCTCCCAGACCATGCTAAGCTCCAAGACTGTGTCGAGCTCCATAGACCAAAATTATTCCCAATAATGATCGAGCACTACTCCTTATTTCACCAAGTACTAGTACAAGAACCTTCTAAATCAACTACTAAGCCTCCTCCCATAAACTCCAAAGTAGTCACCGAGCAAACCCAAGATGCTCCTACATCAGACTCCCAAGGTAGATAGAAAATTGTTTCCCACACTTTGATGCCCAAAGAAAGATCAAAAACCATCTTCATCTTCACCAAAGGCTTCCACTCCAATAAGGACAAGAAATCCAATCTGCACATTATCTACATCTACATCATTATGTCAAACACAAAAATCTCAACCATATCAACATGCTCACTCCTAGGAATAAATTGAATATATTGCTTCATCAACAAATCCACATCTACATCAGCAACTAGTGAATCCACACCAACAACAACAAACTCCACATTAGTATTAATATGTCTATCTCCATCAACACATGCCAAACTTACAACACCAAGAATTTCATTGCTCACAACAAGATGCTCTACAACACACAATTCACCACCAATAGCAACTAGATCATCCACAATCAAGTGCTTTGCAATCTCCATGTCAGTCTCAACCAACTAATCATGAAAACCAATTCCCATCCTAGCATCAACAAGGTTAGGAAGATCCCCAAAAATAGCCACAAGTTTCTCTATAGGTTCTATATCAGACTCCATAAACTGATCAACAAAACCATCATCTTCCACCTTGACCTTGTTATGCCATCTCCTCTCCTGAACAAGTCTCTTAACTGGCCAAACAACTCTTTTCTGGATTGATAGACTCCAACTCTACAAACATACAATATCCTTCTTTGATTCCTCAACTCTTTAAGAAAAAGAAGCATCCACAATAGCGCCCACCAAAGAAATCATCTCATTAATCCTCATCTCTACTATATTACAAATATTCACAATCTTTTGAAGGTCCAATCCTCTTAGAGCCATCTTCCAAGATCTTCACAAACTCTCTACAATAAATCCTTCCCATGCTCCTTGTGATAAATCTAGATAGTTCTACAAGTCAGATCACAACCTTCCACCTTAGACAAACAACTAGGAATAAATCATAAGTCTGGGAACACAGATCTACAACCCACATCACACAAAATCTCTATGATCATGATCCAACAAGATCTACTTGCCATCTTCACATCCATCAATCCATCAGATCAAGATCTTCTAGATCAACTTCTCCAATCCAAGGTCCTAATACAAATTGCCTTAGCTTTAATGATCTATCTACATGCTCAAGAACAACCTTCTCTCTAATACCATCTAACATAGTGCAAGAAAAGAGAATCTCCAAAGGAGATTTCCAAACCCCCAACAAATAACCACACAATGAAAACACAACAAGAAGAAACAATAATGCAAGATCTGATACCAAATCACAATTCTTTATTCATAAAATAACTGATTACATGCAATGTGCCCAGCTATAAGGCCTTCTGAGTTAGGGCCAAATGCAATAGCAATTACAATATTAGTTCTACAAGATCCCACAAGATCCAACTTAGAATCCCAATCCCAGCTAGTCTAGATCCAAAAATGGATAAGAACACCAAGAAGAATCCACACTTGTACCCTCAAGTCTACCAATCAATCCTTTGTTTCTCAGACTACAGCTACTAGCTCTTCAAATTTTTACAATTCTTCTGTAAACTACCTCACATTCCATGCTTTGTCCACAGACTTGGGAAAATTGACTCTTCAACTACTCTCTAGACTCATTCCTTCGAATGAATGAATCTAAAGACTTTACAAGACCCCTTACTTATACCCAACTAAACCACAAGTCAGCCTAGTTTATTAAAAACTAAATAAATATATGTTGAGCCACAAGTCAACTACAACACAAATTAAATACCCAAACATAAATTAAATGCCAAGGTTAGTGCATAGAAAACTTGACACCAATAGGGACCAAGGCCAAGCCAAGCATCAAAAAGGCTAAGTTGAGCATTAGTAAATTCCAAGCATTACTGAGCTCCCTGACCATGTCGAGGTCCTAGACCATGTCGAGCTCCATAGACCATGTCAAACCCCATAGACCAAAACTATGCCCAATAATGACCAAGCACTACTCCTTTGACCAAGTACCAGTCCAAGAACCTTCTAAAGAAACTACTAAGCCTCCTCCCATGAACTCTAAAGTAGTCATTGAGCAAACCCAAGATGCTCCTACATCACATCCTTATTTTCTTGAAATAGAAAAGGCAATGCATATGACAAGTAGGAGGTGTGTAGATAGTCATCCTTGATGAGATCACTTAATGAATTCTTCAACTTGGCCATTTCTAGCTCTAGACCGAAGAGGCAGTAAGGTGCTTGAGCTAGTGCTCTAGCTCTTGCCACCAACTTGATCACATGGTCAGTATGTTGTCTCAATGGTAAACCTCTAGGTAGTCGATCTGATATCATATCTAAAAATGTAGAGATTACCTCCTCAACAATGCCTGGGTTGGTTGCATCTAAAGGTTCTCCTTTGTCCCAACCACCCACAATCACCCCCAAGAAGAGATTGTCATCTCTTTTCTTGCATTACTTTTAAAACTTAGCACACTAAGTGTTTGGATCAGCTCCTTAGCTTGAACAAATGACACCAAGGAGCTATTATGACACTAGCCCTACATATTTACTCTTGCCCAAGTATCAAATCATACTCTATCATCTTCATGGCCACAAGGTTCACCAGACCTTACCAAGATCCAACCCTGATTACAATGTTCTTCACATCACCTTCAATCTTCCTTGTTGAATTGCTTGTTGCTTTGAAACATGTGTTAGAAGGGTCCACCTTTAAGGAAAAACTTTGTCCCTTATCAATTGAGATGTAGTTATGTGATGCTTTAGAATCTACCATTGCAAAAACCTTCTTGGCACCAAAAAAAGAATCTGCACAGCACAAATCGTGTTCATTTTCTTTTCAGGATAGTCACCTTCAAAGCATTCAGGAGTTGCAACACTCGCATTTCAAGCACCTTCTCCTCAACTAGCACGACTGCTACCTTAGTGTGCTCAGGAAATTTGCACACCAAATGATCACATTTTTTATAGATAAAGTAGGCCTTTCCATTTTCATTTTTGCCCTTCTTTTCCATGGACAACATCTTAGTTTTCTTGGGTGCCCCACTTGTAGTAGACTTAGGATTTTTCTTGGCATCACCATTGTTTTTGTAACAGGAGTTATTTCATTGCTCATTCCTAAGCTAAAATAAATTTCTTACATTCTCCTTATTAGCTCAAGTTCCCCCAAAGCCCTTGTTTGCATCAACCTTGCACTCCAACAAGTAATCAGTGGTTGCAACTACTTCCACCAAGTTTTGAACACATTGCCATATAAACTCACCTACGACCCATGGTTATAGATTGCACGTGAAAAGAAAGGGCTTCTCAAATTTAATTAGCTTCATGCACTCAAGATCCAAGACCTAGAAGGCCCACACACAATCCCTTACTTTTTCGATGTGCTTGAGCTCATCAAAGTGATTTTGGATAACCCTATCACTATTTCCCAGTTAAAAATGCTTTTGCAAATATGCCTTCAATTCTTGTCAAGTATTGATGGATCGTGTAGACTTTCCAATTTGGGTATCTGCTAATTGTGTCTGTCACCATAGCTTTGTGCTCCCTGTGAGGAAAGCTAATACTTTCTTCACCTGGACCTCATTGGATAAGCCTACTGCATTGGAAAAACTCTCATTGACATCCCATATGAAGTTTCTAAGAGCTTTTTCATAGGTTGCAAATTCAAGAGTGCTCCAAGTCCTTCAAAGCTCCAAAGTCATCAAGAAAACTTGCAGCATAACGTTAGCATGACAGTCTAAGATTTTTAGAAAATAAGGAGAGAACCCTCCTTTTAAAGATAAATAGATAGTAGAGATTAAGAGGCATAATCAAGGGAGGAGAATGCATCTTGAGTGATCCATGTGCACAAGAATCTCTACCAATCACAATCAATAGTTGACTTTTGAGAGGGAAAGAAATGTGTGGAGGAGAATTAAAGTTATTTTAGAAATACAAGATTCATCTCATGTTGAAAGTTGTGCATTCATGTGTAGACAAAAATATATTTTCCTCTTATTTTAAAATAGGAATAATGTTTTATGTGTCCACACTTAGGATAATTGGGAAGTGAGACTTTTTTTTAAATTAAAAGGGGGCATGTTCTTTCAATTAAATAAAAGACTTAGGATAAAGTAATCAAACCATAGGTTATAATCGAATAAATAGTTATTTTATGATTTGATCAAAGATAAGCAATGGATAAATTATACAAAATTTCTAGAAAGGGGGCTCATAGTCTAAATGACCATTTTTGGGTGATTACATTTTCCCCTCTTTGACTAATGTGTGATCGATCTGGGAATATATTATGTCAAAGAATGAAGAAGTCAAGAAAGTGGCAGGGAAATATAACTACAAAGATTGAAGTGTAGAGAGAGATAGTGAATCCTGAATGCTTAGCCTATTAGCGGTAGTACTAAACATTAGGAAAGAGATATACAACATCAATACTTGAGACAAGCACTAATATGTCAAGTCAAGTAGCCAAAGAAAGAAGATGAATGAAGAGAAAATAGATAGTCTTAGTAGAAAAGCAATTTGCAATAATAAGTGATTAAGACCAAAGAAAAAGAAAATTTCATGATGAAAAATAAGTGATTAAGATAAAAAAAATTTCATGATGAAAAATAAGTGATTAAGACCAAAGAGTGATCACCAAGAAATGAAGAGATGCCCCAGTTTGACTAAGTCTGAGCAAAGAAGATAAAGCATGAGCATTAGGTCAAAGAAAGAAGAAGGGTGAAATGAAATGAAATGGAAGGAATGAGAAAAGAGATAAAGAGAATAGAAATGATGACTATCCCAAAAATATTCAAAGATTAAACCTCAAAAGATCAACCAACTGTACAGAAGAAGGAAGAATCTTAAAACACAAATTTGACCAGCAAGATGAACCTATATTTCAATTTCAATCTCAAAAGTCTATTCAGGACATCAAAATTAGCTAAGGGTGCAATTTTTGTTCAAATTTGGGGAGTTCAAAAATTAGGTCAAAATAGGATCAAAAGGTTAACCCAAGGGTGTAGATAGATGTGATAATAAGATTAACCCTTCGTGATGATAGGAAGTAAAGAATTGTTAAGCTAATCAAACCGAGGAAAAGAGAAAGACATGATCAAGAAAAAGAGAAAGGAGATGAACATAGTTAGCTAACATGTCCATAAAAAATAAAGATGACTCTCTCAACATTCAAATTGCAAAGCTAAGCTAGAATGAACCCTATAATGAAAGCTAGTATGCAAAGGTGCAATTGTAAGGGCCATATAGATAGGTCCTAGTTTTTATCATTGAGCCTTATTAGGGACTTTAGAAGATCATACAATCATCAATAACATAAACTATGAGGATATTAATGCGATCTATATTAGATAGGTATTTGGGAACCCAACCTATGCATCAAAGACATATAGGTCATGATGACTAGTGCAATTAGATTCCCTAAGTTGAGTATATCAAGATTATGCTTTTATCAAGACACAAAATGTCGAGATGGCCATAAGAAAGCACTTGCAAAAAAAAAAAAGGATAATACATTATGAATCCTAAGTTTCAAGTGGGACAAGAAAGAAGCTCAAGACACCTAAGATTGATAAGGTATACTCACAAGTAGAAAGAACGAGAAAACATGCCCCTAGTCCTCTAGTCTATGACATCCTTGAGAAATAATTAAGGAGGGAAAACTAAGCAAAGATATCGTTATAGACAACAAAAAAGAAAATTAAATCCAAAAAATCTAAACCAATTTTAGTGTTTAAGTGTGTGTGTGTGTGTGTGTAGGTCACATGACTATCTCGTTAGGACTCAAGTATGCTAATGAGAAGTATCGTGACATCCTAGACTATAGCTAAAGTATCCAAGGAGTGTTGAAAAACACTTGATGTCAAGGGGAGTGTTGAAAAAAATTGTTGAGAAATATGCAAAAGGAAACACTAGTGCAACAAGGAGACCCTGCTAAGCTATACAGTTCATGCCCCCTAGACCTAGATTAGAGTCAGTTCCAAGCTAGGAGATGCAAAAAGAAAGAGATGAATGGATTGTGAGTGCAAAGACAAATGTTGATAGAAATAAGTAAAAGGGTCTCAAGTAGCACATGTTTCCACATTTTCACCACTTGGCAAGATTAACTAGCTCTTAAGAAAGATCACATCATTTTGTCCTAGTGTTAAGCAAGGTGAAGGGTGTGGCAAAGTAGAAAGTTGGTAGATAATAAAATTTGGATAGGAAATGAATATGAAGTGAGCGAAAGTGATCCTCAAGGACTAGCGCCTCAAGAGTTCCCAAGCTAGGGAAAATAGCCATATGAAGAAATTTTTGGATAAGCCAAGGAAGCCATCAAAGGAAATAGCATGTAGAATAAGTAGTGGAAGCCAATAAGTGAGATAGCATATAGGATAAGAAGAAGAATCCAATAAGTGAGGTAGCATATAAGATAAGCAATGGAAGCCACTAAGATACATAGCATGAAAGCATGTAATCTAAAAGAGTACGCATGCCAAGAGGCCTATGAGAACCATGTTTTTCTTTGTGTGATCAAGACAAAGGGGTCAATTGGATAGGATAGAGAAATAATAACGAAGCTAGAGATGATGCCTAGGAGTGAATAAGAAAGCAAAATAGGGAACCTAATGGATACGATAGCCAATATTCAAGGATAGTTCAACATTGTTAAGATCAAAGAAAGATGAGGGAATAGATGGATGATGGAAGAATTACACATGCCTCTTTACCAGGTTTTCATCATGGTACTTATCCAAGGCACCTCAAGAAGTGTTTTTCACCATAGGATGGATTTATTTCTCTTTACTTTTTCTACCAATGTGCTTGTTTACCAAGTTTTCACCAAGGCACTTTTTTTGAAAGATTTAAAGTTTTTTTCAATTTGTATAGTGATCCTATTGGAACGATAAGTCATGATAGGCGAAGACAATGGAGAGGTATGCTCAAAGATGTTGACAGGGTGATAGAAGGAGATGCTAATAGAAAAGGTATATGGAGGATAAGATTTCATGTTTTGGAAGGCAAGGAGTATGGATAACATGTAAGTATAGGCTTGAAAAGATTGTATGAGTGTAGGTGAAAAAGTGGAAAAGATCAACATTGAAACACACCTTGAAGGGTGATGGAATGATGGAGGATTCATTGGTAAAATATCTTGAAGTTTTGATATATGAGATTGTGGGAGAATTTGGGAAAAGATGGATTGGAAGGCTTTGAAATATTTTTAGGAATATTTTTGGAAGAAGATGGAGTAGAAGCCTTTGGAAACTTGAATGTCAACTTTGTTTTGTTTTCAATATTCAAGTATTTCAAAAGATACTTGGGAATCCATATAGCTTTTGATTTTTCTTTTCCTTTGGAAGCTTTAGAACATATTTCTTCAATGAGGGTTTTAAGAACCCATATTTTCTTTGATTTATATTTTTGGTTCATGGACCTTTGTGGTCTCTTGAATGTTTTTTTTTCTTTATAGTCACATCTTGATTAGATAAGACATAGTGATCTTCATTTGTAAATAGATTCTTGTGTTTATTCTTAAGTTGATCATCCATATTGCTTCCAAAAGGCTTGGGATTTGTGGATGAATAAGGCAAATATGACTAGCTCATATGGATAGATGAATGAAGATTTTCCAATGATGAGTTTCTTCATTTATATTGAGGTATAATGGGAGAAGTATGGGCTGAGCTAGGAGTGAAAGGTATGGGAGATGGAGGAGGATAAGGTCCCAATATGGAAGGAAGGTTTGAAGGCTTTAGCTTTGATGGATAAGGACCATGGATGGATTTGGAAGATGCAAAGGGATAGTGAGTAGGGATATTAGCACCTTTAGAGTGAGAAACATTACCAAGAACATCATTAGACTGAGCAACTTTGATAGGAGCAACAATTTTGATAACACCATTTGAAGATTGAGCATAGTTTTGGAGAGAGTATGAAGAAGCAAAACAAGAAGGGATATGTTGATCTTGACAATTTTCTTTAGATAGAATAGGAGTTGTACTTTTCTCATGATTTTAAATAAGCTCAATGGAAGTAGTGGAAGTGGTGTCATTAGAATAATTAGGATGTGGGTAAGGCATAGGATATGTATGAGTGAAATCTTGAAGGAGATAAAAGGGTGCTTGATCTTGATCTTTCTTCAAAATTATAACTTTATCCTTTTGAGAGCCCTCTTAACATGGAGCCACTTCTAAGGAAAAGGGAGAATGTAGAGAGAATGGAGTAGTTCTCAGAGAAGGCATAGTAGCACATGAAGGTTAGGGATCTTTAGTCTTAGAAGCATGGATTGTAGCCAAGTAAAGATTAACTTGAGTTTTCTTTAGAGGTATCCCTTGATGGTACGCATGGTCAACATGTAAAGCATTAGGTTCTTTTTTGGATGGAGGTATGTTGAAAAAATTTGAAGATTAAGGAAGTTTGAGAATGTTAGAAGAACTGGTGTCAAGAAGACCATTCCTAGACATGGGTTCATCAATATGATCTTGCTTAAAAAACATATCCTTACCACATGAGTCATTAGAGATATCAAAAATCCCATGATCAATAAGATCTTGGATTTTATGTTTCAGCTTAATGAAATATGAAGTACTATGTTCATTATGTCAATGATAAGAACAATAGATATCCAAGAATGGGTTTCCATATGAGCTAAACTTAAGCAATGTGATGAGCTTAGTGCCAATGAGTGTTTGAAAAATGTCATCATAAGAATCTTCCAACGGAGTCAACATCTCTTAAAAGTATGCCTAGAATCATTTTGTTCCTTCTCAAGTGAATAGCATGCATCCATATCTTCATCATATTGGTCAAAGATAGGCTTGTCATATTGAAAGTTTGGCATATGCTCCAAGGAGCTATTACTTGTTTTCTCTCTAAGGAAGTCTTTGGATCTAGAAGATGAAGATGATTGATGTCTTTGATTAGAATAGGTAGGCCTCGAAGAAGATAACTCATATTCATGTAAAGATATTAAGGAATATTCATGAGAGGATGTGATTATTTCCTCTAACCTTTCTCAAGTTTAGACTTCATTTCTATCATTCTTCTACTGAGACAAAGGTAAGAAAGATCATTTTTTTTCTTCTAGTTATTTATATCAAACATATAGATCTTGAGACTATTTAGCGACATAGAATAACTCATGGTCATATAGACTTGGTTGAGGTTTGAATGCCATAGTGGTAGATAGAAAATCAAACATGAAAGAGACTAGAGGAAGCTAATAAGATAGCACAAGATAACTTGATGTCCAAACTAGAGAGGTAGAGTGTTCACTTGTCAAAGAGAGATAGAAATGAATGAGACTTGTCAAGAAAAGTCTTCAAGTATCTTATGACACTAGGGACTCAATTCAAGAGCTAGGCAAGAAGCCCAAATAGAAAATTAAATAAAGAAAGAGAGATGAAAAGTGAACAACTTTCCCAATCAAAGAGTATAGTCAATAGATCAAGATAACCTTTCAGCAAAAGAGGGTCCTAGTGAGTGGACATAGACTAAGAAGGTGGAAAAGACCAAGAGTGTTAATATTGGGAACCATTTTAATCAATTTAAAACACTAGAGACATAGCAAGAAAATTCAAATAATAGAACTCCTAATAAGAAACACAATAAAAATGTTTTAACTTGGTTGACAAAGTTTGACAACAGTTGATAGCATAACAAGTTTGATGTTCAAAAGTAAGATGTGACACATGGAGTAGTCTTCCAATAATCAAAAAATGAAAAAAGAAACCTTGAATGATATAAGAATATGTGAGGTCTCAAAAGAAATCCCTAGAACTCGCATCATGTGTATGTTCAAATGATTTCTATGGGTTTGGCACAAATGAAGACACGTCAAGCACATTCTACCTAAAGGACATGAATCATTACTCAATACCTTGCCCCACAAATTGATGCTCCATTTCCTCCCACAAAGTGGTTAGCCACAATAGATATTGAATTTTTCATAGATGGGTTACCTGCATCTAAATGAACACATATGGTGAGTCAAATCTTGGGGTGATTTGCATAATCCACTAGGATCAATCCTTGCACAAAGGTATTGAGCATAAAAATAGGGCAACCTCTAGTCTTAGAGTGTCTAGTAAGGGTCTTGTTACTAAAACTCCACTTGCACCTAATAACATTACACCTTATCATATGAGAAGTAACGGATCGCGTGACCACAAGAGTACCTTAAGCATTCTCACCTAGTGATTTCTTCATGGTCAGAATCTCACAAGTACTCTCCCTAGATGAAGAAAATTTCTATGCCCCCCAAGGCTTTGGCCTTTGTCAAGGGGTTTGTGTTTATAGTGGGTTGGGTTAGTTGTTCCCACTTTGGGTCATTCCTATTTGTATATTTCCACCAATAGAAGAGCCTTTAAAGGAAAAATCTCACCAATGAGATTGACAAAATGGATCCACATCAAAGAGGTCAAGATTTATGATTCACCTTATAAGGTAAAGAGAATACTCTCGTATTCCTTGGTGTTTCCCCCAAACATGCCAAAAAGATCAATTAAAAACCTAAAAACTGGAGTATCCTATTCACTTTCTTTGATCTAATGAAGGGTCAAGATTGTTGATTCACCCAAAGGATGAAGAGCATACTCCTACCAATAAAGGACCCCTACTTGTGAGTTTAATGTACCTAATGAAAATAAATAACTAATCTAATTCACACTTAAAGATGAAATAAGACACACAAAAACTTGTTTGTTTGTTTTGCTTGGATAGCTCTGCTAACACATTAGTATCCATTTTTATCTTTGAAAAGTATTCTTTCCTTTTGTTTTGGAAAGCAAGTGTATAACCACTACAAAAAAGAAAGTTTAGAACATCAAAACTAAGTAAGATCTGCAACACAAATTCATTAGTTGCCTCAAAAATTCAAGTTTTATTTCAATCAAGTGTATGGAAGAAAGTGCAAACTAATCACAAATGCTCTCTTTTTGACTTTTTGTTTTTGACCTAGTCAACAAGATGTGATTTTTTTGCTATTATTTTGGCTCCAAAAAAAAAAATGCAAACAAGAGACCCCTACTAAAACCTAGAGAGCTTTCCAAAATTGCAAGAAATTTGGAAATATCTATTAATTTGTGTCCTAGGGACCAATTTTCCCAAAATCAGCTAGTTTTATCAAATCAAGTTATTAAGCCCTAATATGACATCCAAATTCAAACCTCAAAGAACCAACCCCCTATATAGACCTTTCTAAAAATGTAAATTTTCCCTTAAAAATCTCTAATTTGCGACCAAAAACAATTTTTTTATGAAAAAGAAAATAATTATAACTGGTGCAAATAAATTCAAAATAATCTAAAAAATGGATTTAGACATTTTGGATGCATCCTGAACATGCAAAAAAAAATTCAGATCTGAACTCAAAGTGGTTGGAAAGATATGAACAAATCATTCAAAACCTAGGGTTTTAGGCTTCAAACAAATACGGACAAGGGTTAGCCTTAAAACTAAAGCAAGAACCCTACAAAATAGTTGATTAGATCTAGTAAGTGGTTGTCAAAAAATATAAATGAGCATGTAACTAAACTATAAGGAATAAAATAGATCTAGAAACTTGGTTCTAGCCCCATGGTAGGTGCCAAAAATATGTGTGCATAAAATGTGTCACACTTCTATAAACTGTTATACTCAAGGACACCCATGGAAGAGGGGAATTCAAGAAACATCTTGTAGATCTTTAACTATGATGTGAAAAGGTGTAAGTAATGAAATGTTGGCTCTCAAATGAACCAAGTTATGTAACACTTGCAAGGTGGACCATAGAACAAGAGAATTGAAGAGTGGAGGCAATGAGTGCCAATATCAAAGAATCCTTAGAGATAATAAAATGCAAGATGAAAGCTAAACTAAGAGACAAAAATGTAAGCTAAATTAACAATATGAGAGTGGCACAAAGCCTTCCCACTTAAGCTATGTGGGCTATTCTAAAGCATAAAGGAAATCTAAGCTATATGCAAGTAAGTCATAATGCAAGTAGGAACAAAAAAATATGAAATGAAAATGCAAGAGTGCTCCAAGTCCTTCAAAGCTCCAAAATCACAAAGAAAACCTCCAACACAATTTTGGCATGAGAGTCTAAGATTTTTAGAAAATGAGGAGAGAACCCTCCTTTTAAAGATAAATGGACAGTAGGGATTAAGAGGAAAAATTGGCATAATCAAGGGAGGAGACTTTGCATCTTGAGTGATCCATGTGCACAAGCATCTCCACCAATCACAATAAATAGTTAACTTTTGAGAGGGAAAAAATTGTGTGGAGGAGAATTAAAGGTATTTTAAAAATAGAAGATTCCTCTCACATAGAAGTTGTGTATTCATGTGTGAAAAAAATGTATTTTCCTCTCATTTTAAAAATAGGAAGAATGCTTTATGTGTACACACTTAGGATAAGTGGGAAGTGAGTCTTTTTATCTAATTAAAAGGGAGCATGTTCTTTCAATTAAATTTAAGACTTAGGATAGAGTGATCAAACCATAGGTTATAATCAAATAAATATATTTTTGATGATTTGATCAAAGATAAGCAATGGATAAATTATGAAAAATTTCTAGAAAGGGGGCTCATAGTCTAAATGGCCATTTTTTGGTGATTACACAACTCACCCAGTCAACATATATTAGATACCTTCTTGTGTCGATCAACTCCAATACCAACTATCATGGGGCTAGAGCGATCCTTGTGTGGTGCTACCTTTGAAACCCAAGTATGGCAACTTAGATCTCAATATAGACTAGACCTTCACCCTTAGCAATGTGAAAATTAAACAACTAAGGAAACTAGATTGAGCATAAAAGATATCAATACATTCAACCAACTATCAATGCATAAACCCAAAGATACAATTGTAATACCCCAAAATTGGCACATTTCCATATTAACCAACTTTGGTTTATTCAGTTACTCCTAAGTCCTATTTTACTAGGCAATTCTAATTCTGATAATTATTATTTGACCTAGATGTCAAATGTAGAAAACCTTAATCTATGTTAATTACATTATTTATTTATTTCCTAAAGTATCGACTCAAATTAGCTATATAAACCTATTGATTTAATTTAGTTTAATTATGAGTGTTCTACTTTAATTAAATTAAAATTACCTCTTAAGCTAATGTACAAAATATATATTTAATTTAATAAGATATCTCCTCTTTTTAATTAATGAATTTAATTATTCAATTAATTAAAGCTATTCTTTTATGAGGTCATATTCTATTTTATTAAATTAAATATTCAAAAAAAAAAACCAATTAACTCCTTTTGTCACTCAAAAGGTAATCAATTAACTCCTTTTATCACTCAAAAGGAAACTAGTTAACTTCTTTTATCACTCAAAAGGCACTTAGTTAACTCCTTTTATCACTCAAAGGCAACCAGTTAACTCCCTTTTTATGAGGAAGTTTCCTTTATGACTGGCTCTCCTCTTTAATCTTGATCGTCCATTCCGATTAATTTCGATCGTCGATCACCTCTTGGATTCTATAAAAGAAGCTCTCTATTCCTCATTACAGGGGTAGAAAATTGAAATTTGCGTCAAACTTATGCTGAAATATCTACTCAATCTACTCTTGCATTCTTAGCTTAAATTCTTACATTACAATCTCATATTAGCTTAAAATGCATACATTCGTTTAACATAATATGTTTCTTTATTTGTTAGCTTAGCAATGCATCTCATATAGATTAAATCTTTCATATCTTATATAGCTTAAAAATCCTTTGTTCTAGAGGTCTAGTTGCTCACTTCTTGTTCTGAGAGAAAAGGAAAAATTCTTCTAGTTAGAAGGCAATAGGTCGATTTGTCTAACTATTTCAAATGAACAATTCAATGTTCATTCTGGGATGGTTTCACATGTAAAGATTGTGTTGAAGTGTGTATGAGGATCTAAGGCTGCAATTCACATATACAACAACAAGTAGAATAGACAAACCAAAAAGGAGCAATTAGGTATACTTTATTCCTTCCAAATAACAATCTTTATAATCAAGCTATCCATCTTAATATGTAAGTTAGCTTCCACTGATAATATTTACATCACAAATTAAGCCATGCTCACAAATATTTAGGTACTATGTCATAGCTTAATTCAAACCATGTCGAATAACCAAGAAAGTATGCCAACTTACAAACAAACCCAACTATGCATTACAATTCTTAAGACACTTGCTAACTGGCTTAATTGTGCTCACCTAGACTCTCTCTGATTGAATCACCAAGCATTGCTAAGCTCGTATAGGCAACTCAAGATGCTCACAAAAATCTCCAAGAAGATTTCATTCAGTTGGTGACAACTTGCAAGCACCTTGATGATCCATGGCTACAAAACTTCACCGATTCTTGCACAAGCCACCACATCTCTAAGGATCAACTTGCAGCTTGCACTTCTTTGAACCAACTCAAGACGTCTAATTCTGATCTATTCCAAACAAACCAAACCTTAAGCTTCAATGGATATCATCTAATCATGAACCATGTGCTCTTCATGAAGCATTATGCCTCCACGAAAGCACGCCTAGAATTCAAGATCAACATAGTGTTTAGGAGAGGAATGTGCTTCTTTCCACACCATTTTGCAAGTAAACATACCAATCTCAAAAAAAATCTAACGTCACTTTTAAGGACCACTACAACTAAGATCTAACATTGTCACCAGGATATTATATTTTCTTTAGTTTCTTTTTAAAAATATATCCCTACTTCTCAATCACAATTGTTGAAACCTTGACCATTGTTACATTAATACACTATTTTCCTCTAAATACCAATCTAAAATTTGATTTGTTAATGTGATGTGCAGAGTTTTTCATAACAATTATTTTTATCTCTTAATAAACAAAACTAAGAGTGTGGATCCCTATTTCAACGTTATTGAAAACTACATAGATCAATTGTTAAATAATGTTGTGCATCTTTTCCCATTGGTATCATTTTGTATTTGAAAAATTGCATAATTTATTCCACATAAAGGATTCCCATGAGAGGAGACCTTATACAACAAAGACAATATACATAATTAAATCTTTCATTTTACAAAAAAAAAAAGAAAAAAGTTTTGTGTTACCAAAACATATTATCATAAATTTCATTGAAATTGTAGAGCAATATCTTGCATTTGAGCCAATTCACACTTGAAAGAAGTAGTTTGATGACTCTAATTCCACATCAAAAGAATTGATTTTGCTTCCAACTCTTCAAGCAGTGAACAAAGGACCTCCTTTGCTTCTTTCATCCTCCACAATCTCATCCTCAACGGCTCCAACTCCTCCATTAATTCTTCTCCAAACATTTAGCTCTCCTCTAACTTTATTTACATGTCTTAATCAAATAAATTTATTTTTCCTATTATTAATTTTAAAATAAGATTTTTCATTATAAGATATTATAGTAAATTCATTTTATAAGATGCATATTTTCCCTAAATTTATATTATTCATAGTGAATCAAAACTGATTGATAGCACCAAAGAAAAACTAACAAACCATTTAAATCAAAAATATTTGACACATATAGGTAGCAATAAAGAATTCATTAAAAACCCTACACTTGATTCATACTCTTATTCGAATTTCATAAACAAACAATTTAATTTAAATAAATTCATAAATTCCTCTTGTTTCCAAAGAATATCGAACTCGAAAGAAAGAAGTTTCAATTTTTCTGTATTTTTGAGCACTCAATCTTTGATCTAGATCCTCCTTTGCACTCTTCTTGTATGCTCACGAAATGGAAGGATGTGAGAAGTTAGAGACATCAACAGGGGTATTAGCCATTTTTTCCATAATTTATATTATTCACAATAATAAAAATGATTGGTAGCACCAAAGAAAAATTACCAAACCATTTAAATTATAACGATAAAAAAATCATTGACAAGGCCTTTTACCTTGCTCTTCAGTCAATTACACGCAATCCCAATTGAATTTGGGCTTGAAAGTGTAATTTTTTCTTACAATTGTTTTCTTTTGAGAAACTTTGCAATTGAACATATATTTTTCTCATAGCTCCTACTAAGTGTATCATTACCCTAAAACAACACTTATTACACCTAAGTCAACCCTAAACAACTATTATTAACCCATACTTACACATTTAATATCCTTAGTATCTCTAAGATCAAAAATTGGTTATTTCCACAATTAGGGTCCTTACACCCAAAATGGAAATTCATTAAGGCTTGACCCCACAAGGTTGATAGCCTTTAGACTTTACTAACACCTTAACATAATTCAAACCAAAATTATGTTTACTCCTACACCATACCTCTAAGGTAGGGAAGAACTCAAGTCTTTTGATTTGACAAATCTTGGACATAGGTACCATGTTTCAATATGTCTTCTTCATTCATCCAAGTAGTTTATGATTCATGTAGAGTGGCCCATTTCACTATATACTCTTTGTACACTAGCTTCCTAGTATTTTTAAGAACTTTTGAATCTATGATGAAATCCAACTATAAGGGTTGACTAGGTGGAAGGTCCTTAGCCCAAACCGAGTCTTGAGATATTGCATGATCTCTATGTTCAGTATATGGTGTAGATATGTCGAAAGGATATAAGTCATTCATGTTGAAAATAGGTGAGATACCTAGTTTAGGAGAAATTCCACCTCATAATCTTATTACCAATTTTATGCACTGCCTTTAGGGGACCAATCTTCTTCATAAGAACATTAGTAGGTTTTCCCTTTGGTAGCATTCCTTTTCTTAGGTAAGCCATAACTAGATCACCTACCTTAAAGTATGATTCTCTCCTTGTATGATCTTCTTGGTCCTTGTACTTCTTAGTGGTTTGTTTCAAGGTCTTTCTGAGTTGCTCATGGATCTCTTTCATATTCTCTAGAAAAATCTCACCTTGAAAACTCTTTTTTATCCATTTCATTTAGGTCCCCGATATTCATTATCCCTCTTGGGTGGCATCAATAGACAAAAGAAAATGGTATTTTACCAATATCATATTAACTGAGTCATTATAAGAATACTTAAGTTTCCCTGGTACCAAATCCCAAGATTGGCCATATTTCTTGGTAAGACACCTAGGAAAGTTGCCTAATAATATATTGACAACTTTAGTCTAACCATCAAATTGTAGATGTTGTGCTCATGATAATGAAATACTAGTGCCCAACTTCTTTTATAGTATTCTCTAGAAGTGAACTACAAATTTTATATCCATGTTACTAATAATGTTGAAGGGTATGCCATGGATTCTAACAATCTATTTGAAGAACAAACCTACAATGTAGGATGCATCATTTGTGCATTTACATAGAATAAAATTGTCCATATTTCTAAATATGTCCACTGCCACATTAACATTGTCAAACCTCTAGGTATTTTAAGTAGACCAAGGATAAAGTCCATGGCCAGACATTACCAATATCTAGTAGGTGTAGAAAATGGTTGATATAGACTTGCATTAGAATTAAGTACATTTTTCTCTTTGACATCCATTATCATCCATTGACATACATTGACATACATACTATATGAAAGCTATCCATGTTCAAGCTCTCAAGAAATTTCATTCAAGTAGTTTCCTATAAGCAAGATATTCTTCATTCAAGCATTCAAGATCTTCATCCTTCATATTACATTTTCTCTTCAAGACCTAGCTTCATGGTGTATCTTTGCCATCAAAGAGGAGATATACTTCAACAAAAATATTCATGATTGAGGCATATTAAAAGCACATTTGTACACAAGGTTTTGTCTTACATCATTTCATTTTTGGTTTTTATGTTGAGCCAATGCAATCACTTTAAAATACTTGATTACTTGTTAAATTGTAATTCTACTAATGTTCATATGGTATTCTACATTTTTATATTTGATTCTGCTACATGTTGCCATTCATTTATATACCTGTGTTTCAATTTAAGATTGATTCCTCAATCGAGGCTTGATCAAGGTAATCCCTTTCCCAACAACCAATTTTCCCCTTTATTGTGTGCAAATACAAATTTAGATAAAAATTTCAAGCACATATCCAAGGACCACTTTTGAGGCTCCTTTTAGATTTGTATTTGTTTCTGAGATCCAACATTATAAGGTTGAAGATGAGTTCGTCCCTAACCCTATAGTTTTAGTGACATACCACTCATAGATTCAATGGTCCAAAGTGAAAATCTAGGTATTTTGGCATCAATTTTTGGTCTATGTCACAAGGGACAAGGTCATGACTTACCCTAGGTCAAGGTTAAGGTTGTCCCTAACTTCCAAATTCATCCCTGTATGGCTCAGAAATATACTCCAACCAAGTTTAGATTTCACAGTGGTTAGGGGCTCAAAACATAAACTAGGTCATTATGGACTTTCGATTAGTTGTAAACTAATCATTTGGAATTTCCCTCCATTGATCTCAATGATGCACACATTTGTATCCTTGCTTTTTACATTTTGATTCCTATATCATATTTACATACATTTCATCATACTTATCACACACGCGAGATCAATATAAAGAGGTCTCTTAACTTGCAATCTAATTGAGGTCTCATTCTTTTTCCCTTCCTCCTTAGTGTCTCTTTTTGGATCTACTTTGTGGGTTAGGATTCCTCCTCTTGATCCCTTAATGTAATGGTGGAGTGCCTATGATTTCTCCTTAACACAATCTCATTTCATATATTACATTAATCATACTTGATAGGGTAAAAATATAGTTCACATCTAATTTGGTACTTATTAAATACTAGTACAATAGGGAGACTAAATTTCTATTTGCAATGTTGATCATGCATCTCAGTTGTATGATTTCTCTCATTTTGTTTTCGCCAAGCACAAGTTCCATAGATTTTCCCTCAAGTTCATGCATGTAGACTAGATTGGGTATTTGAGATGATCACTTCAATTTATGTATGTTTCAATCACCCACATTTGTTTCATTGACTTGTGTTGAGATAACTCCTCCCCCACTTGTATCTCCATAAATCAATTCAATTAAACATGTTAATTGTTCCCTTCAAATCTGATCACAATGAGATGAGTACTTTCCAAGTGTTATATATTTATTGACCCATCACACACTCTAGACATTAGGGACATGATTGAGGATATTTCATTCCTCTTTGTTTGTAGATTGAATTTTTTTTTGGCTTTTTGTTACTATGAATTAAGTATCTTCATTATTATTTGGATTCATTTCAATTGATTTGGCATGTCTTGATTCAAACATGTGGACTATTGAGAATTCTTCCATGACACCCATCATGAGAATCTTTCTTGCATCTCCTTTCATGGAATATATCATACTTTACCATTGGACTTGTTTCTTCCTAAAGGGAGGATGCACTTTTTCACTCTTGGATTGTCATTATCATCTATCCTTGAGCCAATTCTACAGCGGAAATAAATTTGGGCTTTTAAGCTTAGATGGTGAAGTCAAACGGACCTTGCCATTTTACAATTAACAGAAATATCAAATATGGTTGTCACTTGGGCTCTATCAACTTGAGCGACATTATAATGTGGTGGGCCACTGAACATTATTGGGTTTGAGCACTCTACAAATATTATTTCTCAATGGAAAAACTCACAGATTACAAAAATTTAATAGTTGAAAATATTTAACAAGTGTCATTGGTATTATAAGACAGTATTACATAGATAGATGGGATTTTTCTTATTATATTTTTTATTCTTAAATAGATGTGAATTTTTATTTGGTTGGTGATATATTATATGAAATTAAATTTTAAATTAAAAATAATTAACAAGTGTATCTAACATTTTATTTAATAATGTTCAACATAATAATACCATATGAATAAAACTATTGTTAAATTAAACTAGTTTGATTTTTTTATTTTTTAAAATTTTGATCAATAATAAAATGTATCCATTGAAACATTAATTAATGCAAAGTACTAATTTAAATGTTTACAAATCTTTTGTTTCTAAATTCATTGAAATATTCTTATACTAAAACAAAACTTTTTAATCTAATCTTACTTATTATTATATTTAATATAGAACATAAAATAAAAAATATTTTTCTTATAAAAAAAATAGTCAATTATTTTTTACAAGATAACATAAATTTTAGTTCTTTGAAAACTAAATAATCTAGTATTAAAATTTTGAGAAATAACTCATTTTAACCAAAATAAACCTTTGTGTGACCAAATTTAATTTAATACTCAAAAAATAATTTTTCCATTTTTAAATTGGAAAAGACAGGAACTCAAGTTCCGTAGAGAGCTCTTGTTGTGAGTATGTAGAATATCAAGCCTTGGTGGAGTGGCAACCGAGTACATATAAGGTTCCTGAACTCTTTCTTTGCAAGATTTTTAGGCCGTCTATCAGCTGGTTTCAAAAGCAAGCAGAGGAATTCAATTGAGCTTGAGGAATCCCATCTACCTTCTCGCATTCCAAGCCATTTCTTTGGGAAACATTTGACAGGATGAATCCAGAAAGAAGAAATATTTGGCGACTACTAGCGGGATCTGCAGGATCTGCAAGTTCTCCTGGGGATCTTTCTGAAAGCAATTCTCAGTCAAGAGGAATGCAAACTCAAGCAGATGCAGAGAGTTCCCCTGCCTACCCACAAAGTTCAACAAATCATTCTGGGCATGCTTCACAAACGTATCATCTGCCGTTACAGTCAACAAGGCGACAAGTTCGGTTCATAGAAATGGATATAAGACCATGCACCTACATCACTCGGATGTTTCAATCACCAGAAGCACAAACTCATATCGTTCTCTTTGAAGGTGAATCGGGTTCTGTGTGCCCTTTCTACCATATAATATTCAATCACTGCCCTGGTACAAATTTTGCGTATTTTTTTCAAAATCCTGAGGTGATAGGATGGGTAACAGCCCATATTCGTGGAAGTATGATATATCGCATGATTTTACAAACTCGAGCAGGAGCACCAAGTTTCATGCCCTACCAAAGCCAATATGAGGCTTCAAGAAATGTCTCTGCAAGTGCACCAAGTTCCATGGCCTCCCAAAGGCAAATTCATGCTTCAAGCAATCTCTGTGGGTTTGGACAAGAACCTGTTTCAGCTCAAGAAAGAGGAGCGTCAAATCAAGAAGCAGTTCAGCCTCAAATTCAAATGGGTGCAACGACTTTCCCTGCCTACCCAACTTCATATGAACAAATTTCCAGAAGTCGTAGTTGGCATTCTTCCCAAACAAGCCCTCGGTTGATTCCCCACCTTTTAACAGCCACTTTACCTGAATTTCCCCACTTTAGCTACGAAATTTTACTGATAGATACTGCGAATCCAACTAGAGCGCTATGTGCGTTTGTTCTGATGACAGGAGCGCCAATTCAAGAAAGTGCACCAATTTTCACAGGTGCACCAAGTTCGAGGACCTCACAGATTCAGCATGACATGACTCAAGAAAGTGCATCAAGTTCCAGGACCTCACAGGTTCAATATGGCATGACTCAAGAAAGTGCACCAAGTTTGAGGACCTCACAGGTTCAACATGGCATGACTCAAGTAAGTACACTTAGTTTGAGGACCTTGCAGATTCAGCATGGCATGACTCAAGAAAGTGCACCAAGTTTGAGGACCTCACAGGTTCAACATGGCATGACTCAAGAAAGTACACTTAGTTTGAGGACCTCGCAGATTCAGCATGGCATGACTCAAGAAAGTGCACCAAGTTTGAGGACCTCACAGGTTCAACATGGCATGACTCAAGAAAGTACACCAAGTTTGAGGACCTCGCAGATTCAGCATGGCATGACTCAAGAAAGTGCACCAAGTTCCATGACCTCCCAAATTAGATGTCAAAATAAAGAAGGTGTACTAATATTTAGAGGTGCACCAAATTTGAGGACCTCACATATTCAGCCTGACATGGCTCAAGAAAGAAGAGCATCTAGTGAAGGAGTTTCTGAAACTTCCCGTGGCTGTCATCAGCATCTTGAAAATCCAAGAAAAAGAAAACAAATTCAAGCACAAGAAGAGGGTCAAGGCGAAAATTCAAGAGAAGGAAAACAAATTCAAGCACAAGAAGAGGGTCTAAGGCGAAAATGAAGGCCCAGATATAGAGGGAGAAGCTTCAGAGGAATGCAATGCCATTGCGAAAAAAATCACATTGCAGATTATTTGATGAAATTTCTCTCTCCCTCTCTTTGAATTTTCAAGCTGCTACTCTTTGAATTATGGGCTTATTATGTTCCATTCATCAGCAATTCTTATACGGAACCATTGTAAGCATTTATTCTGTAACTATACATTCTTTTCCCTTTTAGTGGATCTCAAGATCATTAAACAGACAGAGGGCTTATTTGTGGCATCCTAGTTTCCTATGCTTCTACTTTGTGAGTTTTGTTGAATATTATCTCCGACCTTGCCATTACAACAGATTTGATAGCACCATAAGCTTCGAAGCAATCTCAGAAACAGGTAAAAAGAGACACAGCAATTATGGAAAGGCCTTGTGGGTTTTGAACTTGTTTCAAATACAGTTCAGTTTTGCTCTAGTGTTTTGGTTTTGCCTGTGGCTTCCAATTCTACCACTCTTAAAGATTGCATTGGATTCTTTTTGGTAAAATATATGATTACAGTGGATTCGTTTGGGTCATATTGTTGTTTTCTTGCTTTTCACCGGTTATCATAAAAACTTGTCACCAATCAAGATGAAAATTTGAAAAAACAAAATGTTGGGTTTCATGTGTTTTTCATTGACATTGACTCCTCTTTCTCATAAATGTAACTGTGGAACTCTTAGTTCTGGAAAAGTTTAGACATGGTTCAAGCTTAGTAGATTTTGGGGGCAGAGTAGATTTTAATTTTAAGTTATTTAATTGTTTTAATTAGATAAATAGGAGAAAGATCCAGACTTATTATAAATAAACCATCAATGTACAGGAAATTTTATTATGATTGGCATATCTTAGAAAAATTTCCAATTACTATATACATGATATGATTGAGAAAAAATTGTGAAGCAGGGCCTTTTCAAAGGCCTGATCACAAAAAAAAATCAGTTGCAGAAGCGTGACTTTCCAATTACTTCATAATTAATGCTGGATTTGTTTTTATAGTGTTTTCAGCTGGTAGATGTGCTTTCATACGTGCTGGATTTGTTTTCCAGTGTTTTCAGCTGGTAGATGTGTTTTCATATATGATTTAATATTCAATTGAAAATTAGAAATTAATATTTGTACATAATGTATTGTTCAGTAACTTCTTGAACTGTCCATTCCAATTTTAATGTTGGTTAGTCTTTTAAATTTAGTAATGATTCATAAGGTATTTTTTAAGGGAAGCGTTTAAAAGTGAACAGCGGACATGGGCAGAATCAGGTCATCAAGAAACTAGTTTTTGCCAGCTTTTGTTGCCCCTTCTTCCACTTCTTCTTCCCCTCCTCCTTGATGTTCTCCATCTCCATTTTATTCTCTGTCTTCTCATTTTTCTTGTTCTCCTTCTCCTTGTGTTCGTTCTTATTCTTCATCACATTTTACTTCTTCAATATTTATTGTCTAACATTTTTTTTCTAGAAGAATATAACATATAAAATATTTTGTTATCAGGTAAAACATTGCAAAAAATTGTTCCTTATCAGCCTCCACAGCAACCCCTCTTTATGACCTTCTAGACCATCACAAATCACAATCATGAAGGACTCTTTTATCTCCTACTAACTATACTTCAATGTCCTATGATAAGGGGATGAATTATTATGTGCTTTTTATATAAAAATTCAAGAGTTCAGCATATTAACATTTATCAATCACATTGTATTAATTTACTATATTTTTAAATGTTAAAATAAAGATATAATTCCTTTCATACTTAATTGTCTTAAAATATATATATTTTAAATTAATTGTATCTTATTTTTTAATGTAGTAATATTCTCTAAATAGTTAAAAAGAATATTTAAATTGAATTTTTTCTTTGGAGCTTTGTGGAGAACTTCTCATTCGTTGTCTCATTTTATCATCACCATTGCATACTAGTTTAGAAGCATGTTGCATGTAGCTTAGTTTCAGTTTGCAAATAGCTTAAATCACATAGTTTGATAGTGGGATTTGCAACACTTTCATATCAAGCTTAATATAGATGCATTTTGCATTCTCATTCTAGCTTACTTCATATTTGCATCGCATCTTTGAGGCATCCTTGGTCGAAATTTGCACTCTTGCATCTCGACTCTAAGAAAACCTCACATTGCATGGTTTACTAGCAAGAAGAGCATTCCTAAGGCTCATCTAAGAGCCCTCGTATTTGAATAATACTCTCTTGCACTTCATGGATAGGGAGCTCTAAGCTGGCATCCAAGTATTCCAAACTCATGGAATCACTTGGATAGAATGGTTTAGAGTGGGACACTTTCGTAGTGTATATTTTTGGTGCCCACCATGGGGCAGAATGTCTTAGTTTTGCTCTTCTTTTTGCTGCATTTCCATATTTTCTGCCTTATGTTTGTTAGTTTTCTATTTTTTACAGTCGCAGTTTTCGAGCAACATTTTTCCAATTTCGTACGATAGTTCCCATAACTGTTGAGCGATACATTTTGGAAATAGTGTTGCATGATTATATTGTACTCTATCGCCTCAATATAGTAAGTTATGTCGCCCAACTTAGGCAAAAATATCGCACAGGAAGATCTTGTTGCTTGACTATACTGAAAAGTATCGCATGACAAACTTCCAACAAAAACTATCTCCAGACTTGAATTTGCTTGTTCTTTAGGTGATTTTTGTTGGTTTTTCAGTTGTTGCTTGCTGCTTACTAGTTTTGTAGGTTTTTAGCTATTTTATAGAGATTCACTTATGGATTCCATATCATTTTGAAGCTAATTTGTAGGGCTAACGGTTGTGATTGCAGGGTGTTACTTTGAAATGTTTATGTAAATTACCTTTTAAAAGAATGCATGTCAAAGCTTCAAATGCACAAGGGCTACTAGCACTTGTTCGCAGGGCTGCCTAACACATAAAAACCCATACTTGCTTGCTTTTCCTTATTTCATGTGTGGCATCTACTAGTTGTTCATTTTTGTAGGCACATTAAACTTGCAATTATGGTCCTTTGGTGATAGGAGAGTATGCTCTTCACCCTTGTGGTGAATTAAAAATCTTGACTTGCCTTTGAGTTTTGAGAGCAAGGGGATAATTTGATCTTCTTGGCATGTTTGAGGGAAGCAATCAAGATAGGAGAGTATGCTCTTTAGCCTTGTGGTGAATCAGAAATCTTGACCCTTGAGAGTGGATCCAATCCATACTAGTTAGAATCCTTTAGAGGGCTTGCTCTTGGACAACCTAAGAGGAACGACCCAAGGGGGACAAGCAAAATATCCAGCTCTTCCAACCCACTATAAACTCAAGGCTATCAAGGACACAAAACTTTGATAGATGTAGTGTTTGTCTTCGCTTAGTGTAATCACTTATGGGATTTTGACCATAAGGAGATCACTAGGAAAGAATGCTTAAGGTGCTCTTGCGGTCTCAAGGTCTATTACCCATCATAAGGTGGGGTGTCCCTTAATTGGGTGCAAGAGGTACCTTATAAATGAAAGCCCTTTCTAAACACCTTAAGTTAGTAACTACCCCATTTTTTTGCTTAACTTCTTGGTGCAAGAATCGATCCTAGTGGACTACCCAGATCAGTGCAAGATTTTACACTCACCATATGTGTTCCCTTGGTTGAGCTAATGGTACTTCCATGAAAAAGCCAATATCTCTTGTGGGCAACCACTTGGTGTGAGGCAAAGGAGCATCAAGCATGGGCCAAGTTGTTGAGTAATGAACCATGACCCTAAGTTAGATTGCTTGGCTATTTTTTTTCGAATGTATTGACTAGTGTTAACATTCTTGCAAATCAAACATCTCGGTAAAATTGGTAGGAAGGTTGTTTCGATATCACAAATGCTTATTGGAATGTTTGTTTTTACCCTTGTTCAATTCTTTGAGACATGTTAAAGACCTCTATTGTTTGCAAACCTTGTTGTTACCTAATACAAACTAAAATCTCACATAGATTGATCTGAAAACTACATGTTTGTCAAACTGAAACATAAGCTTTTGGAGTAAAAAATGTGTCCTTTTGTACAAAACTGGCACTTTATCACATATTCTTTGGAGAAATATCCCACGACAGTCTTTTTCCAAATTTGTATTGCACGTCTGTTACCAAGTCTATCGCCCTACTATACTGAAGTTTATTGCCTTGCCCTATATAAACTATCGTCCAAGAGAAAAGTGTTCTAGAATTGTTGTAAACTATGTCATATGATATATTTTGTTGTCCTATCATCACCTAGGTCTTGAGAAAGTATTGCCTGAGACTATTTGCTACCAAAATAGGGTCCGTGTTCCACTTTTTCTGATTTAGGGTATTGTTACTGGAGTCCTTCCTAGTCTTGGTCACACATCTATATGTTAGGTGTTGTCTGAAGTTGAAAAGATGGGTTTAGTCTGTAAGATGTATGTCTCAAAACACCATTGATGAATCACTTGTCAAAATTTGGTTACCATTCTATACTAGCTACTCTCTATTGAGCTTCTTGCTCGCTTGCTCAACTTGAGTCACCAGTGTTGTAAGTTCTTGAGCATTGTTTGACAAGCCATCTATTATATTTTGACAAGTGGCTAATCTTGATTGTAAGAACTTCAAATCTGATACACTTTTCTTGTCTTATTAAGCAAAGACGCATTCTTACATACCGATCACAACTAGGTTCCAAGTTGGTAATGATAGTCATTCCCCTTTCATTTTCACATAGTTAGAAACTCCACCTAGACATCCTCACAGAAAAGCTTGCATGGAAGATCCTGATTCTAACCAAGCATAGATAGTCAATGTTTGACACAATCCACTTTACAGATTCAAGAATCCATTTGGAACACCATTTGACACACCCACAGGTGAAAACACTTCAAACAACATGCATCCTAATGAGATCAAACACCGCTTAGAATAGCAAGCAAATGAAAATGAAAGACCTTTGGAAATTATTCATGCTAGGGAAAGAGCAAATCAACAAGCTGAAACTAACCACCATACACACAATGAGGAAACTAGAAGAGAGTATTATCATAATCTTTTTGAACACATTCCTATTGGTGGAAATTGTGGCAATCACTCACCTCCAAGGACTCCTAGGGTCAACACAAGGGCATGCCCTTCACCACCTAGAAAATCACAACACAAAAGTGATGACGAGATCACTAGTGAGGATGTTGTAAAATTTCAACAAGATGAACTTGTTCAAAAATTGATGCTAAAGGCTTTAGAGAAAAATGGTGATCAATATTTTTAGTATATGGTGACCAAAGGATGAAAGCTTCCCCACAACTTCGATGTGCAACAAATAATCCAAAAATGAGACCCTAGTGAGGCTGAAATCTTAAGGGAAGAAATACAAGAATTGAGAAAACAATTTGTAAAATTACAAACTTCAAAAGAGCCACCTTAGATGTCATTTATTGAATCAATTTGTGCTCTTCTATTTGATAGGAGTTTATACATGCCTCCATTTCCCAAGGATATAGAGGTTCCTAAGTATGACAAATACAATGGAAATGGTGATCCTCATGATCATGTAAGGAATTTCTATGCTATTAGCATGGATTTTATGCATGAGGACTCCTATCTTATACATTTGTTTCCTAGAAGTTTAAGAGGACAAGCTATGGAGTGGTTTACAAAACTAACTCCCCCCCTTAAAACATTTGACGAACTAGCACCACGTTTTATCCAACAATACTCTTACAACATTCAACATCCTATAACTATGTTGGACTTTTGCCAAATTAAGCAGAAACAAGGAGAAATTTTTGCAACATAACTTCAACAATGGAGATCCCTATACTCTAGGTACCCTCGGCAAGTTCCTGAAGCTGAGAAATTTGACATTTTTGTGAACACGCTTGTACCTAAGCTATACTTTGATCTAAGAAAATGGTTGTTCACATCCTTTAACGTAATGGTTGAAAGCGCATATCGCATTGAAGATGTTGCTATCAAGAAGGCTAACATAGCTGTAAACAAAGACAAGACTAGCAACGGAAATGGAAAAGACAAAGGAAAACCTTGGGATAAAAACAAGTATGTTGTCAATGATGGGGTAGTGGACACTCCTAAGACCAAGGAACCTATGTTTAACCTTTTTAATGCTATCTATGCTACCAAACAATAAGAAGCTTCAAAACAACAAACATATGATAAAAGCTCTAAATTTACCAAAAAATGATGTGTTTATACACCAATGGTTGAGCCTTACGAAGTGGTCTTGAAAACCTTAACTGCAAACAAGTTAGTCACTTTATCAGATAATTCTCATCCCTATGACCCACCCGTCAGACCTCTATGGTGGAGAGAGGACCACAAAGCTTTTAAACAACCCTTACCATAATACAAGAAAGGTGAAACCTCTAAAGCTGCTAAGAAGAATCATGATGCCAATATCAACTATGTCTATGCTAATGCAAAGAACCTTATAGTCATGCTTGAGCCTATTGAATATTTATGCATGGAAAGTCCTAATGATGTCAACTGACCCAATTATGATGCTGAGAATGAACAACCAAAATTTGTCCTAAAAATGAAACATGTTCCTCAACACCATGATGACACTAGACCTAAAGTGGTACTCTAAGTGGTTGGATATTCCTCTTCACAAAGTGAACCACTTAACACCATCACTAGGGGGCAATCTAAGGTTGTCCTAAAAGTTGCTCATGATCCTAAGAATGCTTCATCTTCTAAACAGTCAACTACTTCTAGGATCTCCAACTATGACCTTGTTAGCAAACTGCAATGTACCCCATCTCAAATTTCTATTTTCAAGTTGTTAGAATTGTCTCCTTTGCACAAGGACATCCTTGAAAAAACTCTACATTTTGCTAACGTTCTCACTGTTATTGATGTAGAATGATTCCAAGCTATGGTGAACCATATCTCTTCACCTTACTACCTCACTTTTTCCAAAGAAGATGAACAAGCTCTCAATCATCCCCACAACCTTGTTATCCATGGAAAAGTCCAAATCTTTCGTACTCGCATTTGCAAAGTCTTGATAGACAATGGTGCAAGGTTAAACATCATTTCATTTAACATGATTCAATAGTTGGGCATGTCAGAATTTGCCATTGACCGTAGGTGCAAGATCACTATAAAAGCCTATGATGAGGCCAAAAAACCTTCCAAAGGTCTAATTGTACTTCCAACCAAAGTAGGTCTAGTGTAGAAGGATGTCATTTTCCAAGTCTTAGACATACCACTTGCATGCAATTTTTTGTTGGGACGACCTTGGATTCATGACATGCAAGAAGTACCTTCTACATACCATCAGTGCATTAAGTTCCCCTCTAATGGCACTGAGATAGTTTTCCTCGGTGACAACTCCATGTCTATCAATACATTATCTGCTACTACAACACTAGTTCCACATAATTGCTCTTCTCATGGCCGAAACTGTCCTTTATAGAGTGTTAACAGAAATTGAAAATGATGAGCCTCATCATGGGCAAATAAACTCTAGGCTCCATTGTTGCTCTACCTATTTCTCCTCAGTCTTATGGGAAACTATCTACCAAAAAGAAGCCTTCTACTTCTGCCATGACTCTTTTTGGCACTTTTGTGCAGTCCTAAGTTCCCCTAAAAGAAAAGAAAGAAGAACAAGCAATTAAAGATTGGATCTATAGGGAAGAGAAAGATGAGGAGGAAGTCACAGTCACTACTCCCATTTCTCCTAAATGATATGGAAAGGGATATAAATTTCTTGTAAACATGGGCTATCAGGGCCATGGGTCCTTAACTAGTAAAAAAAATGATCTAGTTGAACCTTTAAGTCATACTCAAGGTCGTGATACTCGAATTACTGCTGGCCTAGGTTTTGGGCTAGAGAATGATCTACCAACATTTGATCATCAAGCACCCATGTCTAGTGAATCAGAGGATGATAATCCCCCCTTTGTTTCTGTGACTTCACCAGATGAGGATTTTATCCTTCTCACTTGTCTCCTTTGGGGAGAAGGAACACCAACTACCAATAATGATGCTGACACTTCAACTTCTCAACAATTGGAACAAAATGAATCTGCCCCTAAAGACATGAATAGAGGATGGATTAGACAAAATGTTTCTCATCTAATTACTAGAGATCAGAGTATATAATCTCATGAGTATGAATGGGGAACCCTTTCAGATGAATCTTGTGAGCTAGGAGTGGATTTTATTAATGCCTATGCAAACCAACCAAATGTAGTTGAAGAGTCTAGTATAGGACCAGACGAGTTTGGCTCGCAACATGCTTTAGTGGATCACGCTGGTCCCTCTAGGTCTATTCTTGATCTGGACTCCTTTGCAACATTTTCTATAGGCTTGAGTTCACATGTCACCAAAGATGACTCTTTTCATGTTAACAACCTTGAAGCTTCCACATCACTCTCATTGATTCATCTTGATCTCATAGATTGGTCGGTCCAAAATCAAAACCCTAAAATACTGTCTTTTCAAAATGACTATGAAATCGCTTGTTACCTAAATGCCATTAAACCAATCACTTCTTCCACCAGCGAACCCATGATTGACATGATGGAATCAAATATCAAGTACCTTAGTTATAAAATCAAAAGAAAAAAAAAGCAGTCAGATGGAAAAAACCACACTGTGGCAGTATCTGGCCCTCAAAAAAGTAAAAATAAGGACATGTCTAATGGTGAAAATCTCCCTGAGGCACCTACAGATGAGGTACTTGGTAGTCTTCCAAGCTATTTTCAAGATAGATCTTTGGTTCTCATTGAACCTACATAGCCTATCAACTTGGGAATAGAGGAATCTCCTAAAATTATCCATGTGGCTCAATCATTGTCAACTAAGGAAATGGAGAATTTTGCCAAATTCTTTCAAGACAAGAAGATCAATTTTGCATGGACATACTCAAATATGATAAGGCTTGACACAGATCTTATCATGCATCATTTATCAATCTCTCCTATTGTAAAACTTGTCAAACAAAAACTGAGAAAGATGCATCCACATGTAGCCTTGTTGATCAAAGTAGAGTTGGAAAAACTCTTGAGTGAAAACTTTATTAGAGCCATTGACTATGCAGAGTGGATTTCCAACATTGTACCTGTGTCTAAACATGATAAATCTATCTAAGTTTGTATTGATTTCAAATATCTAAATATAGCATTCCCCGTGATGATTTTCCACTACCAAACATAGACGTGATAGTGGACATGACAATAGGTTACTAGATGTACTCCCTCATGGATGGATTTTCTAGGTATAACCAAATTAAGATTGCTCCAACTAATCAAGAGAAGATAGCTTTTACATGTGTCTGGGGTACTTTCTGCTGGAATGTCATGCCCTTTGGGCTAAAAATTTTTGGTGCTACCTATCAAAGAGCAATGACCACCATCTTCCATGATATGATGCATAAAAATGTGGAAGACAATTTTGATGACACATTGGCTAAATCTAGAAAATGAGACACACATCTTGAAGACCTTAGTCTGATATTGGACCGTATGAAACAATTTCAACTTAGGGTGAACCCATAAAAATGTGCCTTTGGTGTCACATCTAGAAAATTGCTAGGCTACATTATCTCAGCAAAAGGTATTGAGGTTAATCCTAAAAAAGTCCAAGCTATCATGGAAATGCCTCCTCCAAGAAATATTAGTCAACTTAGAAGTTTACAAGAATGTCTACAATCCATAAGAAGATACATTTCTCAGTTGGCTGATAAAGCTCAATCTTTCAACAAGAATTTTCATAAATTCTCTACTCACATCTAGAATGATGAATGTCAACAAAGTCTCAATCAAATCAAATGGTACTTGGCCAAACCTCCAGTTTTGATGCCACCATTCTGGGAAAACCTTTGATCTTGTATATCTTAGCTACAACTTCTTCTCTAAGAGCATTTGTTGGCATATTGATAACATTTTTTTATTAGTGACACACACTTATTCATATTTTGTATGGTTATCAAGCTCATTGAACAATCTACAATGTTTGCCATGTAATTTAGTAGCCACTAAGCTCTACAGTTTCTATCGAGTCTTCTGGACTAATTCCAAGTGGCCACCGAACATTCCAGTGGTTACCAAGGGAATTCAATTAGTGTGAAGTGCAACAGTTCAAACCAAGCAGAATCAGGCAGTGTGAAGTATAACAGTTCAACCCAAGCACTTCAGTGGTTACCGAGCTTTGCAGTTTCTACTGAGCTAGTAGTTCATGTGATGTGAAGCTAGTGTTACCCGAGCCATATGTGAAGTTAGTGTTTACCAAGTGATTTAGTTTATGACAAGTTACACAATATCTACTGAGTCACCAGTGCAGACCAAGTTCAAGACTACTTTAAGGTGATTATTATGGACCAAGCTTCTACTTCTACTGAGTGCATGATGATGTCGAGTAATGACAGTGGACGTCAAGTATCAGAACTTCACCAAGACAGTCTTCAGAACTCGAGTATCTTCATTTGGGCCAACTTTTTAATATTGGTGTTAACTTGTATGATGAACGACTTTGTAATTTTGTAAATTGGGTTGGTATATATATGTAATGTATTGTATCATATCAAATGTAGTAGAATGAGATGTAATGCAAATACATGAATGTGAAAGTAAGTAGCAGATAAATATTTTGAAGGCCATATCAGCATAAGGAGTAGCAGTGACAAATCTATCACAAAAAGGTGATCAGTGCAATCAAGGAACCTCTATCAGAAATCCAATTGTAAGTCAGAGATCTATTGTTCCATCCTTACAAGTGAATCAGTCAAAATCCTTTCACAAGGTAGACTTAATAGTCTTTCTTAAATCTCTTAACAGAGTGCATACTTTATTATGTGTTTGTAAAAACCTCTAACAAGGTGGACCTAGTAGTCCTAATTGCTCCTAACAGGGAAGATCATCAATGTAAGCCTTAATAGGCCAACTTTATGCTATAGTATTGAAGTTTTGTGCGTCTCATCCCCACACCAATTTTACTTTCTATTTGGAAGGTTTCTAGGTCACCAAATTATTGTGTTCAAGTGTTATGAATGTTTTATGTTTTCAATTTCTCATGCATGCAATTAGATAAATAAATTGATGAAATTGATAAAGTTTTAGAGGTTACTAATTCACCCCTCCCCTCTTAGTAACCTAGCTTAGTTTTGATTATTTCTAACAATTGGTATTAGAGATTTGTGGTTCTCAAGAGAAAGTTTAACTTGAGCAAAGATCAAGGATATGGAGATATTCAAACTTGATAAGGCAATTGACAATGAAAAGTTGGATCTGGAAATGGCCATTGCACAACTCAAGAAAGCTAAGGAGCAACTTTCCCAATCCCTGAAAAAGAAGGAAGGAACTTTCAAATCAGATGAATGATCATCAGTACATTGAAGAAAGAATTGAAGACTTTTTTCCTTCAAGCAGTTTAGATGAAGAAAATGATGCAATCAAAGAACTCCTAGAGAAGAATGGTTTCCTGCAAGAAGAAGTAAGAAAGCTGAAGATAGAACAAGAAATTCAGTCAGTAAGGCTATGTGAAATCTTGGAATAGAGGAACAAGATAAAAGAAAAAAAGGACAGGAAAAACAATGAGATCCAAAACTAGTCCCTTTAGCATGCAGATCTTATGGATCAAATCTCCAACGCAAATAAGGAAATCATGATCCAAAGACAGATCAATGAAAGATTAAGAAATGATCTAAATTTGGAAATACAAATCAATGAAAGAATAAGAAAAGAGCTGAGATCTGAAAAAAAAATTAGTGAAAGATTGAAAAATGACCTAAACATTAAGAATCAAATCAATGAAAGAATGATGAAATCTCAAGTAGACATGAATCAATTAAATCAACTGAATGAGTAGAATCTCAATAGATAAAAGGGTAAAGTAGGAATTGGATACAAAGAAGAAGGTGAATCCTACGAACAAGGTGTTCAAATGAATCAAAGACCTACTTGCAATCACTATGATAAGTTAGGTCATACATCAAACAAATGTTGGAGTAATGGTAAAGAAAAATTTAATGGAAAATGCTACAATTGTAGTCAGTATAGTCACAAGGCTAAATAATGCAAAGAGAAACCAAAATTTGAGGGCAAGTGTTACAAATGCAAGAAACAAGGTCACAAGGCATCAGATTGTAGAACTAAGTCATTCAATCTAGCAGAGCAAATTATGAAAGCAATATTTGGTTGGGACTACAAAACTTGGTGTAGATGTCATTATTGTGGTGAATTTGGACAAATTGGTATGAATTGTGTTAAAAATCACATGAGAAGAAAAGATACCACCATAAGATGTTTTACTTGTACCAAACTTGGTCATCTAGCCAAAAATTGCATGAATACAGGTAGAGTTGAAGATGAAAAGAAAGCAAAAGTAGATAACATTCGAAAGTAGATGAGACAACAATGGATTCCTAAATCTACCGAGGATGCTAGTTCAAGTAATGATGGTCATGTCACTCAAGAAGTGGGTGACCACCATTTTAAACTAGGTTTCCAAAGGAAAATTGGAATTGCATTATCAAGATCACATTCAAATAGTTACAATTGAAAGGTGACAAAGATCCAAATCTATATTCAAGATACAAAAGGATCACTAAGGAAGATTAGTAACAATTATCACCGAGTTACCTTCTCTACCAAGTAAGGTCAGGTCATAGACTCTACTAAGCAAGGTCAAGAGTAACAAGACACACATGGTTACCGAGTCACAAAACCTTCACCAAGTAATCAATAGAATAGTGGATGACAGGTTGTCAAGCATGATGTCAAGCACAATGTCAACTCAGCTACCTTTGTACTGAGCATTAATGGCAAAGCTTTAACAAAAGCATGAAATTGAATTTATTTTTCACTATGAAATCTAAGTCTATTTTGAAGAAGTGAATTCTAGTGTGATCAAGTGACTTTAAATGAATTTGCAACAAGTTATCAAGGTTTTCATAATTTATCGAGTAAAATGGCATCAAGCAGTAGAAAAGAAAAGAAAGGGTCTAAGATGTTGGTTCGAGGAGATGTGGAAAGCGCCATATTTTAAGCTTGTTCCTGTGATTGCAAAAAATCTTGACTTAGTTGGAGCTCAATCACAAATTCCTCTAAAGGTACTCCTCATTAAAAATATTCATACTCATTTCAAGTGTTCTATTCAAGAAATTAGAACCCTAGAAATGGATGATGCCCTAGGTGAATTGTGTGTTAATGGAATTCAAAAACCTGAGCATAAGAATTTGGAAGACAAAGGTTTAACTCATATTCCCCACATGCCCTTAGGTTTTCAAATCAAATGGATTAGATACATTCTAAGCCGGGTGCATAATGGTCAGCTATGGCTTGAGCAACCTGTTGTGATCACAAAGAAAATGATTCATCACATCACTGACCTCCCCATGCTCACTAAAGCCAAAACCACCAAAGCCCTAGGTCAGGCTGAGCTAGAAAAGAAAACTCTAGCCGAGTGGGATGGTAGAGGCATGAAAATTAGTAGTGTAACTGATGCAAAACTAAAATTTAGGATACATGTGATAGCTCACAAGATATATAGTTCAAGTTACCTCAATAGTGTTTCATGTGAAGCTGTGGATTTAGGTTACAAAGTTGTAAAGAACAACATGTCTTATGACTTTGTAGATCTATTGTTGAAGCAATTCAACAAGAACATGGAAAGTATTCAGACTTCCAAGAACAACCCTTACAAATTTGGCTCTATGTTGACTTGTTTGTTCTTCTATGTTCAGAAGTTCTTCCCTTCCAAAGACATGATAGTATGCAGAAAAGATGTGCCTGTACTATACTAGATTAATGAATACATTACAAAAATGGGAGAGAACTTTGTTACCATTATGGAAAACTACTTCAAAATATTCATAGAGAAAATGAATAACAGATTTAGAATACCTAAGAAGCTGGTAGAAGATTACAAAGATGATGTTTTTTTCATGGTAGACAGTGACAAAGTCTACATTCAAGCAATGAAACTCAGAATTGTATGGGTAAAACCTCTTCCCTATTAGGTGAACATTGATGAAGAAAAACATATTATTGAGGCTTTGATCAATGAACATGTTGATCCAAAGGCATCATATTTTGGAACCTATGATGAGGCCAAGGAAAGAATAGAATTGGAGATAAAACTCCCTCAGGCAATTAATAAGGGAAAGAGGAGGATAGCTCAACTAAAATCCAACACACCTTTCATGTTAACTGAGGGCAAAGGAGAAGATATAGGTGAAGTAGAGGATGAAGATGAGTCTAAAGAGGAAGTAGAAACTATGAAGAAGAAAGGTAAGGTGATCATCACCAAGCCACCTAAACCATCCACTACAGTCTTCACAAGGAGGTCCACGAAGAAAGGAAGTGATATTGTCCTTAGAAAACCTCCTCCCACCTTCTAGGAAAAATTGAAACAAATGGAAGAAGGTGCAGGTATAACAAACTTCAAATCTTTGAAGTATGAAACAAGGTCAGAGGCAAAAAAGAAATAGGTTGAAGAACTTGTGTTGACCAAAATGGGAAAATGGAAGTATTCACCAGACCAAATCGCCTCTCAAATCTCTAATGAATTGTTAGAGAAAATAAAGCAAAGATGGGACTTTGCAATTCAAACAACAAAAGACATTTATGCAAAAACCCTGAGGCAATTGCTATTGAGCATGACAGATGCTGAGGTAAAAGAGTCTTTGAAGAAAAATGAAGATTAAATAACTCTTAGATTTAATACATGTTTAATTTTGATCAAGGATATAGAGCATGTGGTTAAGAATGCCACAAGCATGGGGAAGATTGTTTATCATTTGCACAAACCAAGTGACTTCCCAATAGATGTTAAAGATAATGATGATGATAGTGACGATGATGAAGAAGAAACTTACACTAAGTCCACACATTTTGACAATGAGGAATTTGAAGAAGATAAAGAGGAGGAAGCTACTGAGGAAGATAAAGAAGATGATGACGAGACTATCCCAATGAAGATAGCAACCATAGTCATTGCCTCACTTCCTCACTCTCCAAGAAAACTAGTATATCAATAATTGTTTCCATTCTGGATACAAAGGCATTAAGTACAAGGATAGTTGAACCTAAGGCTCAACCAAGTACAATATTTTTGAGTAGAGGCAAGGAGATAGAAGAGGATATAGACCTAGATGAGGAAATAGAAATTTCCAAATGAGACTTTTATAATCTTACTATAGATCAAATACATATAGCTGGTGAACTCCTCTAGAAGAAGGCAAAGCAACAAAAATTGAGAGAAGAAAGAGATAGAGAGTATAAGATTATTGATGATGCTAAAAACATTTTGTCTGAGGCAATAGGTCTTGAGGTAGATTCTTCTCAACCTATTTTGTTGAAATTAGTAGAGGCAGTCCAAAATTTTAATGAGGACACTAGTGGTCAAGATAAGTTAATTGAGAAAGCAGAAAAGAAATTTGACAATAAAGTGCTTGAGCACATTGCTCAGCAAATTTCTATCCATCAAGTTGAGATTTCCTCAATTTTGACCAATCTTGAAGCCTCTTGCACTAATGTGACATCACTTTTTGAAAAGTTGTGTGATGTTATTGAGTTTGCAAAGGAGAAAAAGAGAAAATGAACAAAGATTGATGAGGATCTGAAAGCCAATGAACAACAATTGCAACTTGACTCTAGTTCAAGCTCTGCACATCATATGAAGATTGGATTTTTGTTAGACATGCAGGCAGAGTTGTTGAGAGAAGAAGCAAGGATCTAGTCTACATTGATAGATTATCAAAATATGATCCTTCCTATCATGGATATAATGTAGAAACATATTGCTTACTTAAAAATCTTGATCCATGACAACAACTTCTCTATTGCAAATCACATGATAGAACTCTCTACAAAAGTACAGATTGCTCTACATGCATGCAAGATTTTGCAAGAAAATTGGGATAAAACCTTGACACTTATTCTTAAGGTACATTTTGAGTTTCTACCTCATTTTTGGTCTCCATGTAAATAATTTTTGAATAAATCTTTGGCATTATTGTCAAAAAAGGGGAGAGACTATGTATGTTGAGACACTATGTATATTGTATGGGGGAGAATCATGCAAATGGAGAAAATGTATATAGCAGAGGATAATTTTGTAGATATGTTGTATAGTATACTATATATACTTACAAAGACAAATTTTGAAAAATATCAAAACAATATATTCTACCAAGCTAGTGTCACATGGTGATGTATATAAGTTTTAGCTAATAAGTGTTTTTGTCACTAATGACAAAGGGGGAGATTGTTGACATATCAATCAAGTTTGTTATTAGTGACACACACTTATTCATATTTTGTATGGTTATCAAGCTAATTGAACAATCTACATTGTTTTCCATGTAATTTAGTAGCCATTGTGCTTTATAGTTGCTACCGAGTCTTCTGGACTAATTCCAAGTGGCCACCAAGAATTTTAGTGGTTACCAAGGGAATTTAGTTGGTGTGAAGTGCAACAATTCAAACCAAGCAGAATCAGGCAATATGAAGTCTAGTAGTTCAACTCGAGTACTTCAGTGGTTACCAAGCTTTGTAGTTTCTACCGAGCTAGTAGTTCATGTGATGCAAAGCTAGTGTTAACTGAGCCATATGTGAAGTTAGTGCTTACCAAGTGATTTATTTTATGACAAGTTACACAGTATCTACCGAGTCACTAGTGCAAACCAAGTTCAAGACTACTAAATGAGGTGATTAGTATGGATCGAGCTTCTACTTCTACCAAGTGCATGACGATGCCAAGTAATAACAATGGATGCCAAGTATTAGAACTTCACCAAGACAGTCTTAAGAACCCGAGTATCTTTATTTGGGCCAACTTTGTAATATTGGTGTTAACTTGTATGATGGCCAAATTTGTAATTTTGTAAATTGGATTGGTATATATATGTAATGTATTGTATCATATCCAATGTAGTAGAATGATATTTAATGCAAATACATGAATGCAAATGTAAGCAGTAGATAAATATTTTGAAGGCCATATCAACATAAGGAGCAGCAGTGACAAATCTATCACAAAAAGGTGATCAGTGCAATCAAGGAATCTCTATCAGCAATCTAATTGTAAGTTAGAGATCTATTGTTTCATCCTAACAAGTGAATTAGTCAAAATCCTTTCACAAGGTAGACTTAACAGTGTTTCTTAAATCTCTTAATAGAGTGCATACTTTATTGTGTGTTTGTAAAAAAACTCTAACAAGGTGGATCTAGTAGTCCTAATTACTCCTAATAGGGAAAATCATCAGAAGTGATCAATGTAAGCCTTAACAGGCCAACTTTATGTTGTAGTATTGAAGTTTTGTGGGTCTCATCCCCCCCCCCACCAATTTTACTTTTTATTTGGAAGGTTTCCAGGTCACCAAATTATTGTGTTCAAGTGTTATGAATGTTTTATGTTTTCAGTTTCTCGTGCATGCAATTAGATTAATAAAATGATAATTGGAATATTGCTATAAAGTGCTGAAATTGATAAAGTTTTAGAGGTTACTGATTCACTCCTCCCCTCTCAGTAACCTAGCTTAGTTTTGAATATTTCCAACAACATTATTAGCCCAAAGTGATGATATTGGTAAACAATAGGCTATATATTACATCAGTCAAACTTTGGTAGCCTATGAAATGAACTACACCAGTATTGAGAAACCCTATCTTGTAGTGGTCTTTGCTTCTCAAAAACTCTGACATTACATGTTGGCACATTTAGTTCACTTGATTGCTAAAATTGATCCTTTGAAATATTTTTTGACCAAAGTTGTGCTTACTGGTCATCTAGCTAAATGGATGATGATTCCTTCAGAATTTGACATTTAGTATGTCGAACGTAAAGCCATTAAAGGGCAGGCTGTAGCTGACCAATTAGTTGATTTTCCACTAGAGGATACAACACCCCTGCAAATTGAATTTCTAGATGCCTCAATTATGTACATCATTGAGAGAACTTTGAAAATATTCTTTGATGGTTCTCATACACAGAATGGAGCTGGAGTAAGTGTCTTGTTTGTTTCCCCTTGTAGATATACGATCCCAAAATCCTACAAACTCTTTTTCCCTTGTACAAATAACGTTACAAAATATGAGACATTAACAAATGGGATCAAAATGGCTCTTGAATGGAGAATCACCGAGTTGCACATCTATGGAGATTCTCAACTTGTTATAAACCAAGTGAACAATGAATATCAAACAAAGGATAACACATTGATACCTTACAAGATGTTGATAGACATACTAAGGAACTATTTCACTTTTGTGACATTCCACTAGCAAATTCAACAAGGTTGTCAATGCTATGGCCACTTTAGCATCTATCCTCCAACTACAAGAACATGAATCATGATTTGAGTTCCCGATGGAAGAATTTTGTTATCCCACCTATGATTCCCTAGATAACGAAGTGATCTACACTGTTATAGGTCATGATTCCTCCCACTATGTATCTATATTCTCTTACCTACATGATCAAATTATTCCCAAAACCCTCACATGCAACCAAAAATGCCAAATCTTCCTTAATGCTTCACATTACACTTTGGTCTCTAGTGACTTGTATAGTAAAAGTCTAGATAGAACGATGCTTAGGTTTTTAGAGCTAGAAGAGTCTAAAAAGGAACTTAGTGAAGTCCACAATGATATTTGTGGGCCACATTCTAATGGCCTTATGCTTGCTCAAAAAATTCTTAGGACAGGTTATTATTGGCCAACCATGCAAATCGATGACATTCATTATGCTATGTCTTGTCAGAAATGTCAACTTCATGGAAACTTAATTCATGCTCCTAGACATGAATTGATTCCCTCTATGAAATATTGGCCATTTCAACAATGAGCCTTTGAATTGGTTAGAAAAATCCACCCAAGTTCATCTGGGTCACAAGTTCATCATCATAGCAACTAAGTATTTCACCAAATGGGTTGAGGTTGTGCCACTATCTACTGCGACAAGAAAACATGTTGCCTTGTTTATACTTAACCACATCATTTGTCATTATGGTATTCCTTCCTACATTGTTACTAATAATAGATTACAATTCAAGAATAAGGACCTCAAACAACTATGCAAGAAATTTTATATCAAACAACATTGGTCCTCTATCTACTACCCTCAAGGGAATGGCCAAGCTGAGGCCTCCAACTAAACATTACTGAAAATCGTACACCAAATGGTTCACAAGTTTGGGAAAGATTGGCACCTATAGATAAATATGACACTTTGGGCCTACAAAACTACCATTCATACTCCTATAGGGGCCATCCCCTTTTCTTTAGTCTATGGCTTAGAGTTCGTCCTCCCATTAGAAGTTGACATACCCTCCTTATGTGTTTCCCTAATTGATGAAGACCATAGAGCTATGCAAGTATGAGAATTAAAGACTCTTGATAAAAACCATAATGTTGCTTTTGATCACATGAGGGCTTATCAGAAGCACATGTCTACTCAATATAACAAGAAAGTTCACCCCTGTGAGTTTCAAGTTGGTGAACTTGTGCTTAGAGAAAATCCAAAAAACAAACAACATAGAGAGCAGAAGGGAAAGTTTGAACCTAATTGGTTAGGCCCATGATTATCACAACAACATTTGGGTTTGGTGTTTATTAGTTGTCTACTCCCAAAGGGGAAGAACTTACAAAGCCTATCAATGTCATGCATTTGAAGAAGTTCTATGCTTAGAGGCTGGCAACTCAACTATCTTGTACATACTTATTGATCCTAAAAAAATCCTAAAAATAAAAGGATGTCCTAGAAAAATGTTCATCTTAGTGAAAACCTGGCAACATGTGCTTTGATATATCACGAAAAAAAAAAAATACAAAAATACAATTTTTTTTTTTGAAAAAATTCCTTAAAAAAATCTAACTTGTGAAAACCTGGAAACAGGTGCTACTTAAGACCCTCACACCTATGTCTATCAATCTCACTCACTTCACACCACATTTTCTAACTTGGGATTGTTTCTCGTCTTCATCTCTAGGGCACAGTTGCTTAGCCTATTGAGGTGTTCTTGTGCATTAAATTTTCTTTAGCAACTAACACAACAATGTTTCTCAACACTACCCCCAACTTGACATCAAGTATTTCTCAACACTTTTCAAATAGTTTATCTATAGTCTTCGGTGTCGTGATATTTCTCACTATCAGAATCAAGTCTTGAAGAAATAGCCAAGTGACTTACACACACACCCACACACTTCAACATTTGAATGATTGCACTATGATGAAATTTATCTACTTTTTGTGTTGTTTATGATAATTTATTTTCAATGTTCCCTCCCTCATAGCATTTGGAGGATGTCATGGACTAGAAGACTGGGGGCATAGGGCATGTTTCTTGCTTTTTGCTTGTGGGTATACCTTGTTCATCTACAATGTTTAAAGCATTCATGCTTGTTCTATTTGACACTTTGACTTACAAACATATCATCCTTGACTATTTTCACAAGACTACAGTTGGGGGTTATCTTGGCACTTATGGCTTGATACAGGTGTAATCTTGCTAAATCAAACTTACGGAATCTAATTGCATAGTTATCTTGACTTACATGTCTCTGATGCTTAGATTGGATTTCCACATACCTATTTGATATCGATCATATTCATATCCTCATAGTTATACTAGTGATGATTGTATGATCTCACGATGTCCCTAATAAACACTCAATGATGAAATAAGAGCCTAAATGTTATGTGTTTCTTGCTAGTAAACCACTTTTGCATATTAGCTTGCATTTTAGGTTCATTTTTTAGCTTAGTCTTGCATTCCTACATATGGGGAGACCTCTCTCTTCATCTTTTGACAGACATATCGGCTAACTACTTTCATATCTTTCTTTACTTTCTTCTTTATCATGTCTTTTCACCTTCTTGATCTTTCGCTTCATTTTTTTCTATCTTGTCATCACAAGGGGTTAATCTAAACATCATATCCAATCTATCCAAGTGTCACGTATTTCAAAAATGTAAGTCTATACCATACACATGAGAGCTAAAACATCATACATGAGAGAGATACATGACCATATACACATAAACATCAAAGCAATGCATACATGAGCAAGAAATAGAAACATAAACATCACTTGAAAAATCAAAATGTTGAAACATCCATCAAAATGAGACAAGTACACAACTCTATCAATCAAATCTAGTATCTCATATATACATCAATGTGTCATAGTACATATACAAATATAGGATCCAAAATCTAGCTATCCATCTCAAAAATACATAGAGTACAATAAAAACTATCACAATCAGCCTATGAATGACTTGTACCCTTTATAGATGGTGGTGGCCCTGGTGGCGGAGCTTGTCTCCTATCCAATGGCTGTATTGCACCCTCCGATCTGCCTGCCCACTCTAAGTAGTTGGAAGTCCCTACCTTGGTGGCACCACACCCCTATAGGCACTATAATAATAAGTGTCATGTGCACCATGATGTGATGCCTCTCACCTAGCAACATCCCACACATTGTAGAGCTCCTCTCCTTGTACCCACTTATCTACGACCTATTGATCCCGTACTACAATAATAACCTAGGCTACCTATAGCTCTACCTCCACTAGTAAATTTCAACTCAATTTTTGACCAATTTTGTTCAAAATTTCCACCCCATTTGGTCAAAATTTTGACCAAGATGTTCGTCTAAGTTTTTCTCATTCAAAATTCAACCAAGCTACAAGTTGGTCAAAATTTTGACCAATACATTTGTCAAAAAAATTTCATTTTAGGTGGTCCTAATTTGTCAATATTGGTTGAAATTTTGATCAATCCATTCATCAAATTTTTTTTGATTGGTCAAAATTTTGACCAATCCATTCGTCAAATTTTTTTGATTGGTGGAAATTTCGACCAATGCTTAGTAGAAAAATAATAGGAATTGGTCAAAATTTCCACCAATGTTTCGTTGAAATTTTTTAGCATTGGTGGAAATTTCCACCAATGGTTGGTTGAATTTTTTTTAGCTGGTGGAAATTTTAACCAATGCTTGGTAGAATTTTTGTTTAGTTGGTGGAAATTTCAACCAATGCTTGGTAGAAAACTAACAAGTATTGGTTGAAATTTCCACCAATGTTTGGTCAAATTTTTTTTTTTGCAGCAATTGCTTCTTATCCAAGCCATTTAATTTGCAACCTTTTAAATCTTTGCAAAGATAAACTTGGAGCAGGAAAAAATTATTTTCAAAGGTTTCCTCTAATTGTAAAGCATCCATTCCATTATTTGTTCAATAAACAAGACATATCTAGTTCAACAAATATTGGAATGGACACTGTACAATCAGAGAACACCTTTGAGAAGAAAAATTCTCCTACTCCAACTTTACCTTTTCAGAGATTTAAAAGGTTGCAAATTAAATGGCTTGGATAAGAAACAACTACTTGATACAACATGGAACAAATGGAAATTTATGCATAGGGTACCATCAACTATGTGAGTGATGCAGATGCAATTGAAATTATTGGGTTCAAAGCCATCAATTAATATAAGGTTTCTAATCTCCATGAGGTTGACATTGTGATTGTAAGGGTTGTTTAGAGGATAATTCTTCATTGTCCACTTCATCACTGATTAACTTGCACCACAGACCAATAGTCTTCATCTTTGTTGTGGGCTCCTATCCCATATGTGAGTGTTGATGTAGAAGCTCCGAAGTGGAAAAATAAGTGAAAGCATGTTGAATAAGGTTTCTACTCTCAACTTGGTCAACATTGTTTATTTAAGGGCTATGGAATAGGGAATTCTTCAATGTCCAATTAGGGGTAGCATTGCATCCTCTTTAATGGTTACATGTATAGCCCTAGGTTGCTGACTACTTTTGGCCTTGCAGTTTCTTCTTTGTGGGTTTTTCTTAAACACAACTCTACATCCATCCTCAGTTTCAAGTGATTTGGCAATGCATCTATTTGCTGCAAAAAAAAATACCCATTTCTTTTTTTAGTTTTTGATAAGTCTTGCTCAAATCTTTCATTTGGAGAGAAGGTTTTTGTCATGGTAGAAGCACATAAATCATGCCAAGGAAAAATTGAAGATGAAAATGAGTACAAGCATATGGTTGACTTACCTTAGACAAGCTTCACCCTCATAGCCAATTCAATAGCACATGAACAAGAAATATAGAATGAAGTGTAGAAAATTACCATACATGAGTTATAGAATGAAGTGTAAACAATTACAACAATGTGGGTAAACTAACTCCCCTTTATAAGCTCTAAAGTATAAACCTTATTTGTATAGGACTTTATTCCTAGGAAGCTTAAAGAAAGAGATAAGGAAGGAGAGATAGTTAAAAGGTTAATTTGTATTGTTAATAACTGTAGTCTGAGCCCACCTAAAGGCCATCATATTATTCGCTACCATATAACATAGCTAAGTCCAACAAACTTTCACCAAATTGAATCATTGTGCATACACTGAAGCATTAGTAAGGGGAAGTCAGCAAGGTTCAAGAAGAGGAAATAGTTGTAGAAGAAGAAAGTGTTTTTCCTTGCTAGTCAGGTCTCTCTAGTTGTTGGTGATCCTAAAACCCCTTTGATCTAGCTGAGATAAATAGTCCAAAATGTTCTAATGAAACTTTAAGGGCACTAGTAGAAGACTTCAACAAGCATAGGTTCACATGACTAAAATTGAAATTTCCCTTTTCTGATTTTATATGATATTCCCAACCTCTAATCAGATCTTTAAGATCAAACAACTAATATCACAAAGATCCACCAAATTTCTCAAGAAACCCCAAATTGGGTATGCCAGAAATTGTGCCAAAAGCTTCACAGCTTCACCTATTATTTAAAAATCTGAAAGTGGACATTTTTACAGAAATTTCAGCAGCATAACAGCCTAAAAAATGATATTTCCAGATCCATATAGCCTTTACAAAACAGTTCTCAAATTTAGGACAAAAACTATGCTCATCGGGCTCCTGAAATTAATGCAAAAATGCCCGAAAACACCACAAAACACTAATAATCTATCTCAAAAGTTTAATCATGTCCCAATACATATATTCAGCTCTATTTTAACACCTTAAAGTCTGAAATACAGTGGCAACCCAAACTGATATGAAATATTCAACTGAAAATACCAAACTCATACAAAAAACACACCCGAAAACCCACAAATCTGCACTATTCAGCACAAAGGCAAACTCTGTATGAGCATGCACATGGAATGGCTTCAAACTCCCATTGTTAGCCTTCCTAGAAACCTACAAACTCCCGTTCTTGGGTCTCCCTGGAAACCTATAAACTCCCATTCTTGGGTCTCCTTCTCCACAGGTTTGGCAGCCTCTGAAGAATAACAAAGAAATGAGCAAAATCAAGTTCTCCCATCTCCCAAAATGCCTCCAAACCCCTTAAAAGAGGGCATAACTGCAACTCACGTCCAAGAGAGGTTAATAAAACATATTTTAATAATAATTTTCATTTATTAGTCCAATGGTTTCCAAAGATTAACCCCCTTTTTCCGAAACTTCACTTTCTTGGGCCTGCCTGCCTTAGCAAAGATTATTATTTTTTAATTATTTGAAAAGGGGACATGACAAGTCCTCCCCTCCCAAAAATTGCTTGTCCTCAAGAAATGGCTGAACAATAAACCAATCAATCCACCTGGATCCCAAATGTAGTCATGAACTATACTACTACCAATTAACACAGGCTCCTGCAATATCCTCTGCAATATGACCAAGAGGAATCCATAATCAAACTGACAATTATAGCTCAACCAAACTCCAAAATCACAACTTCCATAGTCAGAAACCCACAAGAGACAAACTCTTAGAACATCAAAACCCAAGTAAAGTGGACTACCAACACAATAAATACCATCAATGCATTCCACTGGCCTATATGGAATGTACAATCCAACTCTACAACAATGGTGAATGCTCTCAAATGAAACTATACGAAGTATGGAGAATCCACACACTGTACAACTCCTACAGTCAACACAACTCTGTAGATCTTTGGCCACTATCTCATAACCATAACTCCCATGCACCCTGATGGTGAAAAGCCATCACAAGATAAACAACAAGAAATGGAACCCAAACCAAATTTTCTTGCCATCAACTCCTCAACACAAGGATCAATTGCTAACTGATGTACATACCCTACTAAAGCATCACTCCAAAACTCCTACTCTAAGTCATGTATTATCAAGCTATCAACTGCAAGACCTATCGCCATGTTGTGCCCATCACAACTCTCATCCCGAGGCATCAAACTATTCCATAACTGATGATAAGCACTAGGAACCAAAGTACATCTTTGTATCATAATCTCATCAACATGGTCATCAAAAGTAAATTGATGAGCGTACCTCACAGTGTAATGCCGATAGAATGTGCCAATCTCCATTAGTGGCTCAGACTATAATCCAGATGAAACTAACTGCAATTGATCATTAACCATGTTGGAACTAACTACTACCTCCAAAGATATCACCAAGGGAGTAGTATTACTAGCAGGAACCATGCCAACTGTCGACTCACCAACATCACACACGATCTTTGATGCATCTCTAGTCTCTGTGCCATTAGTACTAGAGGCCACCACCATGTCAGGCATACAAAAATCTGCTACAACACCCAACTCAACTGAACTTGACTCTAGTGGGAATGAACCTGATATGCCAATGTTAGTATCAAGGATGGATGCATCCCCATCTCCACTGTCTCTGACAATCTCGACCATGGTCATCCTCGGATCACCAAACACCACAGCTTGTGACTGTATAGAATTAGGCAAAGACTGTAGTCGCTCTAACTCCATGGTCACCTTAACCAAATGAAACTGTGACTCCTTGAAAGCCAACCATGTACTCTCAAAAATCTCAGAAGTCACCTCAAGCTGCTCAGTAAGCTCACTCACCTCATCTTCCTTGGCCAACAATGCATCATATGTTGTACTACCCCACTCCATAAGATAATCTTTGTCAGCTACCAACTGCATATAATTCTGTCTCAAAATTTGAATAGCCTCCCATAAAGAGTGGATCTCTGTCAAGGAAAGATAACTGCCTTCCTGCTCATCACTAGTAGGAGAACCCCATCCATAAACTACTAACAACTGACAAGCAACATCGAAATGCTGGCAAGTGATAGCAATGTCTCGGTCACTAACTCTCAACTGATTAGACACATGATGGCACTGGCTTGACTGTCTCCTACAAACCTCCTCTGATGCACTGTCTAAAGGAGTATCCTCAAAGTTACTAGTCTCTAGAGTATTACCATCCATATCTTGTGAATCAAATCTAAAGCTCATATCAACATACGAAATATCAAAAACATTAGCAATGCTGTCCAACTCCTCTATACCCAAGGAAACTAAGTCTTCAAAACTGCCCACTGCATCCTCCTGGATGTCATCAATGCCAATATGATCCTGGGACTCATCTATACACACTGCCAAATATGAAATATCATCAACACATTCTAGCAAGTATGGTCGACTGGATATATGAACAAAGCCCAACATCGGTGTATAAAAACTAATACCAACATCGGACAAGATACTGGCACAAGAAAAGACAACACCATGTAATCTACTAATCAAATCCATGATAGCACCCAAACAAACACTGCTACCAAAAAGTGTTAAAGATCTCCTGTCAACTGAATCCCAAATGCCAACATAACAATCTTGAGTCCATATCTGTAAAGTAGAATTAGCTGGTAACTCAAGAAAAATCCTGACCTGAGTAATATGACAAATACCAACTAACTCCACATACCTGTCATGATGAGATAATGAAGTCACAATACTATCTTTGTTCACCTTCAGTTGGCTGGACAAATCATGTGAAGTACTACCAGTCTGACCTCATGTGATGAAGCATCTAACTGTGCCTGGTACTATTTCTCAGCAAAATCATGAATGCTCAATGTCTGCTCATCTCTACCAGGTATCTCACCATCCTGCACAACAACATCCTCATAATCATCATCTCAACCCACTACACTGTAGTCACTACCTGTTGTAACTATACCATCCTGAATACCTGTGGCATCACCCTTTGATGACCTATAAATAATTGTCTCAATTTGAGTATCAAGTTGACCTTTACTATCAATCTGTGTAATATCCTATCCCACCACCTCTTGTGCCAGAGTAGAATCTAAGACCTCTACCTGGCTATCAGCTAGTTTCTCAAACTCCTCATGCAAGTTCTTGGGAATTGTGTCATCTGTCCTGTGAGAAAATCTGCAAAATAGAAATCCAGTCAACTTATCCACCTTAGCTGGGTCGGACAACATGTCATTCATTATACGGTGGTGCTCAATCAACTATTCAGACATGTCATGGCTTATTTTCATAAGTTTATCTCAAATGTCTAAATAACCATCCTTTCTACTATTTTGACTCTGGATATCAATTGTCCAAGATCGTGTCCTCTGAGACTCTGTACTATACCTGTCCATTCTGGATAAAGTAGAGTGTAACCCCAATAGGATATAACTTCTTCAAACACCAAGAACTAACATGCAAATGATTAGAAGTAGCATGCAACCATAGATTTTGACATGCAACTGATTAGAAGCAACATGCAACCACCAAATTTTGACATGCAAGATCTGGGTAGTTGTCAAAACTGACATGCAAGATTTGGGTAGTTGTCAAAACTGACATGCAAGATCTGGGTAGTTGTCAAAACTGACATGCAAACTTCTACAACCACCAAATTCACAAAGAATTAACATGAAAATGATTAGAAGTAGCATGCAACCATAGATTTTGACATGTAACTGATTAGAAGCAACATGCAACCACCAAATTATGACATGCAAGATCTGGGTAGTTGTCAAAACTGACATGCAAACTTCTACAACCACCAAATTCACCAAGAACTAACATGCAAATGATTAGAAGTAGCATGCAACCATAAATTTTGACATGCAGCTGATTAGAAGCAACATGCAACCATAAATTATGACATGCAAGATTTGGGTAGTTCTCAAAACTGACATGCAAACTTCTACAAACCCTCAGGTTGGCAAGATCATGGCTCTGATAACACTGAAATGTCCCTTTTTTGATTTTATATGATATTCCAAAATAACTAATTTTATATGATAGTCAAAATTTATGGTTGCATGCTACTTCTAACCATTTGCATGTTAGTTCTTGGTGAATTTGGTGGTTGTAGAAGTTTGCATGTCATTTTTGACAACTACCCAGATCTTGCATGTCAGTTTTGACAACTACCCAGATCTTGCATTTTTGACAACTACCCAGATCTTGCATGTCATAATTGATGATTGCATGTTGCTTCTAATCAGCTGCATGAAAAAAATTTATGGTAGCATGCTACTTCTAATCATTTGCATGTTAGTTCTTGGTGTTTGAAGAAGTTACATCCTATTGGGGTTACACTCTACTTTATCTAGAATGGACAGGTATAGTACAGAGTCTCAGAGGACACGATCTTGGACAATTGATATCCAGAGTCAAAACAGTAGAAAGGATGGTTATTTAGACATTCGAGATAAACTTATGAAAATAAGCCATGACATGTCTGAACAGATGGTTGAGCACCACCGTATAATGAATGACATGTTGTCCGACCCAGCTAAGGTGGATAAGTTGATTGGATTTCTATATGGCAGATTTTCTCACAGGACAAATGACACAATTCCCAAGAACTTGCATGAGGAGTTTGAGAAACTAGCTGATAGCCAAGTAGAGGTCACAGATTCTACTCTGCCACAGGAGGTGGTGGGAAAGGATATTACATAGATTGATAGTAACAGTCAACTTGATACTCAAATTGAGACAATTGTTTACAGGTCGTCAAAGGGTGATGCCACAGGTATTCAGGATGGTATAGTTACAACAGGCAGTGACTACAGTGTAGTGGGTTCAGATGATGATTGTGAGGATGTTATTGTGCAGGATGGTGAGATACCTGGTAGAGATGAGCAGACATTGAGCATTCATGACTTTGCTGAGAAAGAGTACCAGGCACAGTTAGATGGTTCATCACATGAGGTTGAGGCTGGTAGTACTTCACATGATTTGTCTAGCCAGATGAAGGTGAACAAAGATAGTATTGTGACTTCATTATCTCATCATGAAAAGTATGTGGAGTTAGTTGGTATTGGTCATATTACTCAAGTGAGGAGTTTGCTTGATTTACTAGTTGATTCTAGTTTACGAATATGGACTCGAGATTGTTATATTGGCGTTTGGGATTTAGTTGATTGGAGATCTTTAACACTTTTTGGTAGCAGTGTTTATTTGGGTGCTATCATGGATTTGATTAGAAGATTACACGATGTTGTCTTTTCTTGTGCCAGTATCTTGTCCGATGTTGGTATTAGTTTTTATACATCGATGTTGGGCTTTGTTCATATATCTAGTCGACCATACTTGCTAGAATGTGTTGATGATATTTCATATTTGGCAGTGTGTATAGATGAGTCCAAGGATCATATTGGCATTGATGACATCTAGGAGGATGCAGTGGGCAATTTTGAAGACTTAGTTTCCTTGGGTATAGAGGAGTTGGACAACAATGCTAATGTTTTTGATACTCCGTATGTTGATATGAGCTTTAGATTTGATTCACAAGATATGGATGGTAATACTCTAGAGACTAGTAACTTTGAGGATACTCCTTTAGATAGTGCATCAGAGGAGGTTTGTAGGAGACAGTCAAGCCAGTGCCATCATGTATCTAATCAGTTGAGAGTTAGTGACCGAGACATTGCTATCACTTGCCAGCATTTCGATGCTGCTCATTAGTTGTTAGCAGTTTATGGATGGGGTTCTCCTACTAGTGATGAGCAGGAAGGCAGTTATCTTTCCTTGATAGAGATCCACTCTTTATGGGAGGCTATTTGAATTTTGAGACAGAATTATATGCAGTTGGTAGACGACAGAGATTATCTTATGGAGTGGGGCAGTACAACATATGATGCATTGTTGGCCAAGGACGATGAGGTGAGTGAGCTTACTGAGCAGCTTGAGGTGACTTCTGAGATTCTTGAGAGTACACGGTTGGCTTTCAAGGAGTCACAATTTCATTTGGCTAAGGTGACCATGTAGTTAGAGCGACTACAGTCTTTACCTGATTCTATACAGTCACAAGCTGTGGTGTTTGGTGATCCAAGGATGACCATGGCCAAGATTGTTAGAGACAGTGGAGATGGGGATGCATCCATCCTTGATACTAACATTGGCATATTAGGTTCATTCCCACTAGAGTCAGGTTCAGTTGAGTTGGGTATTGTAGCAGATTGTTGTATGCCTGACATGGTGGTGGCCTCTAGTACTAATGGCATAGAGACTAGAGATGTATCAAAGATTGTGTGTGATGTTGGTGAGTCGACAGTTGGCATGGTTCCTACTAGTAATACTACTCCCTTGGTGATATCTTTGGAGGTAGTAGTTAGTTCCAACATGGTTAATGATCAACTGTAGTTAGTTTCATCTGGATTACAGTCTGAGCCACTGACTAAGATTGGCACATTCTATCGGCATTACACTGTGAGGTACGCTCATCAATTTACCTTTGATGACCATGTTGATGAGATTATGATACAAAGATGTACTTTGGTTCCTAGTGCTTATCATCAGTTATGGAATAGTTTGGTGCCTCGAGATGAGAGTTGTGATGGGCACGACATGGCGATAGGTCCTACAGTTGATAGCTTGATAATACATGACTTAGAGCAGGAGTTTTGGAGTGATGCTTCAGCAGGGTATGTACATCAGTTAGCAATTGATCCTTGTGTTGAGGAGTTGATGGCAAGAAAATTTGGTTTGGGTTCCATCTCTTGTTGTTTATCTTGTGATGGCTTTTCACCATCAGGGGTGCATGGGAGTTATGGTTATGAGACAGTGGCTGATGATCTACAGAGTTGTGTTGACTGCAGGAGTTGTACAGTGTGTGGATTCTCCATACTTCATATAGTTTCATTTGAGAGCATTCACCATTGTTGCAGAGTTGGATTGTACATTCCATATAGGCCAGTGGAATGCATTGATGGTATTTACTGTGTTGGTAGTCCACTTTACTTGGGTTTTGATGTTCTAAGAGTTTGTCTCTCATGGGTTTCTGACTGTGGAAGTTGTGATTTTGGAGTTTGGTTGAGCTATAATTGTTAGTTTGATTATGGATTCCTCTTGGTCATATTGCAAAGGATATTGCAGGAGCCTGTGTTGATTGGTAGTAGTATAGTTAATGACTACATTTGGGATCCAGGTGGATTGATTGGTTTATTGTTCAGCCATTGCTTGAGGACAAGCAATGTTTGGGAGGGGAGGACTTGTCATTTCCCCTTTTCAAATAATTAAAAAATAATAATCTTTGCTAAGGCAGGCAGGCCCAAGAAAGTGAAGTTTCGAAAAAAGGGGGTTAATCTTTGGAAACTGTTGGACTAATAAATGAAAATTATTATTAAAATATGTTTCATTAACCTCTCTTGGACGTGAGTTACAGTTATGCCCTCTTTTAAGGGGTTTGGAGGCATTTTGGGTAGATTCTAGAACTTGATTTTGCTGATTTCTTTGTTATTCTTCAGAGGCTGCCAAACTTGTGGAGAAGGAGACCCAAGAACGGGAGTTTGCAGGTTTCCAGGGAGACCCAAGAATGGGAGTTTGCAGGTTTCCAGGAAGGCTAAGGATGGGAGTTTGAAGCCATTCCATGTGCATGCTCATACAGAGTTTGCCTTTGTGCTGAATAGTGTAGATTTGTGGGTTTTTGGGTGTGTTTTTTGCATGAGTTTGGTGTTTTCAGTTGAGCATTTCATATCAGTTTTGGTTGATTCTATATTTCAGACTTTAAGCTATTAAAATAGAGCTGAATATATGTATTGGGATGTGATTAAACTTTTGAGATAGTTTATTAGTGTTTTTGTGGTGTTTTCGAGCATTTTTGTGTTAATTTCGGGAGCCTGATGAGCATAGTTTTTGTCCTACATTTGTGAGCTGCTGTGTAAAGGCTATATAGATCTAGAAATGTCATTTTTTAGGCTGTTATGCTGCTGAAATTTCTGTAAAAATGTCCATTTTCAGATTTATTAATAATAGGTGAAGCTGTGAAGCTTTTGGCACCATTTCTGGCATACCCAATTTGGGGTTTCTTGAGAAATTTGGAGAATCTTTGTGATATTAGTTGTTTGATCTTAAAGATCTGATTAAAGGTTGGAAATATCATACAAAAATTAGAAAAGGGACATTTCAAAAATTTTCAAAACAAGTGTTGTCATTAGACCAAATGTGTCCAATACAAATATTTCAAGCTTGATGATGAAGATATGGAAGCAATGGAGCACACTTTTATAACATTATCCAGGAATTGCAACTGCTTGTAGCCTAGGAGATAGTTACTATAATAAAGGATGTGATGAGGGGATGGTTACCATCATAAAGGACATGATGGGAAAAAAAAATATTTCCCACCAAATACGAAGGAGATAAAAGGTCATAAAGCAAGGTTAAACATATGACTAAATGGAAGGTAAAAGGGAACCATATAGTAATGGTTTAAATTTCTCCACAAGAATGAAATGGAGCCATATATCAGCTATGCCTAGATATCTTAGATCTATAATAACCAAGATAAGAAATTAACATAAATAATGTTTTTTATCAATAAATTGAGAATTTAGTTTGGGCCCTCATCAACAATACAAAAGAAAACTTTACAATAAAAAATTGGATATCCTAGAAACTCGTGCAAAGTTTTCAATGCTAACAATTTGTGAAATTACCAATACAAAATCTTATTCCAACACTACAGGGTAATATTACCCTAGAACTAACCTACTTTAGACAAGAGAGTGAAAACTATAATGGTAGTGAATCCTTCCATTTTAAGGAACCCATGCACCCATGTAGCCAAACATAGTCAGCATAACTAACAAACTACAAAAATTTGAAGGACTACACTCTACATGCACAACTGCAACACCATTGTAACCATACTCTAACCTGCTCTAGACACCTGGCTCCATTAAGGTCCAGTTCTCAACATGGGTAACCTTATTCCTAGAGGAAGCTAACAAGTTGAAAAGGCTCCCCACTTCCAAGAATCCCTTCCTCAAGATACTCTTTAAACTCTCAAGTTTTCAATATTCTTGGCCTAATCATGGAATAGAGTCAAGCTCCTCATTTTGGGAGCATATGATCAAAACTCCCTGCACAAAGCTGCCAACTAAAACCTCAATCTAGGACTTCAATTGCACCCACTATAGCTTCCTCATACTTAATAGGAAGGAACACATTTTCCACTCCCAGTAGTACCCTGATTATAATTCTAACTATGCTCATTCACATTTGCATCTAGAACCTTAGCCTCTAATTGGATAGAAGCTCTAGTCCAACACAATCCCACACTACCAAATCCATCTTGTCCAAGGACCAGCTTAACCAAATCTATGAGTGTGTTGATTGGGGATGAAAAAATTATTCATAGATGGTGATTACAAATGGGATGTCAAAGCACAAAAATGTAGCTCGAACATTCTAGAGCAAGAGACAAGCCTCACCTCCAAAAAAGCCACTCACACGGTCCAAGCTAGAGCAACCACCTATCACACACACGAAAGGCACTTTAATATAAATGTGACACAAGCAACAAATCTATTCAGAAAATTTGTAATAATTATGAAATCCTCCAACCTACCCAAAAGAATTTTTGGATCATTGTAAATTATTGGTGGATGAATATGAGGGAGGAGCAAAAATTAGGGGTACAATTTTTGACATGGGGTAAATAATCTGCTAAGAGATTTGAAGAGAGGCAATCTCATTCCTTTAAATTATTAGTGGTCCTTATGGAGTTGATCCTCATGGAGAAGGGCAACAAGGTAATTTTCATATTTTCCAAATGATTTACTGCTTTATTAGACTCCTAGTTCTAGTGAAGAAAAGCAATTTCTTCAAAAAATTTACCCACAAGACAAGCCTTAGACATGATACCATGTAACTTCCAATCTTATAGCCTAACTATGTTTCCATCTTAAGAACCTCTAACACCACCCATAGCTCCCCTTCATTGTTGGACCTAGTCCTAGGGAAGAAAGAACTACCTTTGGCATACTACATTTAGCACAATAAAACAAAAGCTTCATCCAGACAAACAAAGGTTTTGCTACATCAAAATTTGACTTCAGTAACTCTCCAAAGATAGCCTCTAGGATGTCCCTAATCATTTAATTCAATGTTTCAATACCTAATTATTTAATTCAATGTTTGAATACCTCATTAATGGGTATATTAAGACACTTAAAGTAAATTGAATGACAGTGAGAGATTCACAATTGTCTGAGATGAAATAGTCAACAAAATCCTCCAATACTGGAAGGTAATGAAAATAAAATAAAAGTTCCATTTAATTCAATAAGACTGCAATTCAATTTTGTAGAATGTCAAAGAAGCCACTAGGGTTTTACTTAAACAAGAAATTGCAAAAAAAAATGTACAATAATTTTAAAAGGGGATGAAACCAGTTGTAGTAAATCAACTCTGGATAGGTATGTGCTTAAACCTTATAGTATGTTTTTCTACTTATATAGAAGAGCTATCAATTTTATTTTAATAGAATTATTCATGGTCATGACTCATGAGAGATGGGTTCTTCTAGATTACTCATGAAATGTGGATCAATGAAGATTTGACTCAAACTAGACAATTGGCTCCTTGTAAATCATCACATTATTTGATACACTGAAAACACTACTCATTAGAAACTATTAATTATTATCAATAGCAATGTAGCACCATTATTTAACAAAACCTTTAGGGAAGATTTTACATGAATGAGTCTAATGATTAGGAAAGCCATGCTTAAACATCAAATTTAATGTCATATGATGAAGAGCTCTAACCTATAGATTTTAACAAACACTTTAGGAATAGTTCTAGCAAATGAGCCAATTATGTATGGACTATACTTGACATTTGTAGCAACACTAGCATAGTTTAAAAAAATGTAAGGAAATGGTGAGATTCTCAAAAGTGCAATAGCTCGAAACTGATGGAACTAGTTTCCTTCTCCTACTAGCCTGATTAGTGTGGATTTTTGAGGCCACCTTTCAAGCCATTTCTATGTTAGAAAAGAGATATGACCATTATAAGATATCTTAAAAATTCAATAAGCTAAATTTTATCAACATGGAACCACAAGATGATGGGCAAAAATTTACATGTATTTGGCTGCGAAAGGCAGACCCAATTAAGTAAGGCAAGGACATGCCAATACTGGCTTTTGCCATTATTATCAGGAATCCAATGTTGTATCTGAATGTCATTCTAGCTAGCCACATTGAAGGTGCAGAAGGTAGAAAAAAAGAAGGAAACAAACCCATTGGCCCAATAAGCACAAATACAAGTGCTTTCACACTAAAAGTTGTTGCTTCCCAATCCAAGATTGGTATAATCACCTACCACAAGGAAAAACATAAGACTTTTATGAGAAGAAGTTTTCTTTTTTAGAGCAAAGAAAGGCAACATCCATGTAATTTTTCTTCCAACACTAATGCAAGAACAAAATTAATTCTAGCCTGGCTAGTCACAAACAAATGATCATAAACTCTAGCAAAAGATGTGGAGCATTCTAAACTAAATATATCTTGCTCCTCCATCTACTTCTCCAACACTTACAAATATATACAGACCACCTGGAAAATGATAGTGACTCACAATCATTTTCAGCCAAATAGGCAGAAACAACTACAAGCATACATGAATGTGCATTCACATTAACACACATAGAGAAACATCAATGCTTCCCTCCCTCTAGCTTATTCTCATATTATTTTTCATATAAAACTAAATTATGTCAAGAAAAATTGTCAATTGCAGTGGATAAGTCAAAAAACTATCATAACATGCACTCAAAAAATAATGCCATCTCAATTAAGTTGGATGGTATACCAAATTTATCAATGATGAAAAGAAAATGAAAAGTTAATTTTATAAGTCTCTAAAGAAAAGCACTAGGAGTTAAAACATTTCAAAACCTAGTCAATTAGAATTGGCATTCCTAGATGATGAAATTAGCTACAAGTGCCAATAGAGAAAAGAATAATAAAACCACCTTAATCCACCAATATATGCAATACTTGTCTATTTTTTTAAGAACTTGCAACCTCCCAAATTCTTGGGGCTCTAGTTCATCTAAAAAACCTAATCTAACACAATCAATTTTTTCCTAACATGTTACCTGCCTAACATTCTGAATGACTTCCCTCATTGATTCAATGAAAGCAATGGACAACTTCTTGTTCTTGTCTTTAATATGAATAGGCCAATCTAGTTATGTATATTTGTACACATAGATCACAAAAGGAAAGGTTAATGAGAATGATTTATATAACCATAATTATATGTAAAACAACTCAGTTTAACTTATTTCTATAGATCAAAATGTTATAAAAATAGCACATCATGATCCTACAGGAGAATTTAGAATTATTACACTCAAAGTGAATGCCTTCTACTATATAGATTTCTTTTTCTGGTTACCACTGTATGTCTTCAGTCTGACACCCTCTAAGAAGTCCATGTGTGGAATGATAGGGTCTTGATCTGGATATTTTAACCCAAAAAACCAAAATATTCAAGTTAATACAATTCAAAAATCTTTTCCACCTTATCATAGCTTTCAATTAACAACTTGCTAAAGTAAAAGTCAAGCTAGATGGAATGTTCATATCAAGAAGAACCACATGAGTCTAAAATACATTGGTGAACTTTTTAATCAAGTAATGTTTCTTACTTGTAAGAAAACCTCAGAAACACAAAAATCGATAATATGAAAAGTTCTCCATAATTGCACATTAAATAAATAGCTATAGATCTAAATAATAATAAAAAGGAAACTCGACACCAACTTGTATTGGGAATAATTGGTGACAATTTTAACAACTCCTTTTAGTTTTTGAAACTTGACATACATGACTACCTGCTTTATAGATTTTATCTCAATGTGTTTCGATAATCCAAAAAGCCATCTTCCATTTAAACTAAGCTGAAATTTCAAATAATAGTAAATATAATGTGGCTCTCTTAGAAATGATATTGTCAAGAGGCTTTAGAGAACGCAAAAAGTGTTTCTACACCATGAAACTAACTTCAAGGTTGGATACACAAAACACAATGTAGCTATTTGTTTAAAACAATACATTTCAAATGCCTTAGGAAAAAAATGCCTTAGGAAATTTTAAAGGTGTCTTTGCAACATGAAAGTTGAAAATAATTTACTTAGGTTGGATACCTTAGATAAAATCTCTACAAATTCCTTCATATGATTTTAAATTGGCTTTGGTGCCATCATGTGAAGTTAGGAATTTAACCTGAATCTATCTTCAATAGACATGAAAGATATAAATCCTGGCACATAGCAATTCCTCAACTAAGTTGTATAAATAGAAATTAAAATCTTGTGTGATGTGATTAATTTGAAGAACATCAAACCTAAATTCCCTCTTGTGGATGCATATTCATCATCAAATAAGTGTATCAAAGACTTGCAAATTAGATAATCGTCTTAAGATATCTATTACACCAATGAGAGTCTGACACTCTCTAAGACCGAGAAAACTTATCTTTGCTAGGTTGGTTTGGTTATCTAGACTACAACCCTATGGACAATTAGGATAATTCCTACAAATTGTAATGTCCCCTTTTTATGTTTCTTGGACACTGCGTAAGCTATTGCAATATTTTAGCTGGTTCTATTGATTTATGAATGGTAATTCCAAATGCTAATATGGATAAAATGAACTAATGAATTAATATGCAAGTGTGGGTGTAATTGCAATTAATGCAACAAGTGTATAATGAGCAATGCAATGACAATGAATTATGTAATGGAGATGGGAATAACATATATATATATATATTTACAATTGTAATTTCAATGCCACAATGGAATACAATGAATCTAACAAGGTTGTGACTGCAATAGACCCTAGCAGTTTGAATAATTATATGTGATTGTCTCTGACTTAGCAATTATGGAATATGCACATACCCTACAAACTGTCTTTGATAGGAAATGTAATTTATGCTATTGTGTTAGGATAATTGAATGACAGAGTCATCTCTGATATTCTTTAATATGAATTATGCAATTTTTTGATTTGGAGTCATCTCAGATATGAAAAAATGAATATGCTCTGAATATGGTTCCATCTTTGATCTTCTGTATTAATGCTTGCACTTTAATATATAAGGTTGCAATAGCAACATAAATGCTTAGCCCCCTAAAAAAAATATACGACAATGCTACACAAAGATGACTAGTTAAAACATATCTCATACCTTGCCACTAATTGCCTCTTGAAGCTTTGGATGTGTTTATATCATCATCCATATTATCTTTGTTTAGCTGCTAGATTTTAAAGCAATTAGTTTAATGTCAATGTGTCCATACTTGCAAATTATTAAGCTATGACCAAGGTAAGACGTTGAGTACTGACCTTGTCTACCCCTTCTGCTTTTGCAGTTGAAGGATCATGATACAAATCACACCCTCCATAATATAAAGAAGAACCAAGGAAAGCATTAATCAAGTTCTAACTCTTGCTACTTTGATACTTTTATGAATTTCTACTTGCGTACATAGAAAAGAATTTCAAATTTGTATAAATACAAAATTCATATCTCTCTCAAGAGCAAGCAAAGATGCCATTCCCAAACCTTCAAGCTATTAATATTATAATAGTAAAGGAATGCACAAATAGCAAAAGTGTAGGGACTTGCAAAGCATACAAGACATTTTCAACTAGAAAGGAAAAGAAAGGAAAATGAATTGAAAAAAAAATTCATGAAATGATGTACTTTGAAATCAACAAATACCTTCTTATATTATTCAAACATTATGTTGTAGACTTGTAGGAAAATGACAATAGGAGGCCAGAGTTGCAACAGTGGCCTGTGCTCTAACTATTTATGTACTTAAAGGTTAGACCCAATAAAACCAAGAAGGAAACATCTCATTCAGAATATCCATAACAAACAAGGGTTGTAGGGTAGCTTAGTTACTGCCAGAGTTGGGGTAGGTTGGCTATAGAAAAGCTTGATAGAAGGAGGAACTAGGAGTCTTCGTGGACTAGGCATCATGGTTGGTTTCTATAGATGTAGGTATAGTGTTATTATCTGATAAAAAGAGGAACCATAGTTTAGTTGGCAGAACACTATAGCAGAATATGTAGCCTCGTTTCTGTGAATGAATTGTCATATCATGTTATTAACTAATGAAGAGAAGAGCCACAATTCAGTTGACAAAAAAGTACAACAACAGTGTAAATGATCTTATATACACTACAAAAACAATGTGAGATATCTTACACTTAAACATCTCTCACATTTAAATGTATATGAATTGAACTTCAGAGAGATGAACCATAAATAATTTCTTGCCTACACTAGAGTACAATTTCTAGAACAGTACAATAGCAATGTAAAAGATCTTATATACATTACAAGAGCAATGTGAAAGAACTTAATTTAAGTGCTGAAAATGAAATAAATGAGATAACTATCTATAGCGAGAAAAACATTGGCATGGGGTTTGTATTAAATTGACCATCAATTCTATAATTAGAATAGAGAAGCAACAATTCAGGTGGTAGAACACTATAGCAAAATATGTAGCCTCATTTTTATGAACAAATTGTCATATCATGTTATTAACTGATGAAGAGGAGCCACAGTTGACAAAACAGTACAACAGAAATGTAGAAGGTCTTATATACACTACAACAACAATGTTCAAGAGTACCATGAAGGCAAGAAACAATGATTTTTGACAGAAGCAACACTTCACCGATTTGAACAAAATTGAATTGTAGTATTGGGTTTGTAATAGGATTCTTATGACAAGATTCTTGTGAATTAAAAAAATGCATATTTTCATAGCAATAACATACTTAATATGAAGAGAAATTTTGTCCATTAAAAGAGCAAGCATAGTTGAAAATAGAAGGTAGTTTCATAAAGGAATGACACTGTCGTAATTATAAAATTCCCTACTGCTGCAATTGAGGTTAATCATGAAACCATTTACAGACAAGGAGCATTTTTAGAGAAATATCTCTAACTGGAGCATAGGCCAAGTAAAGCAGATATAGATAATGTGATAAAAGGTTTCTAGCAAAGGAATTAGCTAATTACATCTATTGAATACCCAACACAGAAAGATTGGATGTCTCACTTTTTGTTCATATTTTCGAATTTTCTCTTAAACACACTAGTTAGGACACAACTAGAACAAATAATGCACACATTAGAAGATGTATGATACAACTAGTCACTATTGACATGAACTACATAGAAAGGCACAGTATGGAGAAGAGATAGAAATCCATGGTTGTGAGAATTAGTTGGAATAGAAGAAGCTTTAAAAATGAAATACACTTGTTACAATGTATCGTAACAACATCAATGCATTAGAAAATGTATGATAGTACAATTCACTACTGACATTCATAACAACACAGAAAGGCATAGTATAGAGAAGAGATAGTCATCCATGTTTGTGAGCATTAGTTGGAATATAAAAAGTAGCTAAAAAAATGAAATACACTTATTACAATGTATCATAAAAACATTACTGCATTAGAAAGTTTTGAAGGGGATTAGAAGACATAGCACTATCAATGTAGAATGGTACATGAATCATGTGAATAGAAGAAAATCATGGGAAAAAAGTAAGAGCTCTCATCAAAAGTAGATATTAGACATTCAAGCACAATAACCTCATGGTAAAGAATAATGACATATAACTCTTACATATTATTTCTTAAAAGTTTTTGTAAATCAATGTTTATAATGTAATAGAAAATACAAAAGAAATCAACCAAAGCTCCTCTTTGAAATAGAAAATGCAAAAAAATCAGTCATAGCTCCTCTTTGAAATAGAAAATGGAAATGACATGAGCCCAACAATATTAGCATCGAAGATTTGACAAAAATAATAAGTTCTTTTGATTGACTAATGCAGCTATAGTTGCATACACAGCCAAGGAAACAAGACAAATAATTGTAAATTTAGAAAGAAAGAGAAATAGGGCATCCCATAATTTCAACAAAGCCAGAAAATAACTCTTTCATTTCTTTTTATCATACACTATTACATTAGATACAAATATATGCAAAGATTAAGCCCTATACATCTTACAGAGCTACATGAGCATTAACTAATAGTTGACTAAAGGTTTGCATGATGACCACATTAACCACAACATTTTAGTGCATAAGAAATGGAGTTTAGAGCTCCAGTTTGGCAATGAAGTGAGACTTATCAAACTAAAGTGAGAATTAACTATTAACACTGTGGGCAATGTGGTAAATAAAATGATACAAAAATTGATAAATCCACTGTCAACCAATAGCTAGTAGTGAATTTTGTGGAGAGAATTCACATCTTTGAGGCATGTGGATCATAAGAAAAGTATGTCGAGATATCTGTGGTGTGTTTGAATGGCTTGTTTCAAGCTCTTGTTGAAATGCTTGAACTAGACTCCCTAACTTATGCCAAGATTATCCATGGTGCAGCTAATCAATTTCTTGCTATAGATCCCTTGTGTCATACTAGAAGAATAGGGAAAAGGCCATAAATTGCCATTGTAATCACTAACACCCTTTTACCAGCATTTTTTCATACCATCCATGGTGATAAATTGGGGAAAATGTGTGGACATTTGTGAATATCCTTTAGTCCACACAAAATAGAAAGACCAACTCTCACCTAATACAATGCTAAACTATTGAAATATTGTTTTCATCTCTCTTGGCCACCCTTTAATTCTCTATAAATTTTTCCTATAACTGGAAGTCCAATGGACATGGTATTTGTACTTCAAGTAGCAGGCATTTTGTTATTTTATAGTTACGTACATCCATCCCTCTATACTTTTTATGTTTTCTATTTAACATCATTGAGAAGCATGCAAGGTGTATAGATATTTTAATTAGACTTAATTATGATGAAATATAATAATAGATTATATGGTGGTTTGGAAGAGCTATGAATTCAAATTAGAAAGACAAGTAACATTATGAGAGCTTCCCTCTCAATTCCACTAAATTTTCATTCAATAGAAGAAATCATAAAATTAATCTCACAAAATGAAAATTTTAAAACTAGATGACATTAAGCAATCTATGTTAAGGCTTGCAAAAGGCTTGAAAAGGGTTTAAACTATATATGATAGATTGGTATTAGATATAGGCAACTTAAAATTGGATATAGTAGAGGAAGTCTACTGTTCTCTTGAATGTGTTCAAGAAAAAGAGATATATATTGTTTTGACATTATTATTAAAACCAAAATTGAAATATTTCATAATGTTTAATTCCATAGTAAAGTTAAAACAAAAATGATGGAAACAGGGGAAGAAGAAATAGAAAAGAAACATGAAAGTTATATTAAATATTAAAATGAAGCTATGCACCAGTCTAAGCTTCAGCTCTTTCATAGCATAGCTACATTATTTTTTCTCAACTCATGGCATCATCTTTTACTCAACTTGAAGCTTGCATCTTACAATTCTACATAAGCTAGATCCCACTAAGAGTGAAATATGGAGAGTGAAAGGTGCATGAAGCATCCAAGGTGGTATATAGATATTTTTATTAGAGTTATATGATAAAATATAAGAGTCAATTCTATGGTATAAGAATTGATTCTATGGTTGAATGAGAGAGAAGGGAATTCAAATTAGAAATCTTGCCTCTTATTCCACTACTTAAGTTTTATCTAACCAAAGCAATCACGAAATTAATTTCAGGAAATGACAAATTAGTCTTGGATTTCCAGGCATACAGTAATGAAAAGTGTCTTTGATACAATTAACATATTACTAAAAATTCATATACTATTCTGACATTATTATTGGAACCATTTGAAATATTTTATTAACATTTTAATCTCATGGTAAATTAAAATCCAAAATCTCATGGTAAAGCATAATCCAAAATGATGAAAATAGGGAAAGCGTGAAATTTATAGTAAATAATTGAATGACACTATGCAACAATCTAAACTTTGGCTCTTCCTAGTCATAGTTGCATTATCTTTTCTCAACTCAAGGCATCATACTTTAGGCTTGCATCTTATAGCTAGAAAAGTTGGATTTGACCAAGAGAGTGGATACAAACTAAAAACTCAAACAATGTATAGCAAAATAAAAAATTGTAGAGGAGAGAATACTAACTTAAAATTAAAATAGTTCCTTTTTTATAGGTAAAATTAATATATTTCTTGCTATCCACAAAGCATGTAAAATTTGTAGATGGGGTAGTAGATGGATTGGAGAAATTAAAGTGAAATACACTCAAACCTAGCACTAGATCTACTAAATATTTATCTTGATCCTTAATGTTGTAGACATGATGGACTATACACAGATAACAACTTCTGACATAGTTGTTTGTACAAGACCTGAAGTAGTGGTGACTACTTTTTTCTAGCTTTATGTATTATTTTTATTGATTGAGTTACTTGGAGTTTGTTCAAAGAGTAACTGACAATCTTTCAAATATAGATAAAAGTTCAGGCATTATTGTTGTGCATAACAAGATAGTGCCCTAATGTGCCTCAATTTCACAAAAAAAAATTTCTGCAGTGACTATAGAAATAAGGATTCGAAGCCCCATTATAACTTTTTCCTTCCACTTATCGGAGTTGACCTAGAGCATAGAACATTAACAAACCACTCTGAAATTTACCCTCTTCTTTATCTCAAATTTTATACATGTATGGTTCAAATAGTTAATGTTCTGAAAATTCCATAAGTGTGCAAAGTGTTCACTATACTTTCATTATAATAAGAATAGCAACATGATACTAGTTATCGTCACCATTTTTTTACATAAACATTTGCATGTTACATGAAGACCTTTGGGGGTGCAAAAAAAACCAACACATACTCAGGAATCTAAACAAATTGGAAAAAGTAATAAAATTAGAAAACTCAAGTGCCATATCAAGATTGTTCATCATGTTTACTAACCATAAAATAACAACCAAAAAATATTAGAATGACCAATCAAAAAACATACATACTCAAGGATATAAAAAAACTAAAAAAAATTTAAAAAATTGGTTCCACAGCAAGGATGGTCATCATGTTTACTAAACATAGTAAATAAATTAACAAATATTAGAATGTTACACCATTCAGTAAATATACTAATGAATTGGAAAAATCTTACAAGCTCATCTCTCTCTAGAAATAATAAATCTTGAGAAATAAAGAAAGGAGACAAAGCAAGAAGAGAAAAATAATTGTAGATCTTTGAAACAAAAGACTGGTATAACATACAAATGGAAGACATAAAAAAGATGACCATTTAGGTCCTGTAGGTTTAAGAATCTCATAGGTTTTGTACCAAACCTGAAGGGGAAAAATGTTTGTATGTTAAAAAAGGATATATGTGATTTAGCCTGAAACACAACTTTTACAGAACAATTTCATGGTCTAGTTAGCAATCTTAAGTTTGGAACAGTACTATAAAGTTGAATTTTCAAAAATAGATGAAATCAATCTTCTCAATGGACATAGAGGGGTCAACTACAAAAACTATGACTTTAGGTTAACAAATATTTTTATTAAATCCATTTAGCTATATCCTAAGATTGAAGTGGGGATAAGAATTAATTTTGGGGCGGTCATTTTAAGCTGAGGCAAGACCCAAGCCAAAATAACAAGCTTAGAAAGCAAGAAACCCTCTCTTGTGGTAATGAATCACATGTCCATTTGCCAGTGAAATAAGCCCTTATTTTGGTGGTGGATCATTCTCATATTTGTCAGTGATCTAATCATTTTCAATGATTCTATCCATGCATTAAAGGTTGAGGGAGGAATAGGAAGTCAAGTTTGGGCATGACATTTCAACTGAAGAATTTAGATAAATAAATAAAAAATAATGTTATCTGGCTCCCCAAAACAGTAAGGAATAAATAGAATTAATGCAGGTAGGAAAATTGGTTCATAAAAAGAACAAATTATCACATCAATTTTAAAATAAATATATTTGAAGCAAGCATAAACATTTGCAATAAGGCAAAACAAAAATTCAGTACAATGAGCATGGATACAAATAGGGAATTCTAAGCCTGTATTTGATGCAACTGTCTCCTTTATGGAAAAGCCCTATTCTTTCTTAGTTAGCCATCTATTTGATTTTTTATGTAGGAAAACTTTCCTTAGTAGCAATATGTCGAGTGGCAAAGCTCTTTCATAAAATACCTTAGCCTAACTATGCACAATGCATTTAAGGGAAACATAACTTAATTGTACTATTTTCAAAGTGATAACTAGATAGCAAGTCTTCTAGAAAATCTTCCAAATAGCCTAAATGCAAGAAAATTGTGAGAAATACTCTACAATAGCAATTCTTATAGAGCCTTTCTAAAGACTCAACTGGAAACAAAAAAGGAATGCCTCAATATAGGTTTCAATCATGCCCAAGTCATTTAAGGGAAACATAAATATTAAACAATATTTACTATCATTCATAATAGGTCCTTTGTACTCAGTAACATAGCTTCAAGTGCTACATTTTCATGGCTAATTGAACACATGTAACTTAAGCCTAAAAGAAAAAGAAGGGAACCACTAAAAATTTATAGCAAGTTGAAGTCTATAAAAGACATCACAAGAGTCCATCTAAATATAAGGCCTGATGATTTGTGCACCACCAATTGGATGTGAAAGCACTTAAATTAAGAGTGGTACATTAGGACCCTATATTGTTCCCATAAGCATTCATGCAAAAGAAATGGTCAAGGTGAAGAAACATGTAGGTTTAGGGGCTTTATGAGATGGAGCTGAATCAAGCATGAAATTTAATCCATTGTCTCTATTTAATAGAACCAAAATAAGTATTTGCTCATCTGGAATCTTTATATTTTTTCAGACTGAGAAATCCTAGATTTCTAGAAATATGATAAGACATACATTATACAAACTTGAAATAAATGAACAGTGTAAGCAGAAAATTCTTTGAGGCAGCAAAAGAAGAGGAAAGGTTTGCCATACCTTTGATTGCCCTCCAAAATCACATGGTCATAGTCCTCTTATCCATATGCCCTACACATTATAATCTAATATTCAGGCCCTAATTCCATAGAAGAAAACTTGAACAATAAAAGTCCCCACCATTCATCTTTCCTCATACAAAAATAAATTAAAACCCCATTATCTTCAAGTTGGATAAATGCATACAATCCATCATATTCAAATTAAGGGTTGTGAATGCAAAATAAAAAATAAAAAAGGAAAATAAATACATGCATACCAGCATTGAAATCCAAAGAGCACAAACCCTAGAATCAAACACGGGCTACCAATTCATATCTACTACTCTAAATCAAAAAGAACAAAATATAGAAAGAGAATTTCCTAACTTTTCACTTTCTGTATTGCCATAATCAAATGCTCCCAATTAGCACATCTTCAAATGAACCCGCATGGGTGAGTAAGAAATGTTTCTTTTTTTTATATGTAAGCCCCATGTTGGTCAAAATTTTGACCAACATAAGGCTTACATGTAAAAAAAAAAAGAAATTTTTGCCTTAACATTTTGACCAACCTAAACTTATTTAGTTGATGGTCAAAATTTTTGGTAGAAAAATGAGGTTAAATGTAGTAGTGCTCTAAGGTTTGGATTCTAGCATCATGCTCATCATCTCCCCTGGTGGGCTACTCTGCCTGTGCCTCCACTTGTTGTTGCCTCAATGTCACCTCCTCCTCCTCCACCACCACCTCTCTAGTAGCCTATGCCCTCGTTTGCCTCCTCCCACATTGGGAACCCTCCCAAACCTCCATTCATCTCCCTCCTCCTCATCCTCCTCCACCTCCACCTCTTCCTCCTCCATGTTCCCTTGTTGTGGGTAGCACACTGGCTTTGTAAAATGTGGAAATGGATGTCTTTGCATCTCATATAAATAGGTAGGATCTACCCCTGCATTAGCTACATCTAGGAAATAATCCTAGGGAGTCCACATTAGAGTTATTGTCTCTTAGATGGTTGTATGGTAATCCAACATAGGCAACCATCCTCATGCCTCATCAGAGTGAAAATGAGCATAGGTGGTCGTCTCCACTGAAATCACTTGTTTCTCTATGAACTACCTCCATACCCAGCTAATCATGAATCTCTCAACAAACACCATGTGCTTGCCTACTAGTGGTTTTCTATATCGCATTTAATCTAGCTCCTAGTCATCTGACCATCTATGGCACTCTCAATAGGGCCACCATGTAAATGTTGTCATCTCATCAAATATTTGCCAATAATAGGTAACATCCCCACTATGAGTCTGGAGGACAAATCCTGCATATCCAAAAATGTATGGCTAGCTCCGTCCCCATGCTTGCACCCATTGTTGGATCACAACAATGTGCTCCCATGCCTAGATCTAAACTAGCATTGCTCTGCATGCCCAGGAATGACCCTCATGGTACACTACCTGATGTAACTCATGATACATATCTACTAGTATCGTTGGCCCCCATGCCATCCTGCATGACTATGCAATCAAGTCCACCATCAATCTACCCCATCCCAATGGGAAGCCCTTCTAGCTCTTGTCAGTCACCAAGGCTTGAGAAACTAACAAATATAACAAGCTTGGCAAGGGGTAATCCATGCCATACTTAGTAATGTGTCACTCACAACTCAGATTGCAGTCTAGGATGGTAACATCCTAAAACATTTGTTCCATCACTGCTTGCCCCTCTATTGAGATCTAGTCATAGTACACTTGTGACATATTACCAAACTTGGAATTAGTATACCTCACATCAATATCAGAACTTGCAAAACATGACACAGCAATCAAACATACAACTCATTGGATCACCATAGCAAGGTACATAGAGGATGCGATATACATCCTCTAATGTGATCGAGGCCTCCTCGGTCGACAAGTGAAAGGTGTTATGCTCACTATGCCACCACTCAGTTAGTGTAATCAATAGCCCATGGTTCACCTGAATATGGGGCATTAATATCACCCATCTCAAACCCATACTCGAATATACCAGTAAGCTCATCATCTGTCAAATGTTGTATAACTTGCAACCCCACCACTTTGGAGGTTCTGATGAGAAGTGCTAAAAACACTTCCTGCAACACAAAATATGCAAACACTAGTACAACATCATAAACATGATAAAAAACACACAATTCAATGACAAATGTTTCAAAAACAAACTATGCAACATTTCTTGTTATATTCAAGTGATATAATATGTTGATTCAATGTTGTACAATACATTTTTGTATACTAGTGTGATACATCTTTTTTTGTGTGATTTTTGCACCGGCACGTGCAACAAATGGGTACATTCCATATGATATAACCTAAAACAACAGTGTGATACATTTTTTGACTTGAAGTATCATGTGATATTTTACAAAGTACCTATGTGATACTTGTAAAATATTGCATGATATTCTGGGTTTTTACCCTCAAATTGTGCAAAAAGGTACAAAAAAGCTTATAAATATGAGAAAAAAATACAAACTTACCGGCATCCCATAGCGGTCTGATCGGTTGTGCAACCAGTTGCACTCAAAATGGTGTCGATCAATCAAAATGCCTACACATGCCATTTTCTCTCTTCTAAGAACTCTAAGCTCTCCAAATTCACAAAAGAAAAAATGAATTTGAAATTGATACTTGGACCCCTTTTATAGCCACCGACCTCATTTTGACCTAATTTTTAAACTCCTCAGAATTCCATGAAAATTGCACCCCTAGCTAATTTTGACATCCTAGATCCACTTTCAGGATTGAAATCAAAATTTGAGTTCATCTTAATAGTCAAAATTTCATTTTAAATTTCTACCTTCTTCTAAGCAGTTAGTCAACCTTTTAAGGTCTAATCTTCAAATCATTGCTGGGGCATCTTCATTTCTTCATGTCTTCATCATTTCTATGCTTCATATCTACTTAAAATTCACCTTTTCATGTCTAAAATCACCTTTCTACTCAATTTGACCTATTTTTATGTTTTATCCTTCATGGTCAACTCTAGTCAAACTAGGGCATTCTATCACTACTTTGTGGTCAATCTTTGGTTCTAATCATCTATCTGTCATCTTTGACATTGTTATATCTCAATTTGCTTGTGTCTAGCTCATTTTTGCATCCTCTTACCTCATTTCAATTTTGATCCTGAGGGGACAAAAATACTCTATCATTGCTTGTTACAGCTATCTATTTCTTAGGAGCACATGTTTGATCTTTTCATTTTATCTCAATCTATCTACTTTACTAGGTGTTAGCATTATTCTTGAATTTTGACATTGTCTTTTTCCTAGTGTTCATTACTATTGCTATTAGGTTGTACACTCAGGATTTGTTATCTCTTTCTACATTTCATTCTTCAGAATTAGATATCTATATCTATTGCTGCCTACTTGGCTTCTATTTTCTTTTACGTAATGTATTTCAAGATTGATCACACATTAGTAAAAGAGGAGCAAATTTAATCACCTAAAAATGGTCATCTCAACTATTAGCCCCCTTCTTAGCATTTTGGCTAATTTAATTAATCATTTACCTAGACCAAATTGCTAATAATTAATTAATTTGATTATAGCCTATAGTTTGACTATCCTATCCTAAGTTCATTATTTGATTAAAAGAACATGTCCCCTTTTAATTAAATAAAAGACCCCATTCATCTAACCCACTTAAAGTGCACACATAAAGCCCTTTTTCTATTCTACAAATTAAAAGAAAAGGCTTTGTGACTTTTGTCTTATATCAGAGTCAACTTATATTTTATTGGTTGACTTGTGTGTGCACATGGATCACTCCTCTTTTTTAACTCCACCGTTGCTCTATTATCCGTAAGAATTTAAAAGAGAGAACTCTCTCGCTCTCAAAGGATTCATCGACCATTTGAAATATTGTTATGCTACAGGTTTTCTAATAGGTTTTCTTTGGAGCCTTGTGGAGAACTTCTCATTCTTAGTCTAATTATATCATCACCATTGCATACTAGTTTAGAAGCATGTTGCATGTTGCTTAGTTTTCATTTTACTAATAGCTTAAATCACATAGTTTAATAGTGGGATTTGTAACACTTTCATATTGCTTAATATAGCTGCATTTTTCATTCTCATTCTAGCTTACTTCATATTTGCATCGCAACTTTGAGGCATCCTTAGTAGACATTTTCATTCTTGCATCTCGTCTCTAAGAAAACCTCCCATTGCATGGTTTACTAGCAAGAAGAGCATTCCTAAGGCTCAATTGACAACCCTCATATTTGAATAATAGTCTCTTGCACTCCATGGATAGGGAGCTCTAAGTTGACATCCAAGTATTCCAAACTCATGGAATCACTTGGATAGAATGGTTTAGAGTGGGAAAATTTCTTAGTGTAAACTTGGCACCAAAGAAAGACTTTGCATAGCACAAGTCATGTTGGTGTTCTTTTTTTGGACAATCACCTTTTGTTAATTCCTTCAAAGAGTTCAAGAGTTGCAGGACTCCTATTTCAAGCACCTTCTCCTCACATAGCATGGTTGCTACCTCAGTGTTCTCTAGACATTCCTTTGCATAATGATCTCATTGGTTACATTTAAAGTAGGCCTTCCCATTTTCATTTTTTCCCTCATTTTCCACAAATGGCTTCTTGGTCTGCTTAGGTGCCCCACTTGTAGTAGACTTAGGCTTTTGCTTGGCATCAAAATTCTTTTTGTAAGGAGAGTTGTTTTGCCACTCATTCCTTGTTGAAAAGCCTTTCTTTCATTCATGTTATCATCTCAAGCTCCCCCAAAGCCCTTGACAACATCTCCCTTGTAATCCAACAAGTGATATGTGGCTACAACTATTTCAGCTAAGGTTTGAACATGTTTTCCATATCAACTCATCTACAACCCATGGTTGTAGATTATATATGAAAAGTTGAGCTTCTTGAAATCATTCAACTTTGTGCACTCAAGGTCCAAGACTTGGAAGGCACAAACATAATCCCTTTGTGCTTTAGCTCATCAAAGAGAGCTTAGATAATCCTATCACTATTGCCTAGTTGAAACTGGTTCTGCAAAGCCACCTTCAATTCTTGCTAGGTATTGATGGATCACATAGAATTTCTAGTTTGGGTATCCTCTAAGTGCATCCTACACCATAGCTTTGTACTCCCTGTGAGGCAAGTTGACTTTCTTTACCTAAGACTCATCAGATAAGCCCACCACATTGGACAAAAACTCATCGACATCCCATATGAATTTTTCAAGAGCTTTTTCATCTTGGCCTCCATCACATGTACCCACAAAACTTGGAAGTTTCAGCACATGCATCCCACCTTACAACAAGGAGTTGTACAATGAGTGGCCTTTGTGTAGGTAATACAACTCTTTCCTCCAATGGCTTCCTTGTAACCTTTGACCTTCATGGAAAGATCAATAATAGATGCCTTAAGCAAGATGAGATGATCATCAAATTCTCCCACCTCCAATGCTTCAATGCATACATCATGATCCATCAACAAGTCCTTGGTTTTGGGTTGTGTCACAATGCCACCATGTCTTGTTCTCACATTGGTTCTATCATGGTGGGTTGTGTCACTGTGATCTTTTGATTCTACCATTAGAGCCTGAACTCAAGCTTTATAGATTCCTCAAGATAGCTCAGTTCAACAAACACCACCTTATTTATTTTCCCCAAGAAAAATTCCATCTCATTCACCAACTCACCTAGTCAACATACACTAGATACCTTCCCGAGTTGATCAGCTCTGATACCAATTATCATGAGGCCAAAGCGATCCCCATGCGGTACTGCCTTTGAAACCCAAGTATGACAACTTAGATCTCAATACAAGCTACATCTTCAACCTTAGAAATGCAAAAACTAAACAACCAAGGCAACCATATCAAGCATACAAGATATCAAAACATTCAACCAACTATTAATCCATAAACGCAAAGATACAACAGACCAAACCTTGAGCTTCAATGCATATTTTTTGGTCATGATCCATGTGGTCTTCATGAAGCATTGCACCTCAATGAAATCACACCTTCAATTCAAGCTTAGTAGAGTTTGTAGGAGATGTGTGTTTATATTTCCAAGCCATTTTGCAAGTAAGCATACCCGATCTCCAAATTTTGTCAACACCACTTTTAAGGACCACGCTATTATATTTTCTTTTTAAAAATGTATCCCTATTTCTCAATCACAAATGTTCAAACCCCGACCATAGTTACATTAATATGTTATTTTCCTCTAAATACCAATCTCAAATCTTATTTGCTAATGCAATGTGTAGAGCTTTTCATGACAATCATTTTTATCTCTTAATAAACCAAACTAGGATTACGGATCTTTGTTTTAACTTGATTAAAAACTACATAGATCAATTGTTAAATAACGTTGAGCATTTTTCTCCATTTGTATCATTTTGTACTTTGAGAAATTGCACAATTCATTCCACGTCAAGGATTCCCAAAAGTGGAGAACCTGTACAACAAAGATAATATACATAATCAAATCTTTCATTTTACAAAATATCTTTTAGTTTTTGTGTTACCAAAATGTATTATCATAAATTTTGTTGAAATTGTAGAATAATATCTTGCATTTGCACCAATTTTTGATTGAGAGAAGTAGTTTGATGACTCTAATTCTATGTTGGAAGAATTGATTCCACTTCCAACTCTCAAAGCTATGAACAAAGGACCTCCTCTACTTCTTCCATCCTCCACAATCTCATCCTCAACTACTCCAACTTTGCCATTAATTTGCTTCAAACATTTGGCTCTCCTCTAAATTTCTTTACATTTCCTAATTAAATAGATTGATTTTTTCTATTATTAATTTTAAATTAACTTTTTTCATCATTTTTTATAGGTAATTGGCCAAAGCCTAGATTATTTATTATTATAATTAAGATTAATTTGTATTGTGTGTTAATGTCAAGTAGATTTGAACCCAAGACCTCCTAATGAGAGGCTCACAATTTACCACTGTGTTGTAGGCTCTTGCCTAATAACATTTTTCATCATTAGATTTTATGGTAATTTAATTTTTTAAGCTATATATTTTTCCTAAATTTATATTAACCCTAGTGAATAAAAAATGATTGGTAACACCAAAGAAAATTAACAAACCATTTAAATTAGAAATATTTGACACATGCAAGTAGTAATAAAGAATTCATTAAAAACCCTACACTTGATTCATACTCTAATTTGAATTTCATAAACACACAATTTAATTTAAAGAAAAGCATAAATTCTTTATGTTTCCAAAGAAATCCAAAGAATTTCTAACTCAAAAACTATCTCAACTCAAAATGAAGAAAGAATTTTCGAGGAGTAAGATTTTTCTCTATTTTGGAGCCCTAAATCTTTATATTTAGATCATCCTTTGCATTCTTATTCTTCTTTATTGGCAAGATGGAAGGATTTGAGAAGTTAGAGAAATCAATAGGGGTATTAGCCATTTTTTCCCTTGAATTTCCTTATCTTCACAAATAAAAATATGAGCTTTAGAATTTTTTCACCACTTTCTTCACTTTTTCTAATTTTTTTAAATTTTGTTTGTTGGAGGTGATAAAAAATTTCAATGAACAAAAAAAATGAATAACAATAAAGTTTTTTGAAAAAAATGAAAAATGGTTGGCTTTCACTAAATGACTGACAATAAAGTTTTTCGACAAATACAACAAAAATGGTTGACTTTTCCCAAGTGAGACATCACGATTTCTCATTGGGATGTTGCCACATAACTTAGCCTATCGACTGAAAATAGTTTATTGATGTTATAAAATGTTTATAAGATTATAAGTGAGAAAAAGAAAAAGAAATAAATAAATTAGAACTTCAATTGATAGTAAATATAAAAAGTATATAATATAATATATTTATTTATTTTTTTAAACCTTTAAATTGGGTTTGGCAAGTTCTTTGGCCAACATGTTTTAGGTCAAAATCATTTCTTTAGACCACTATTTTTCATTCTTCCTTCTTAGTTCCTTATTTGTTATTATGTCTTGTCTATTTTGGCTTGTAGTAGCTAAACTAATTGTACCATATATTACTGGATAGATAAACATGATTATGTTGTGATTAGGAATGTAAAGTGATTTCACTTCTAAATATTAAATCTCACTTAAGTGTTTATGTTCCTGAATAACCATAAATCTTAAGGTGACTCATAACCTAAAAATTGGCATTTTTTTTTCCCTAACTTAAATTTGGTACTAAAATGGAATGACAAAAAGTAATGAACATAAATAAATTTCAAAATTAAATCAAATCTACTATACATGATCAAAATTTCATTTGATAGTACTATGTATGGTAAAAGCTCGTAACAAGGATAATGTATGTGGCAATGTCTCAGTCTAACCAAACATGCACGTGAGCATGATAAGGCTCAAAAGTTATACCAATAAATTAGTACCACAAGTAAAATAATGTATATATATCATAGACATCATATTACTACTCGTCACACCATGCCAAGGATATATAAATGATTTCTACATCTAATAGACATTATTACTTCTTAAAACTTACCGAAGATGTATTAGCCTTGGCTTTGACTCGCTCATCATTCTAACTACAATTATATGTCCCCTACACCTTAAGAGATAATTTTATTATATGTTTATTCATAAACTTAAATTCTTCTAATTTATATAATGTAGGGTTGTATTTAATATAAATTCTACAATTGATCTTCTTCATATTTTCTAAGATTACACATGAATGAATTTGATAATTTACATGTAGGTTAAAACCCTTGCTGAATAGTTGAACATAACATTACTTCCTTTTGAAATAAAATACTTAAATTGTTTATATGTAAGTTTGAATTATACATCTCATTATCTATCTAAATTAAATATATTAAAGAACCCTTTTATTAGAACCATTTCTTCCTCAACCCAAAATGCCCACCAAAGAAGAAGATAAACAATATCAATTAGGCCTATTACTGGATGAAGTAGGAAATGAGGAGAGCCAAGAATAAATTAAGGATCACATAAATGGTTTGAAAATGAGAATGATACAAATGATACCATATGGGAATTAATTTTTTTAAACCCTAGATAAGATAAGATAATATTAATGTCCAACAAGAGACCACAACATAGGTCTATGGGACTAGAGCTTACAACCAAGAAGATAGCACCAAACAGAACACCAAATGGTGCCCATAAAAGAGAAAGCATAAAAACTAAAATAGAAGATGAAGAAGAGAGAAAGAGTCACCCTTAACAAGATTAGAATTTAGGGATCCTTCCTCAAAAGGATGAAGGACAACAATGAATGAGAAGGACAAGGGAACCCAAGGGCTCTATTCTTGAAGGTGACCAAGATCAACACTCAAAGTATTTGGGTATGAGTACATTATGGAACATCTTTCAAACTTTGATCCTTTATTTTTTCAAAAAGATGAAATGAATTTTAAAGAATACTATGACATAAGATGGAACTTGGGAAGACCATTGTGAGATCAAGTATCCCATATCTACAATTTTGATAATGAAGATACTCCTACACTCCATGTCTTATATCATGGCAGAAACCACTAGAATAGTTCATGCTTCATTAATAAAAATGTTAATATTATTGCTCCACCCATGCTTTGGAGGAGGAAAATAAAAGAACAAGTCATTTTGACCAAGAGCATGTAAAGTTTATTATGGATGAAAAAGGGTGAAGGGATATTGGTAAAATTTGTGAAGAAGTTAAATTCATGAAAAGATAAGATGAACTTTGAAAAAAGAAAAGTCTACTAGGGTGTATTTCATAGTGCCAAGGAAGAGAAAATAATAAAGATACAGATTATCTTACCAATGTTTTACTATGCACACAATGTTATGAGCAAAATTCCTATATCAACACTAAAATGATATCATTTCATATATGTATCATAGGTGCAAGTGCTAGTATATCATAGTGTTCAATTTAAATTATATATATGAATCTAACATATCATGTTGGTGTACAATTGAATGAAAGAGTTTAAAAATTTGATATGTCTTTTAAAATTTTATATTATAGATAATATTTATATTTCTAAAAATATCTAAGTTGATTAATGATTGATAATGTACAATTGTGATGATTAATTTTGTATATTAAAAATACTTTTTTATATTTACTTCATGAAAATATTTTAATATATGATATAATCATGTGTAAAAAAATTTTCCATTCATATCTTTTTTTCATCCTCATTTACACATATTTCTACATATCAAACTATAACTTACCCATTTTCTCATGCACTATTATACATTTAGTAATTATTGCATATTTATGTTTAGAAATTATTGCTTTGTATAGATAGTGTCACCCCATTATCTTCTTCTTTTTTTTAGTGGAAAAAAAGAGAAATATTGATTTCCATATTTGAAACAAAATGCATAAAATATTTCTAAAAAACTATTGTCACTAAAGTCCATAGAGTAAAAATACAAGGATGTTTACTACAAAACAACTATCTCATTAACTCAAAGGAATTAAAAACTAGAAAGGGTTAGTCAATCTGAATAAAATATAAATCATCAATCCACATAATTTTGAAGGATTAGGAATTAAAGAGATTGATACAAAGATAAGGATATCCAACCCCTAACATTATAGTTATGATTAACATTGTTTAACCATTTAGCCAAATAAACATTAGGAATATGGGTAGAGATTGAAACAAGATAATTTAAATAATACTATAGGTGTTGTCTCGTATCTTTCAACACTCACTACATGGTTAATATATAGTCATTTACATAGCCAAAAAACCTCCTATTTAACATGGAGGTATTAAAACTGATATCTTGGAATACCATTCATGGGCATAACACACTAACCACTAACTATTAAGATACCTTGTATTACTGATGTTAAGTAATAACAACATCACTATATCACTAGTAATTACCTAATTACTAACACCACATATATAATGTAAACATATATTTTCTTAAAAATAATTAACAACAACATTCTAATGTTAGGAATATGAATAAGAAAGATTGAATCAAAACTTGTGAAAGGAAAAACATTTTCCCCACATACAATGCCAACCTTCAAGAAAATATTGAAAATTTATTTTTCAAAAGAGAAGCCAAAATCATGGACTCCATCTCATTTACAACACTTTTCTCACCTAGTTCACAAGTGTTCTCCATAGCCAAATGTATTAGTACCAAGTCCTATGGTTGAGGAAAAAATAAGTCAACCAACTCAACATCGCATCTCTCCCAACAATACCAAATCTTACAATACTTGGATCACCTTGGAAAAATTATAGATATACATTTAAAAAACCCTAGTGAAAGAGGAGACCATTTGCTATCTTTTTTCTTCTTAGTTGAAGATTTAGTTATAGATTCAGCTATAGACTTAGATTGGTAAGAATATAGGGATGTTCCAAATCTAACTTCTTTAAAATCAAAGTGGTTGAAGTAGATAAGAAAATCTCCATAGAGAACTTAACAATTTAGTTTCATTAGATAAATCTAATTTTTTTTTACCATATATAACTAATGAAACTATAATAATTGGCTCATTAATGGAGGGGGGTGGGGGGGGGGGGGGGGGCGCTAATCTTGTGGTAGCACAAGGGAAAAGGTGCAGTGGCAAGCCCCAAAAGCTAGAGGGATAAAAATTTTGAGGTGTGTCATTAGATTAGGACCCACCTACAAGAGGAAAACTTCCAAAATGATAGCTAGTGACCATCTATAAAGGAAAGACCAAATTTTATAAGATGTTATTGGACCCACAAGTATTTTAAAGAACATCAACAAGAATTTTCTTCTCTATGGGATCATTAAAATCATGTACTTAATCAATGGTTAAAATAGTAGAGGATATTCTAGATCACTGTCAACCCAAATAGGATCTTACGTTTCTAACAAGGATGAAGTAGGTAGATGTAGTATAAACTTCCTAGTTTGTTCTCTAGTATAGATAACCATGTTAACTAATCGATAACTGATAAAAGCATTGACAATGACTAACCAAGGTCATTCCAAGATTAGGAAATACCACCTCCCCTCAACTTTACTTTAGGGTTCAAGATTGTAAAGTTAGTTGGATAATCCATTGTATAATAGAAAGAATAACATCTTCAATAACCCCCCTTAGGATTTACCATTGAATGGTCAACCATCTGGAGAACTATGAGTACAAGTCTAAGCCCTTCAAGGGATTTTCAAAAAAATTGGTCGCATCAATCATTACATTAATTGCAGCACTTAAATCTACAAGTCTATTGGCAGTATTGACCTTACTAATACTTGCCTAAATGATGAGGCTTCCTAGATCTACATATTTAGTAGTTGTGAAATTTTCAAGCACTAGATCAACCAGTTGTTTGATAACCTAAATAGTCTTTGGATCTTCCTTCTTCTTTTTCCTTTGTGTGCTTAACTCTTGAACTATTTTTTTTTACACCAAAATATCCTTGGTGGCCTATAACACAAGAATTTTAATATTAACATTGCAAATTTCATTCACTAGATCATGTAGATGCTCAAAAATGGTTCGCATCTATAGTTTCATCATTTCTTCATACTAATTCGTCTCATTTTCTCATTCTACTTTGATGTTTTGGTCAAATTGATTATACTTGACCATTTGTATCCTTCTTAACATCAATTTCATATCATTTCAAAACCATTTCATATCAACTCAAAATCACCCCAAATCAACTCAGAACTGCTCAAAATCACCCCAAATCAACTCAAAATCGCTTAGAATCAGCCCTAATCAACCCAGAACAAATCAAACATCTAAAATCAATCATCATCTATCCATTCCTAGGTATTGTTGTGGTTTTCAATGCCTTGGAAACCTACCAACCTATCAACCTTATCAATTTGACCTTAGTATTGTTGTGGCTCTCAGTGCTAGGTCAAACTATCATTCATGTCATCTGATCTTTGATGTTGCTGAGGCTTTCAATGTTGAATCATGGCATTATCAACCATTTTAATAGTATTGACAATGTTTTTTGATGTTATTATGATCAACCTTATTAACCAACCTCGATCCCGTAGCATTTGCAATGTCAATTAAATGTTATGTATCAATCAATTCATGTCATGTGTCCTTGGCATGTTATCAACTTCAATTAATTAATCTAACCATGAATTTGGTCTACTTTTCATCATCTCATTCAATTTATATCATCATCACATTTTCATCAAAGGATACGGTCGCATTCATTTAATCAATTTGGCCAATCATCTACAAATTTTCTTTATATGATTAAATAACCCATAATTTAATCCTATTATTCTTTCTAATTACTCTTCCTAATTATCATCCTCAATTAATTAATTTTATTAGTTAATTGATTCATTATCCGTAAACCATAGAAAATTTTAATTTCATAAGTTCTATTTTCCATCATTAATTCCATTTTCTACTAATTCTTATTTTGTGGAATAAAAGGATTTTTAATTCAAATATTGCATCATAGTGACGCTTGGATATGACACCTCATGGATTCTCCTTTGACACTTGGATAAGATATATCATAATCAAATATTCTTATTCCTTACACATGTCCTTATTTGGCTTATTTTTCATAGATTCTTGGCTTTAAGTGGGTTGAGGTGTCTTATGACGCATCATAGATTCTCTTCCACATTTAGCCAAGTTTGACTTTCATGCATCATAGAATCTTACAATCGGCATATTTTTTCATATGCGTCATGGATTCTCAAAGGAATCTCTTGCCACATCATACATCTAAGGGTGACAAATCCAAGGCTCTCATCCTTCATGCCAATTATAAAATGAGCATTCTTCCTCTCATTTTAGGGCTCAATTCTTGAGTCTTAAAAGTCCTTAGGTCCTTAACTCTTAAGTCCTTAAGTCCTTGAAGTCATAATTCTTGAGTCTTTGAGTCCCTAGTTTCTTTGCATTTTTCATTCTTGCTCTCACAATAAAATCACACTTCTAGTATTCTCATGGAATTATCCATATCATAGACTTTTTCTTCAATATTGTGTGCACTAAAGCAAGTTGGAGCTATAATCATTTGGGAAAGAAAGAAGGACACGAGAGCTACAAATGAAAGAGGGGGTTTCTAACCTTGTGTTTGCTTCTTTTGATTAGTTTGGCTTTCATGGTAGACCAGTAGGTGCTAAGGTATGCTGATTGAGTTTTGTGATTCTCTCATAGTATGTTATGCATTTAACTTGTTTTCTAGTTGCTACATTTTGGTGAACTCAACATGAACATGCATATCTAACTAGGGTTTTCTTGTTTTGTGCTTGTAGGTGCAAGAAAGAAGCTCACTTGGAAGGGTATAATGACTATCTTCTCTTCCTTTTCACATGTATATTAATTAGGGGGTCTAGTAATATGGTTTTATCCTTTCATTCTGTACATTTTTTCAGCTTGTTATCCTAGGGTGCACTCTAATCTGTCAAGGCACACTTGGGACCCCTAAGAGTAGTTTTACGAGCCTGAAAGCCACCAAACCCTCTTTTTTTTGTTTCTAACTTACCAACTATGTCAAAAATTTACCAACTACATCATTGACATAGTCTGCACTATTTGGGCACACTTAGTAGTATAGGTGTGTAAAAAATTTAGTTTTTGGGTCTTGATTAGGCACTATTTCCCCACAGTTTGCACCTGAACTACCAACTACTCCCTAAAACTACCAACTATGCCCAACTAGGCCCCAACTACATCATTGATGTAGTTTTCACTGTCTGGGCACACTTGGGAGAGTTTTGAACCATTTTGGCCTTCTAGGGTGCAATCTGCTCTGTTAGAGCACACCTGGTTCACAAAAAACACACATATCAATTAGAATTTGCATGTAACGTTGCCAGTTACCTCTAGAACATAGATTAGATGATTTTGTGTTACTAATGGTCTACTTGTAGCATATGGCAATCATGGGATGAAGGCATGATCATACCAGACTACTACTGCTTTATTTGTAGGACGTTGTTGAAGACCATTGTGTGCTTGTCAAAACCATGTGTGTGGATTTCCTAGATTAGATAACACTTCGTTTCGTGCTTAAAATGACAAATTTATTTTCTACTTGGAATGTCTATAGTGTTTAAATCCCTAGGAGTTACATTGGATGTATTCTCTCCCCTCACCATTCGTGGATCTTGGGTGTAAGAGAAATCTATGTAACTTCTATAGGAGGTCTGCCTTGGACCAAGATACTAAATATTGGGTATGCCAGGGGACAACCTTAGAGCAATAACGAGCCAAAATCTAGGTCAACGTTCTAGCCACTATATAAAACTCAATTATGGTGAAAGTCATGTCGGTGGTATTGTTGTGTGAATTCTCTCCTCCAGTACCCTTATGGTCCGTCAAACCCCAGTTCTCGAGGCTGGGAGACCTTCTGTGAAAGTTTATCATTCACTTGTTCAATAGAATGCCCTTACTAAAAACCTTGTTTTAGTGGCCAAAATACTTTCTATCCACTAGCTCAAGGGGTCAGCCATGCCCGTGAAGACATCATACATTCTCGCGGTCCTTAGTAGAGGCAACAATCCCTTGGGAAGTCATGCCCCTTGGGAAGCAAATCTTGGTAGCCTCGAGAAGTGAGTGCACTATAAGGGGGAGCATATGGTGCCAAGATCCTAGGTTGTCTACTCTAGATAAGTATGGCTAAACTTTGGTTCAAGTAGGAATTCAGTGGATACGGTCCTAAAAGCCTAGGTTGTGGTGTGCTTGTTCACTCTTAACAACAACTATTCTTATCTTAATGTGTCTTGCGTGTGTGAAAACATAATCAAGATAATAGCCAACATTCAAATTTACACTTTGAACCTTCTCCAAACATTACACATTGCCAAAAAAATTCAACCTTTGTCCAAAATTTTGCAAACTTTGGTTCAACACATTCAAACCTTGGAAAACATGGCAATTTGTGCTCCTAAATGTGCTTGGCAAAACGTACATTTCATTCTTGCATAAACTCCACTTGCATTTACCCTAGTATAGGACTCATTATTACATCATATAGACTTCTTTTTGCACCTTTTATTCCTCATTTAGCATCCATTACCTTTTATATTGCATCCAATTAGGTTTAGTTTACCTCCTTTAGTTTTTGCATTCCAATCCCAAAATCTACACTTTGCATCCACCACCTTGCAAATTTGCATACCCAATCCCCATCTTGACCACTTTAACTATCAGTCTAGGTTTCCTAAGAATAATTTTGATCATTCATACTAGTCTCAATATTGTCCCCTACTATTTACCTCTCTGTGACATCAATCTAGAAATCATAGCTCCCAAAATTGCCTTTGTTTCAGCCCAGTTTACCAACTGTGTCCTGAAATTACCAACTGCATCCAAAAATTACTAACTAAATCATTGATGTAGTCTACACTATCTAGGAACACTTGGTGGTCCTTAGACCTAGTTTTGGATTCCATGTAATTTTGGGGCTTCAACTGTGTCTTTGGGTACCTGGGTAGCTCCCCTTGCATTAGCTTGCCCAGATCTGCATTTTGCAACTCCTAGTCTTCATCAACTTCACTTAGGACATCATTTCTTAGGTCATATCCTCTATTTTTCATCTCCCAACACATCCTAACATCAACCCCAACATCTTATCTTCCTAGCATATCACTTTGGTAACCATACCACTTAGAATCAACAAAACTTCATTCTAGCTTACCAATTGTGCCCAGAAACCACCAAATGCATCCAAAACTTACCAACTACATCGTTGATGTATTTTTCAATATTAGGGCACACTTGGGCACTTGCATGACCATTTTGGGCCACCAAACTGCACTTTAGGACCCCAAAACTACATCTAGGAGCCCGTATACCTCCTCGTTCTGCACTTGACCCAAAACTGCATCTTGCACCCAAAATCCCAGTTTTCATCATAGGCATTGTCTATATCACATATCCACTCAGCATAACCACCATTTTGAGTCCCAAAAACATCATTTTTAACCCCTAAAACCTTTGAATTTAGTCAAAAATCTAGACAAAGTATGAGTCTTAGAGTATCTCCTAGTGTTGACGGATAATGGATCTTGACTAGTCTTTTTATCTTTCTTATCATTTTCTTGTATCAAAATTTGTCTATGTCTTGATATATTTGACCTTGTCATCTTTTATCAATTTTATCTTTTAGTCTTTTATCACTTTTTGGTCAAGATCCAAAGTCCTTTATCACAAGGTTAAACTCCTAGACAAAATACTTTCTAAAGGTTTTACCTAAGTTCAAAACTTTCCATATACCCTTGTCATTGAATTATCATATTCTTAGTGTTCCTCAACATCATTTTGACTTACCCTAGTGGTATATCCCCTTCATCTTGCATTGATCAAAATCCTAGCATCATTTTCACTACCAAACCCTATCTAATTGTCCAACAACCAAATTGCTTTCTTGAGCATTTACCCTCAATTTACATATCCCAAATATCATTACAAACCCTATAACACCATCCCCTTAATAGTCTACCTTGCATACATCAACCTTTTGCATCCTTACCAAGTCCAAATCATAACCCTAATTTTCATTTTGCATACCTTAGAGTCATTTTCATCCCCTCTAGTCAAACACCAAAATGACACCTTGCATTCACATTTGCATAATATCCCTAGCACATTTGCACTTTTCATGTCAAAAATCTAATTCATTTAGCATTTCATAAAATCCCAAAACACTTAAAAATCCAAAAAACACTCATATCTTGCATGCCCACATCTTAGTTATCAAGTTTTGACCTCTTTTACCAACCACAACCCTATTTTACCAACTGCAACCCTATTTTACCAATTGCTCACTTCAAAGTGCACAGTTGGTATTTTTAGGATACACTTGGTAGTTTTAGGATGCACTTGGTAATTAGGTGTTTCTTTCTATGTTCCAAAACCCCAATCTGCACTTCCACACCTTGTATTGCATCCCAAGACCTTAAGAAACACTCTAAATCACTCAAAACACTCAAAATTTGCATTTTAGGCACCCTAACACCTCTGTTAACCCATTGCATACCTCCTACTTACCAATTTCTTACCTTTAGGTCCCCAACTATGTCATGGGTGCACTTGGTACTATCTAAGCATAGTTGGTAGTTTAGGTGCACACTTGGATGGCAGAAAAGTCCATTTAGGTTTCCCTCCATTACATCTGCATTCTTAGGTATCATGCCAGCACTTACTAGGACACAATCAGCTCAAAGACATGAAGAGATTTACCAACTATTGTCTTTTGAGACATAAATGCAACCAAAACCTTGTCCAAAATAGAAGAAGGGCAAGAAAACCCAATTGACATTTGACGCCGACCAAATCGAGGCATCATAACCATTGCTAGCAGACCCCTTGAACATGTATCCGCAAGATCCTCATAATCAAGCTATGACACAAAAAACTATGAACAATGCACCTACCATGAGGTGTCCTTCAAACACTTACCCCACACATGGGATGGTTCAATGGAGTCCTAACTTTGAACCTATTTTCATGTTGATACCACCTAGAGGAGGAAGTGTGCCAACCACACCCAAAGATGAACAATCACAGTCCTTTGAATTTATCCAAACTAACACAATTACCTTCCAAAATAACACATAAAACATGCAACAAGGTACTGTACACCTCAGTGATGACTCTGACACTAATTATGGAACAAATGGCTTGGGCATGTCAAGACAAAAAAATTTGCAAGAACTTTAAACTTTTGGCAGCCCAAGAAATTGTCCAATTCAACCCAAATGTGGAAGGACCTAAGTCCAAACATCAAACCAACACAACCATTGAATGCATACAACCCATGACCAATTTGGACTTAGATAAGTGAAAAAAAACTTTGGAGTTTTCAAACACAATAATGGCACCTATAAGGTCCCATCAAGAATCAACCATCAAAATCCTCCAAAGTACATTTGAACACATCAATGTTAACCCCTTGTTCAATGAAATTTCACCAATCCCTAAACACCCCAAAAGGACATTAAGACTTGATTTTAGTCACATGATGCAACAACAAGACACACCTAAAGGGACTTGTGCTCTAGGTATGCCAAGCACACCTTCTTTGGAGGTAAATCAACAAAGTGCACCTTTGCTCCTAACCCTACCAAGTGGTATGACATCAAATGTTATGGAGCCTCCCTCAAGTACACTATGTGCAACATCAACTAAAACAATCCCTATTGATGCACAAAGGAAAAGTCTTATTGACATTACACCCACTCCCAATAGGAACACATCTCATAGTCAAGTCAATATCATGTCACAAGGAGGAACCTCTAACACATAAAGGAGCCAAAGAAACAATACCAACATGATAATCACTTCTCAAGGATATAACCAACTACCCCAACAACATCAACCTATGATAGTCCAAGGACCTAATCTTTCCAGCACACATCCAATGTATCAACAACAACAACCTCAAGTGGTGCAAACATCCAACATCCCTAGTACGTGGTCCAACATAAACCCACTTGACTTCCATGCAATGTATCAACCACAATTCCAACAACAACAAGCGATGTTTGCTAAACAACAAGAGCACCTCAAGCAATATTTGGAATACCAAAGATGCCTTGAGCAACAAATCATATATCAACAACATTTGTTACAACAATAACATATACCACAACAACCTCAAAAAATACCTCTACAACAACAAGCACATACATGGTCTCACATACAACCAACAGAGGTATCCCAATAGCAACTACCACACATGGCACAAAAATTAGACATGGTACAACAATCATAGTCAATGTCACAACAAGTGCCATATCAAATACCACAACAAGTTCCCCAACAATAGGGACCTTTTTGTCTTCGAGGTACCACCATACCTCCACCACCAAGTGACACATCACCAGATTCATTAGACACAAAAATGTCAGAACTGAGTAGACATAGCTCCTACCATAGAAAACAGTCTACTCATAGGCACAAAAGACTTGAAGGAAAGACTATCAGACAAAATCCCAATGAAGAGCTATTATAACAATTCAAGCAACTTTCCAAACAAGTCAAGGCATTGGGATTCCAAATGAAATAGGCTCTATATATAGAAAGGGACCTACATTGTAATCCATTCGATAAAAGTCTATATATGCCTCCATTCCCAAAACACTTTGAGGCTCCAAGGTTTGAAAATACTGAGGAAAAGGCAACCCTATTGATCACATCCGAGAATTTTGTGCCTCATGTACTGAACTCAGTGATGAGCCCACTTACCTTATGAGATTTTTCCCTTGTTCTCTAGGTGGGCCCGCACTTGAATGGTACTGCAATATCAAATCTTGCTTAGAACTCATAGACAAGTTCATCTCCCACTTTGCCTTCAACATTACAAATGAGGTGACACTTTTTGATTTATGCTTAACTAAATAGAAGATAGGAGAACCATTTATCACATTCTTACTACGCTAGAGAAGCTTAGTCAGTCAATGCCCAGTAGACATTCTTGAAGAACAACAAGTAAACTTGTGCGTTGAAAACTTGGTCCCAAACTTAATTTATGAACTCAAAATCAAGAGTCCAAACACAATTTCTAAACTGATGAAAAAGGGGGCTAGTATTGAAGATGCTCTTATCCGTAAGGGAATCCTCAAGATAAACAAGGAAAACACAAACACCAGTTCCTCTAATGATAAGCCAAAAAATTTCTCCAAAAACAAGAATGTGACTAATGATGGTATTGTGGATGCATGAACAATTATCACAGCACAACCTCAACTAACTTTGAAAGGTGCAAATCCTACAAATTCACAAATTCCTAATCAAACATCAACCCCACAATAGAAGACTGAGACTCCCACACAAGACAAACCTTGAAGACATCTTAGAACCAAGGATATAAAATTCACACCATCGGGAATACCCCTTGAGACTACACTATAATAGTTATTGAGTAACAACTTCCTACAGTTACCCCCGATCAAAGATGAACCATTGACTAAAGTCAATTGGTGGGATGACAAAAAATTATGTGATTACCATCGCACCAAAGGACATAAAACCTCATCATGCTTCCAATTGAAACATGCCATACAAGACCTTATTGATGATGGTGTAATCATAGTTGACCCATCACTATTAGTATCCAACTCTGACCACACTATATTCAAAGATCCTTTGGGTAATCATGAAAAAGAGAAACCCTCAAGTTCAAACTCAAACTCACAAGGTAATGTGAATTACACACACACCGAATATGACTACACCATCAATTGCTTTAATGAGTCTAATTCTTGCATATCCACATTCACATTGAAGGCTAAAGATCCTCATTGCATTGTCACTACATACCATAGTAAGATCACCCTACTTGGAGCCCCATCTAGACCTACTGCTTTTACTAGACCTACACCCCCTAGTAGACCTGCTGCTCTTGCTTCATCTGATTATAGCCTTGTTGAACAGCTCAGCAAGACCCGTATGCAAATATCCATTTTGGACCTACTACGTGCATCTCCCCAAACATTAGAAGATCTTGGATCAAGCCCTTAAAGAGTCAATAGTCCCAGATAAAATTGATGTTGCCCAGTTCCAACCCATGGTTGGGAACCTATCCACATCACAACATATCACTTTTTTCCCTCGAGATGTTCCTAAAGACAAACCCAACCACAATGATCCCCTCCACCTTGAAGTATTTGTCCACAATGTTAAAGTCAAATGTGTCTTGATAGATGGAGGAGCAAGGTTGAATATCTGTACACTTAAAGTAGTCAAAGGTTTGGGTTATTCTAAGACTGATGTGGATCCCTCTGAAAGGATCACAATCAAAGCCTATGATGATGGTGAGTGTTTCTCTATAGAGGTTATCATCTTACCTATTAGAGTTGGTCCAGCTACTGAGAACACTATATTCCAGGTCCTAGATATAGAAATGAATTACAATATGATACTAGGTTGCCCATGGATCCATGCTATGAATGTAGTTCCTTCTACATATCACCAGTGCCTAAAGTTATCCTATAATAATTTAGAGGTAACCATCCCAAGTGATCCAAATCCCTTCTAGTACTATGTTAATCTTAGAGGAACCATTGCATACCAGGTCCTAACAAACCATGCAGCAAATCCCCTAGTGTCCTCCAAGTATGTTGATCCTTCCATGCTCACACCTACATCCAAAGGAAAGCTCAAAATCCAAGACCAAGGTTGCGGTGAGTACTCTGTGTCTCATGCCTTCCACATTGGGAAACTTCCTTTATCCCTCAAGTCATATGGTAAACCTCAACTTATACAGAAAAAGCCTAAGTTCACATTTCAAAAGAAACCTTCTGTGGCTTTCACTAGTGGAGGAAGACTACATGAAGAATGTGTTTATGAAAAAAAATCTACATGGATTGAAAAGGCTAAAGAAAAACAAGAAATTACTCCCATATCTCTCGACAGGTATGGACCTGGATTCACCATCATGCAAAAAAAGGGATATGATGGATGTAGTGGCCTAGGACTCCAAAAGCAAGGCATGGTACAACCCATCACTGCACTAGGATGACCTCATAACTTGGGACTTGGATTCAAACTATTTTTTTTAGGTCTTCCTAATACCGAGTCATCCTCATCTAAGGAGTTGAATGCTTCAAATGATGACAAGACATTTGAGAAAAACCAACCCAAACCCACCCAATCAGTATCTAACATTGACGATCCTAATACCTCCCTTGGTCTTGATCATATGTTTGCAAACTTGGATAGCCTACCTATGGAAGATAAATATGTCAATCCACCTGTCACTCAAACCAATTCTTCACCTTGGATTGAAACATTCTGGGATCCAAGCCCACCTGCTTCTGAACATGATCCTGATGACATCACTGAAGTAGATATCCATATATATGCCTTTGACCAAAGCTTATTCAACACTGATGATGACATTTCCTTAGTTTTCCTTGAACTTATTGATTGGGACCAACAAGGACCACCAATGTTTGACCAGTTTGAAAATGGTGATGCCATCACAAAATTCTTTGAGCTCCATGAAGATGTACCACAAGGTGATCAAAAGTCTATATTTTCCATTGATCTAAACATCATGGTATAATTTGGGGAGTCAACTCCATCTTCCAGTCGCAAAATTGAGAAAAAAACAAAAAAAGACACAAGTAGGTCTCTTGGTGAAAACCAAAAGGTGCCATTAGACTGTGAAAAAGTAAAAATAAAGGATGTATCCAAGGGTGAAAACCTCTCTAATGTGCCCGAGGATGGAAGATTGGATGCACCCCCATTGAAAGAAAGATCAGAACTACTTGTGGAGATGACAGAAGAGATTAATTTGGGAACTCCTAACAACCCCAAAGTAATACACTTTGTAGCCTCATTATCACCAAAAGAAAAGGATGAATTTGTCAAATTCTTATTAAAGAGAAAGATCAACTTTGCTTGGTCCTATGCAGACATGCCCAGATTAGATCCTAAACTAGTCCTTCATCACTTGCCACTAAAACCAAGAATGAAACCAGTCAAGAAAAAGTTGAGAAAAATGCATCCTCAAGTTGCCCTCCTTGTCAAAGTTGAATTGAAGAAACTATTGGATGTCGGTTTCATAAGACCCATTGATTATGTAGAGTGGATATCTAATCTAGTACTAGTAAGCAAACACTCTGGGGGCATCCAGATATGCACTGACTTCTGTGATCTTAACAAGGCATGTCCCAAGGATGATTTTCCTTTACCAAACATAGATATCATTGTAGACATGATAGTTAGGTATGAGATGTTATCGCTAATGGATGGATTTTCTAGTTATAATCAGATAAGAATAACCCCTAAAGATCAACATAAGATAGCTTTTACATGCCCTTGGAGAACATATTGCTGGAATGTCATGCCATTTGGTCTTTAAAATGTTGGGGCAACATATCAAAGAGTAATGACCACCATCTTCCATGATTTCATGCACATCCTCATGGAAGACTATGTTGATGATTTACTTTGAAAATCATATAAAAGGAAAGATCATTTGGGCATCCTAGATTAGATATTCACTAGAATGGAAAGCTATAAGCTTCATCTAAATCCAAAAAAATGTGTATATGGAGTTGTCTCTGGAAAGCTCCTAGGCTACATTGTTTCTCAATGAGGCATTGAAGTGGATCCTGAGAAAGTAAAAGCAATATTTGACATGCCTCCTCCAACAAATCTAAAAACCCTACAAAGACTACAAGGAATATTGCAGTCTATCCATAGATTCATTGCATAATTGGCCAATAAGTGTCACTCCTTTCAACACCTCTTATGTAAAGGAGTATCCTTTCAATGGAATAAGTAGTGCCAAGAATCTTTCCAATAACTCAAGGATTATCTTCTACATCCACCAATTTTAATGGCTCCTACTCTAGGAAAACCATTCATTTTATTTATATCTACTATAGATACAACATTAGGAGCTCTCTTAGCACAAAATGATGCACAAGGAAGAGAGCAAGCCATATATTACATTAGTAGAACACTTGTGGGATATGAGTTAAATTATTCACTAATTGAATGAGCATGCCTTGCTATTATCTTTGCAGCCCAAAAGCTCAGACATTGCATGCTCCATCAAAAAAAAATACTCATCTCTAAGATCGACCCACTAAAATACCTCCTCAACAAGACTGCTCTCATAGGACATTTAGCCAAATGGGTCATGGTCCTTAGTGAATTTGACATAGAATATGTAGACAGAAAGACAATCAAAAGGCAAGTAATAGTAGATAAATTAGTAGAAGCCCCTATGGCAGATGATCATCCCATGTTGATAGACTTTCCAGATGAAGCTATATTTCACATGGATGTAGGTAATGAATGGAAGCTTTATTTTGATGGATCACATAAACAAAATGGTTCAAGAGCTGGCATCATGTTTATCACTCCTCAAGGAGACATAATCCCCAAGTCATATAGGATTGCATTCCATTGTACAAACAACATAGCAAAATATGAGCCACTAATCACAGGACTCAAGATAGCTATCTAATGGAACATCCAACATTTACAAGTCTTTGGGGATTCCTAGTTGGTCATCCACCAAGTCAATGATGACTATGACATGATGATAAACTAATGTCCTACAAGTAGATGGTAGACTTCCTTAAGTCTAAATTTGTTACTATCTCTTTTCATCAGCTACCAAGAATACAGAACAAGCAAGTTGATGCTATGGCTACCATCACTTCTATGATTGATATGCCTCAAAATGTGGAACGTTGTGATTTTCTTGTTGAGAAACTTTTGATTTCAGCATTTGAGCTCCCTTAATCTAAGTTTTTGTGTGAACTTGTTGGTCCCAATTCTCCTTGGTATCAAGACATTTATGATTACCTACATGCCAAAATCCTACCATCCAACTTATCCAAAAATGACCGTCGAGCCTTTATTTGTCAAGCTGCTAGATATGTCATCATCAGTGACACCCTTTACAAGAGATCCTTTGACCAAACCCTTCTCAAATGCCTTGACTTGCAAGAAGCTGAAACCACCTTTCATGAAGTTCACGAAGGTATATGTGGAGGCCATTTCAATGGTTTGAGTCTAGCCAAGAAACTTGTCAGAGCTAGGTACTATTAGCCTACCATGGAATAGGATGCCCATGACTTTGCCAAAACATGTCATAAGTGTCAGATACATAGCAATCTAATCCATGCACCAGCACAAGAACTATAGCCAATCATATCACCATGGCCCTTTTCACAATGGGCATTTGATCTTATTGGAGCTATTTCTCCTCCATCCTCTAATGGTCATATGTTCATTATCACAACAACAGAATATTTTACCAAGTGGGTTGAAGCTGTCCCTTTAACCTCCACCACTAGCAAGTAGATCTCAAGGTCTATTCTAAACTACATCATATGTTAGTATGGAGTCCCCTTGGCTATTATTACTGACCATGATAGTCCATTTCAAAACAAAGATGTAGACAAGCTTTTTGAGAAGTACAATATATACCATGGATATTCTAGTATTTACCATCCACAGGGCAATGGCCAAGCAGAAGCATCTAACAAGACCATTGTTAAGATTCTCCAAAAGACTGTCAATGATTTGAGCTGAGACTATAACCTCCAACTAAATCTAGATTTTTGGACATACTAGACAAGTGTGCATGCTCCTACTGGTGCAACACCATACTCTCTTGTCTATGGCACTGAGGTCATGCTTCCTATTGAAGTTGAAATTATGTCATTGAGAGTATCCCTACAAGGTATTGTTGATGATGAAAACTATCGAATATCTAGACTCCATGAGTTGAAAATGCTTGATGAACAAAGATGAGCTACCTTGACACATTTGTAAGCTTACCGAAACTAACTCAAATGGATCTATAACAAGAAAGTTTGAGGTCATCACTTTGAGGTTGATGATCCGGTCCTGAAGATGAACTACAAGACTCAGCAACATAGAGAGAAACAAGGAAAATTTGAGCCAAATTGGGAAGGACCTTATGTAGTTACTGCATCATTTGGGTCTAGATTATATCAGCTTGCAACTCTAGAAGGTGAACCACTACCCATGTCCATCAACAACATGCATCTTCACAAGTACTACACTTGATTCTGTCTAAAAGTCTTTAAAAAATATCAAAAAAAATTGAAAAAATATTTTAAAAATAGAAAAATGTCCTGAAAAAAAAGGTGAAAAAAGTCATGAAGAAATGGATGCCTTGATGAAAACCTGGAAAACAGGCATCTTGGCACAAAAATTTGAGTCAACAAAAAATTTTCATTCAAAACTGAAAACCTAGCAAACAGACGCTTTGGGCAAGTACCATGGTGAAGACCTAGCAAACAGGTGCCATGTGTAATTAGTTGTTGCTCCTTCATCTATCGAGATTCCATCTGATTTTTTCCCCTCTACCATTCCTTGATCATATCCTTCATATTGCAAGGTATCCTCAGTCCCTTATCATGGCTCAGGAACTAGTTAATATCCTTCGTTATCTTATCGAAAGCATCACTAGTCTATACACACTTTCTCATTGGCCTTTGTACACAGTTTACGTCTTATATGGGGGCATATTACCTACATGATGCACGAGTTTGAACTTGAACTAGGGGCATATCCCTAAGCACTTTTTATCCATTAGACCTATCATATAATGGATTGGAGCTAACACTTATATATGCTTATATAATCCTGAAAAAAAAAACCTAAAAATCATAAAATGATCCTAAAAAATCACTAAAAATTTAAATACGATCCTAGGAAAAAACCTAAAAATCATAAAATTTCCTGAAAGAAATCTATAAAAATCATAAAATGTCTTGAAAAAAGCACTAAAAATCATAAAATGATCCTAAAAAATAACTAAAAATTCAAATATGATCCTGGAAAAAACCCTAAAAATTGTAAAATGTCCTAAAAACATTAATCACACAAAAACATCAAATATCCTCAAAAAACCCTAAAAATCACAAAACCCATCAAAAATATGGAATAAACCTTATAAATATTCACTGTGTATAACCATCCTTTTTGCGTATGCACTTGTACTTTGCAGATTGAAACTCAAAGCACTACACTTCAATGTCAATCACACTATCCGAGCAATGTGAACCAACAGTCAATCCAACATGTTACTATGAACCTATCAACTAAATCCACAACTAGAACTATCACATCATCAACATTTCGAACTCCATCTCAACACCTAAAAACACTAAAAAGAAAGCAATAACAAACAAGAATGGTTGTTGGCTCACACTGTTTACTGAGTGATTTTTTTTTGCTTTGTTTTTCTTTGATCATGTTCTTATGCCACTCAATGATATAAATTGATCTATGAGAGTGGTTGGGATGGTTCATGGTCATCTTTTGCTATTTTTGTCTATCACAATGTACCTTTGAGAATTTGGGGCATGTACATATGCCTCAGGAAGGACAAGGTCATTTTCTATCTACATCGTGCTTGTTTACGCAAAAGGCTTGCATTTACACTTTGGCCCTTTATACCATGATGCGTTGCATTCCATTTGCCATATCAAAATAAAGCTTCATTTGACATATAGTGCACTTTACAAAATCAAAAAGTCTTCTCATTGTACTAACAACTCTTCATCTCATCTCTTTTTTCTTCTATGTCTTCTTCATCCACTGCCTTGGTCTCATACTCTAATACACAAAAAGCATTGTCATCCTACATTCCTGCATGTGTCCAAAGTCCAAAATGATCCAAAGCAATAAACATGGCATTTATACTATTTGCATCAATTTTACATTTCATTTGCATTCATCCCCTATCATTTTGCATTTAATTTGCCTTCATTTCATTTCATTTACATTCATTCCATATCATTCGCATTACATTAGGCATTCATTCATGAGAAAAACATGTGGCAAAAAAAAAAAAGATGGCATTTCCTATGCATAACATGTGATAAATCAACACATGATGTCATCATATATAAGTCCACACAAAAAAACATAAATACATCCATATGAAACATCTAAAGCATATGCATAATTCATCTCATATAGTCATCATAACATAAGACCATCTCATAAATGTCTCACAAAGGTGTCAAAGTACATGACCATGGTTTGCATCAATACTAACTGCCCGTAGGTGTGAACCATGAAAGAGAATAATAGAAACCAAAAAGCAACATAGAGAGGCCCCTCTATACATGAGTTTTTCAATGTCATCTTGTGCTATCCCTAGCCTCATGGCCTCTGTATAGCCTCAAGGATGATCCCTCTACTCTCTGTGGTGGCCTCATAGGCCCCATCACCGTCGCACTACTTTGTATCTTCTATGTCCTGTGGGAATGAGATCTCGATGCATAAAAACTCTCTTCTCTCTACCCCAGTGGCACCACTCTCTCATACTAATGTTGCCAATATTGTGCCTCCATGTGAACCCTACTCATCATTATTGCTAGATCTTAGAATATTGCATCTCTAATGCTACTGATGAACCCCTAGGACTCCTACACTACTATCTCTACCTTGTGCACCACTCCATCTCTGTCAACCCTTGCTTGATCTCTCTCTACTATAACTACATCCCTCTCTCCCACCATGGCATCCCTCTCTGTTGCAACTCGATCTAACTAAATTTGTAGCCCTCTAATCACCTCCATCAAATCCACCTAGCTAGGCCTTGCCTCTATTGGTACTAATGCTCTCCCAGTGTCCTCCACTAGATCCTTCTCCATGTCGATCGCAACTGCATCCCTATCCTCCCACTAGTTCTCCTCATCCTCTCCCTCATCATCATCTCCAATTCCATCCCCACCCCCACTACCTCCACCCTCCTTGTCATCTCCCTCCTCCTCTCCCTCAGCACCCTCCTCATCATCTCCCTCATCCTCCTCCTCAACATCCTCCTCCTCCTCTCCTCCTTCCTGATCGTCTCCCTCATCCTCCTCCTCGAATCGTCCTTTTCCCCATCGCCCTCATCAAATCCCTCCTCATCCTCTCCCCCATCGTCCTCCTCATCATCCTCCTCCTCATACTATGGTCTCCCTTGAGGTACTGGTACTGTGGGATCTATCAAAGGTCTCAGCTAATGCTATGCAAACCACCTATCATACAATGTTATTGTGCCTACATCCACTATATCTACTGTTGCCCCCCATAGTCTCAGTTGTAACTCTACTAACTATGCATATGCTATCTATGTCCTAATAGGTGGTCCCCACTCTCGAACCTCTCCTCTAGATTGAGCAAACAATGGTAACCTGTAGGTACATCCTATGTCTCCCCAAACTATCTCTATACCTGGTCTGGTAGGTACATCTCTATAACCAGGTGACTGATCACTGTGCACCCTATAAGGTAGCACTCTTGCTAGTAGTTGAGTGAGTGGATGTCATCATCATCCCATCTGGGAAAAATCTTTGTATGGTCTCCATATGGACTGTGTCATCATGTCTATCTGATGGCGAAAGTATCTCACATATCCCAATGGTCCTTGGGCTAGGACACATCTATAGTTGTAAGCATATAGCATATCATCCACCAACACTCACTCTACCAGAGGCCTAAATATTGCAATATTCTCATAGGCCTAGATCTATAATAATGTGCCACTAGTGGTGAAGGATAGTCCTCCTCTGTATGCTACCTGATGCAAATAATAATATAACATCCCCAACATGCATGGGCCCTAGGAAAACATGGTACCCTCCATGATCATCTGCTTAAGTAATCGACCCCATCTAGCTAGGAATCCATGTATCTATCTATATAGTATTAGCAATCCACTAATCACCCAGCAAATCACAACTGTCACCTGCTCATGGCATGCCACCAATAGGTCCCATCCAATCTCATAGTCTTGGATCCCTAGCTCTGCATCTCCACATCCAAATAGCTAGTGTAGAGTTGCTTGCCCTATAGCTAGGTCATACATTGCTAACTCTCCATGGATAGGGATCCTAAGGATGTGTCATACATCCTCTAGTGTCACAGTCACCTCCCTAATCGATAGGTGGAATGAACTAGTCTCTGAGTGCCACCTCTCCATCAAAGCTATCAGCAAAGCCTTGTTCCCCCTCACCTCTGGCATAAATGTCACATTATATAATCCCAATCTAGCCAATATCCCTCACTCAACGGGTGTCATATGATGATGTAGTGCAAGGCTCTTTGGCCTATGCCCCCTTATCCATAGAAGGGGCAGCTCCTCCTGCATAATCATATAGCCTATGTCAACCTCCTATAGTTTGACTCTAGTTTGACTAATTTTGAATTTTTTTGAGCATGTTTGACTATGTTGACCTATTTTTTGAACTCTTCCTAGGGTTTTGAACATGTTTGCCAAGTTTCAGATCATTTCAAGCTCATTTGCATCATTTTGACCCTATCCCTATCCATCTGTCAACCTATTTCCTCCATCAGAGCTAAGTTTGACCAATTTTGACCTTTTTCTACTATCCTAGCCTCAGTTAACCTATTTTTTCAACTCTTCCTAGGGTTTTGAACATGTGTTCCAAATTTTGAGTCATTTTGAGTCCGTTTGCACCCTTTCTAGCCCTTTGACAGTTCTCTGTTAGCATTTATCTAAGTTTGACCTATATCTACCCTATGTTTGACAAAATTTGAAGCATTTTGACCACTTTTGACTCCATTTTATCATTTTTTTAACATCCCCATAGTGTTATGCTAGCCTTTGCCAAGTTTTAGCTCAATCTGGGACCATTCAAACCCCGATCGGAGCTTTGACACATCTTAGGGCATAGTCGGGGTTCCCAACTATGTCATTGATGCACTTGGTCATACCAACTATGTCATTGATACACTTAGGAATTACAACTACAGAATTGATGCACTTGGCTATGTTTTGGGCATAGTTGAGGCATTTTGGATGCCCTACCTGGCCCCAAGACCCTCGTTTGACCCCCATTTCCCCCTGACATATTCTTAAGTGCCTAAACAGTAGTAAAAAGCATGGAAAAGTAGTAAAAATCATGGAAAAGAAATAAATAGAATGAAAAAGCATAGAAAGTACAAAGATGGCCTCAATGTACTCACCGAAGGTCCAACATCTACCTGTCGTCAGAAGGTTCGCACCTGTTCACCACGATGTTGCTCCCTAGGTAGTCGATCCATTCTCCTTGCTCCAAAGCTCTTTTATTCCAAATGAGAGAGTGAAAATGACCATAAAAACCCTATCAAATCCCCTTTATAGCTTGATACTACCTAGGTGGATGTGCATGAGGTCCTTTCTGTGTTGGTCGCGGTGCCCTTTTTCACTCCGAAGCCCATAACTTTCACGTTTTAACTCTAATTTTTAATTCGTCAGTTGCTATGGCTTTATTTTCCCATTTTCAATGAAATTAACCTATCATATGTCTATGTTGGTCAATTTCTTGAGGGGGCATAAATATATACCACATTGCTAGGGCATGTTTTTATGGCTTTTCCATTAGCATTCTTTGACAGAACACTCTAAATCACATTGTACCAAAGAGCGGAAAAATGTAGATGCTCAAAAATGGTTTGCATCTATAGTTTCATCATTTATTCATACTAATTTGTCCCATTTTCTCATTTTACTAACTTTGATTTTTTGGTAAAATTGATTATACTTTATCATTTGTATCCTTCTTCACATCAATTTCATATCATTTCAAAACCATTTCATATCAACTCAGAATCACTTGAAATCACCCCAAATCAACTTAGAATCACTCAGAATCAGCCCTAATAAACCTGGAACAAATCAAACATCTCAATTCAATCATCATCCATCCAATCCTAGGTATTTTTGTGGCTTTTAGTGCCTTGGAAACCTACCAACATATCAATCTTATCAATCTGACCTTAGTACTATCACGACTCTCAATGCTAGGTCAAACTATCATTCATGCCATCTAATCTTTGATGTTGCTGAGGCTTTTAATGTTGAATCATGGCATTATCAACCATTTTAATAATATTTAAAATGTTTGTCGATGTTATTATGATCAACCTTATCAACCAACCTCGATCCTATAGCATTTGCAATGTCAATTAAATGTTATGTATCAATCAATTCATGTTATGTGTCCTTGGCATGTTATCCGCTTCAATTAATCAATCTAACCATGGCTTTGGTCTACTTTTCATCATCTCATTCGTTTTATATCATCATCACATTTTCATCAAAGGATACAGTCGCATTCATTTAATCAATTTTTCCAATCATCTACAAATTTTCTTTATAGGATTAAATAACCCCTAATTTAATCCTATTATTCTTTCTAATTATTCTTCCTAATTATCATCCTCAATTAATTAATTATATTAGTTAATTGATTAATTATCCGCAAACCATGGAAATTCTTAATTTCCTAAGTTCTATTTTCCATCATTAATTCCATTTTCTACTAACTCTTATTTTGTGGAATAAAAGGATTTTTAATTCAAATATTCCATAAAATATTGCATCATAGTGACACTTGTATATGACACCTTGTGGATTCTCCTTTGACACTTGGATAAGATATGTTATAATCAAATATTCTTATTCCTTATGCATGTCCTTATTTGGCTTATTTGTCATAGATTCTTGGCTTTAAGTGGGTTGAGGTGTCTAATGACGCATCATAGATTCTCTTCCACATTTAGCCAGGTTTGACTTTCATGCATCATAGAATCTTACAATTGGCATATTTTTTCATATGCGTCATGGGTTCTCAAAGGAATCTCTTGCCACATCACATATCTAAGGGTGACAAATCCAAGGCTCTCATCCTCCATGCCAATTATAAAATGAGTATTCTTCCTCTCATTTCAGGTCTTAATTCTTGAGTCTTGAAAATCCTTAGGTCCTTAAGTCTTAAGCCCTTAAGTCCTTGAAGTCATAATTCTTGAGTCTTTGAGTCCCTAGTTTCTTTGAATTTTGCATTCTTCCTCTCACACTAAAATCACACTTATAGTATTCTCATGGCATTATCCATATCATAGACTTTTGCTTCAATATTGTGTGCACTACAGGCAAGTTGGAGCTACAATCATTTGGAGAAGAAAGAAGGACATGGGAGCTACAAATGAAAGAGGGGGTTTCTAACCTTGTGTTTTCTTCTTTTGATTATTTTGGCTTTCATGGTAGACTAGTGGGTGCTAACATATGTTGACTGAGTTTTGTAATTTTCTCATAGTATGTTATGCATTTAACCTATTTTCTAGGTGCTACAAATTAAACTTAGCCCACATAGTTATTTTTACTTAAGGATTAGAGTGGAAGTGGTGAGGAAGAGGAGGTTCTTTTTCAGGTTTCTCTTTAGGTTCATTATTTATGTTAGTGATTGTAGCACCTTGTACAAATGTTGCTAATCTTAGTTGCACTCTTCTATCTCTATTGTGTTGAAAAGATAAGTGGAATAGTTGACCACCTCAGTATTATACACAAGTTGATTCACCTTATTATTAGGATTTTTGTCAATTGTTTTAGCTTACGTGTCTCCTTAGGTGGCTAGAAATAATAAGTGGGTTAGTTAGAAGGTGGAATAGATGGTAGTAATTGTTGTGTTGGATTATAGGACTTATTGTAAGAGGTGGTGGATATTTTTGAGGTAGATATGGTTGTGGTGGATAAAATGAAGATTTTAACAATTGTGGTCTCCATGCATGCTGTCACAGTTGATGTGCAAATGTGGATTGTGGCATCCATTACAAGTAATTTGGAGATTAATTCCATTGTGAAAATGTGGAGGTTTTTGTCATGCCCCATATCTTCTAGGTTGGTTAAAAAGGGGCATTGATTATTTTACCCCATAGGAAAATTATCTTGCATGTTGGGATGCATGAGACAAAAAAATCTCTTCTAGGTGCCATGAAATAAATATGTTCTTCAAAATATTCTTGGGCTTGCATCCCTATAGGAAAATGCCTCAAGGAGGAAATATTACTAGGTTCCACAAGGGAGGAGATGTTTGTTCTTGTAAAAGGATGTTCCTCACTAAAAATTTTCCTACAAGTGGGACATGTTGCAACCAAGCTATTCTCAACCTCCTCTTATTTTCTAAGAGCATAAATTCTATCAATTTGTTTTCCCATATGATTTAATATATCATTCTTAAGATCATCAAGTAAGTTACCAAATTCACATTTTTAATACTTGTAGTGCTTTACAAAGAGGGAAACTTACTCAAATAACCTTGTAATGACCATTGTGACCTAGAATTACAAATATTGCAGATTTTGTCGAAGTTTAGTATAGAAATATCAATTTTTCTCATCAAATTAAAAATGTCCATTATTTTTTCCTTGATTCCTCTAAGGAATAACATCTTGATAGTGTCAAGGGTAAAATTGGGATATTGTGATCATTGAAAGCTAAAATGAAAATGTTCCAAAAAGTCATCCATTGTTTTGCATCATAAAAAAATTCATCCCAAACTTCTTTTTTTTTGTAGTGCACTTGATCTATTTCCAAAAAAGATTCCTTCATCTTCTCCCAAGTTTAGAAATATTTGATACTCATAAACCACTTTAATATTGTGTCTTTAAGAGTGTCATAAATGGTTTAAGCTTGTGAGCATCATTCTGGTAGTGACAACTATAACTAAGAACATCAAATTCAAAGAGAATTATACCAGGCTCCTTAGTAATTAATCCTCTAAAAATAGGTAAAGCATAGTGGAGTATAGTGTCCATTGGTGCATCATCTACATTATAATGGATGGGGAATTCAAAATTTATGGGATTATGTGGGACCATAACTCTATCTTGCCTAGTTCTTCCATTGGTATCAAGTCCCAAATTGCCCCCACCCTAGTTTTCTCATTGTTATCACCCATGATTTCATGAATAATTTCAAATGTATAAGGAGTATAGGAAATTTGGAATATAGTTTCAATAGGTTGGCTACACTTGACTTCAAATAATTCCTTAAATCATTTAAGTACTTCAAGAGAAATTTTAGGTGAGTATGGATTCGATGAAAAGGGACTTGTGCAACCCTTTTCTGACTTGAACTAGTTCATATTAGGCTTTGTTTCCTGAATAAATACCTTTCACTTTTTGTGTTTTTTTGGGTTTTGAAATACCTACTGAGTCTTTCTTAACAAACCTTCTTATCTCTGAGCCTATTGATGCACCTAAATGAAATACTACAAAGCAAACATGGTGTACTAGTTAAGAAAGTTCAAAAATTACTCACACTTTCTAAAAGGTGCATTATTTCTATCTCAACTTACTATGAATTTATGCCTTTAATATCATTCCCCCACATTGATGCCAAAATTATGACATTAAATTGTATTCTAGTCAATTACATTTTAGTTTAGGAAAGAGGTTTTCTTATTAATTATCTTAGTTGTACACAAGAGTGTCAATCTTGGGTCATAGACTAATGAGAGATACACTAGCTATTTTTTCAAGGGATAAAAATAATAAGTTAAGAGAATAAATGCGTCTAAATCAGACTTCTAAGAATCCTAGATATTCTAGCCAAAGAATGGAAATTGAGTTAGTCACACATTCATATTTAATCTATAATTTCAAGACACAACACACTATCTAATTAAAGACTAAATTAATTAATCTTAATAAAATGGAAATACTCTCACTATTCTAAGAATTTAATCATATCACATTCTTTAACTAAAACATACACTTATTGATCTAAGTGAATTATTGGAAAACCAAAGTCATGCCACTAACATTCCTAAGTACTTCACAAACCAAAGTCATCATGTGTGATTAAAGAAAATGCAAGTGGATTATCATAAATGAAAATGACTAAGTTCTACTTGAGATCTAAGTTAGGAAGTGGTGATAATTACCCTAATCTATTATAGCATGATGAATGGATAATGAAAAATATAAAATGAGGAAAGATAAATGGTTTGATATGGTTTTAATATATTTTTTAGTTTCTTGTTTCTTGCAGAAGAAATGAAATTTCAATGTATAAAGGGAAAATAAGTAAATGATATTTCAAGCCACTAACAAACTAGAGGTTACATGTTAGTTGGGTAGCCATATAAATGTAACTTCGGAATTGAAAATTAAGTAATTTTATCAAAGATCAATATTAGGGAGCCTATTAGGACTTTTACATCTAGAGTTGGGAAAGACAAAAAAAGGAGGAAAGGTTATTCACTAAACTTAGAAACATTTAGCATTGTCCTTTCAAGTTCACTGGTGGGGTTTTAACTCTCTCCCCCTCACTCAATCCCCCTGCCCCACCTCTTTCTTTCATCTATTTCCTTTCCATACCCTCTCTCACATCCCACACAGTCCCTCATGCTTTCTCCCACACTTTCTCACTTTCTCACCCTCTCATCTTCATTTTCTCCCTCTCTTTACTCTCTTGCTCTCCCACTCCCATCTACCTTCCTCTTCTCTACTCCCTCTACCACCTCACCTTCTCTCTCCCCTCCCCATGTATTTATCCATCACCCTCCCTCACTCCCTCTCTCATGTTCCCCTCCCCTTCCCTCTCTTTGCCTCTCTTTCCCCCTCTACTCCCACTCCTTCCCTTCTCTTTCCCTTTCCCCCTTACTATCACTTTCTATCCCTCCTACTTTCTCCACCTTCCTCTCCTCTCTCTCGCCTTCTACCCTTTCTCTTTCTCTCCCCCTCCCCATCCCCCACTCTAACTCCCCCCTCTCTATCCCCTTCCCCTTACCCTTACTCTTCCATACTACTCTTACTCCACCTTATCTACATCACCCTTTCTCACTCCCTCTCCCATTCTTCTCCCCCTCTCTCTCCCATTCCCTCTCCCACTCTAGTTTCACTCCTCTCTCCCTCCTCCCATTAGCCTCACTCTCTTCCCCTCCTAATTTCTCACTTCTGCCCTCCCTGGTTCTCTCCCTTCTCTCCCTATCCCATCTCCCTCTTCTCTCACTCCTCCCTCGTCCTCTCCTTCCCTTTCACTGCTCACTTCATCATTCCCCTCTCCCCTCCCCTATTCCAATCCCCTCTCTCTCCCTCTCTCCCTTTCCCCTCCTACTCCCTCTATTTACCTCTCTCACTCCCCCTTTCCTTTTCTCCCCCACTCTCTCTTCCACTCCCCTCTCTCTCCCATTGCCCTTTTCCATCACTTGCCCTCCCTCCCACTCTCTATCCCCCCACTTCCTCACTCCTCTCTTCCCCCCTCTCTTTCCCATACCATCTCCTTCCCCCTTCCCCTCTCTCTATCCCTTCTCTCCCCATCCATCTCCTTCCCTCCTCCCTCACTCCTCTTCCCTCCCCCACTCCCTTCTCTCTCTCTCTCCCCTTCCCCTCCCCATTACCCCCCCCCCCCCCCCCTCTCTCTCTCTCTCTCTCTCTCTCTCTCTCTCCCCTTCCCTTCATTCACTCCATGCCCCTCTCCCCCACTCCACTCTCACTCTGCCCTCTCTATCCCCTTTCCACTTACCCTCATATGTAATTTTAATCCAAGCATCCTCACAATTTTGGAAGGGAATTATAAATTAGAAAAAAGGAAAAATCAAATAAATTATTAAAAGGTTTAAATTAAAAAAATGAAAACAAAATTAATTAAAATGTAACAGAAAATTTAAGGACAGAAGGAAATGCACCCAAATAAAAAAATATAAAATATAAAAAATTTAAAGAGAATATTGAACATTTGAATAATTGAAAAGAATAAATCAAACATAGAAAAATGAGAAAGAATGAACTACAACCAAATTATTAAAATAAAATAAAAAGAATGGAGAGGAAACTGGGCATCCAACCATTTAGTATAGTTATTGCAAAGTAATTGAAGTACATTTAAACTATGTAACATGGTAATTATTTAACACCAATGATAAATAAATCATGTCAGAGAATGAAGTGCAACCAAATAACAAAAAAAATATAAACAATTGAAAAAAAAATTGAGCATTTGAATAATAAAAATATAAGAAATAGTTTAAACATAGAAAAAGAAAACATGATAAACAAAGAACTAAAACCAAATAAAAAGATTAAAAATAAAGAATGAAAATAAAATTGAACATTACAACCATTCACTAAAGTTGATGCAAAGTTATTGAAGTGGATCAAAACTATATAACATGACAATTTGTAACACCAACAATAACTAAATCATGACAAAGAAGGAAGTACAACCCAAATAACAAAATAAAAAATATAAACAATTTAAAAGAATATGAATATTTGAATGATAAAAATATAATAAAATTTTCAACATAGGAAAAGGAAACATGACAAAGAAGGAACAACAACCAAATAAAAAAACAAAGGATGGGAAAGAAATTGAACATTCCAATGATTCAATGAAGTAGTTGATGCAAAGTGATTGAACTACATCAAATCTATGTAACATGGTAATCCTATACCATTGATGATAAATAAATTATGACAATAGTGATAGTATTATTTAAATTTGAATATATAATATCATTGTTTAAACTTTATATTAAAATAAATATCAGCAAACACTAATAAGATAAGATAAGATAAACTTATTAATGTCCAACAAGAGACCAAAAGGGTCTATGGGACTGAAAAGCGTAAAAGATACAAGACCTCTAGCAAGAAAAGCACCAAAGAAATTGAACATTCCAATAATTCAATGAAGTAGTTGATGCAAAGTGATTGAACTGCATCAAATCTATGTAACATGGTAATTTTGTAACATTGATGATAAATAAACTATGACAATAGTGATAGTAGTATATAAATTTGAATCTATAAGATCATTGTTTAAACTTTATATTAAAATAAATATCAGCAAACACTAATAAGATAAGATAAGATAAACTTATTAATGTCCAACAAGAGACCACAAGGGTCTATGGGATTGAAAAGCATACAAGATACAAGACCACTAGCAAGAAAAGCACCAAACAGTGCCAAAGGAAGAAAGCAAATAGGAAAAATAGGAGATACAAAAAGAAGCAAAGAGCTAAAGAATGAGGCAAGGACTAAGGGTCCTTCCTTGATAAAAAGAAGCCAAGCACCAAACAGTATGAACTAGGGTGAGCAAGTGCCCAAAACTATTGCCGAGAAAAGCTGGGAGGGTGTTGCTAATGAGTATAACAACTACGAGCTCTCATAAATCTAGAGTGGTTGGCGATGGTGGCATTGGAAGGCCACTTCGTCCCACATGTCAGAGATGAGGGAGAAAAGAAAGTAGTGATAAGTTGAATCAGGGTCACTCTCTGGGTATAAGAGTTGTAAGGTGTGTTCATGAAGCTACATAGTCTCTCTGAGGTACAATGCAAGGCATCTCTAGTTTGTGTAGCTGAAAAAGGTCATAAGGAAGATGCATTCGATAAATAAGGAATAGAATCTCCCATGAATCTTATAGTAGGTAGGAAATGAAAAATGAAATGGATCTCCTTCTTTATCATGCCCAAGGTACACAAGTGAAAATTTCGGTCCTCTCTATCCATGTGGTGATCTATCTAAATCTGAAGCCAGTGGGAGCCAACCCTGAAGGAGCCTAGAGAGATACATAAGGCATGACACCAACATTGAGATAAGTATCTAGGGGGCACAATAATATCATCTATGATAACCAAAAAGTGCTCAGCATAAAAGACCATCTTTGGGTGTAACCCGCCTACAGGGTTACACCAAGTCATGGTGAAAATTCTATTTATAAATGTCGAGTCTGACATGTTGGTTCAACTCCTATTGTGAGGGGAGGAGGTGGGTGGGAGCATCAAGAGAGAGCTAGAAGGGAGGGAGTTGGTCATTATCAATCCCAATTGAGCTCAACAAAGATGAAGCCTTCATGAACCAGCAACAAGCCCAGAAAGTTAGATCAAAATATGACACAATGACAAAGGAACAATAAGCCAAGTAAGAGTATCTAAATCAGTCACCTACAGAGTTAGAAAAACTATGAAGATAATGAAGAAAAATAATTAGGTCAAAATGGTGGCCAACCTAAATGGATGGTCCTCGAACTCAACCAAAACAATATTATGGGCAGTGAGCCAATTACATCTGATAATACGCCTAAGAAATAGAGTCTAGACATGCCTGATGGAAGCCCAGTTAGAATCAAGGAGATAGGTCCCCCAAACCACTAAGCCATAAAGAACTGTCAGTTTGACCAAGGAGTCTAGGAGGGACAACTTTGACAAAGTGTCCTGGAGGTTATGTCTGAAGTACTATCTCTCGAACATGGCAAGGGAACCCATAGCCTAACTATCCTAGGCTAGATGATGGGTCTTAAAGCGAGGTCTAGAGAACTTGAAACCAAGGTACACATATGATGTAGTGATCTCTATCTCATGATCTTGGAAGTAGAAGTGTAGAGAGGTCTTTAGGCAGTTGAAGACCATAACCTGAATCTAGCTCAAGTTCATTGAGAGCTGATGAAGGTCACAAAAGGAGGCTAAGCCATCAAGAAATCTCTGAAGACTCACTAGAGAGGAGGCCCAAAGGATCATGTCATCAATGAACAAGAGAATCTAGATCAAGATCTGATGGAGGTAGCAACCATCCACAAGGAGTGAGGAGTCCCTGAGGAAGGTCTCCAGCTCATCAATATAAATACCAAACAAGGTGGGGGAAAGAGGGAAGCCATGTTTCACCCCAATAGTGCTCTACATAGGGGCTAATAAACCCTCTAATGTTATGAATCTACTAGTAACACTCTCATATAATCTCATAATGGCAGTCAAAAAAGTATCTAAAATATGCCTTGACAAATCAAGAGGAAAAGAGCTTTACAACTTGTATGATAGCCAGACACCTATGTGCCTCAACTTTCATACCCTACTACATATTTTTTGAAACTTTTTTACTTTTTATGCCCTGGTTTTCCTTGATTTTATTATATTTGGTATCTTATTTTCCATTGTGAGTGTTCTTTGCTAAGTATCATTCATGTATCTTTGGGTGTCATTTGGGATTATGTACATGTGATTTTTTTTTCTCTTACCCCATCCTGCCATCATTATCCCACCCTGGATCACCCGTGAGAATTTTAAGATTGGTAATTATGGTTGATGGTGGAGGACACGTATCTAGAGATATGATGAACGTTGATGAGGTTTGCACTAATGAACATGATAAATCTAATGCCTAGCCAAAGAAAATTTTGGAGAAATTGTTATATAAAGCAGTAGTGAAAGAGTCTTCAACTTCTTGCTCCTTGACTGCTTTCTTCTCTAGTAAAATTTATAAGGTTACTCAAGATGGAATTCAAAATGATAGAGTCAAAGCTACAACCAATGGAGCTAGACTTGAGGATGGAGGCAAATCTAACTCCGATAGTGGTGGAGGAAATGAGGAAGGTAAAATATCGCCCCATGAACTGAAGACCCTTTCACTTTCATCAAATGAGGATATGGTAAGAGCCATTAAGTTAGAGCAATAACATTTTAAAAATGTTACCATTTTCTTTGCATGTTTATATTAAGGTTTCTTACCCTCTCGAAAAAATTTTGATGAATGGATGGTTAGTGTTTGGGGTAAGAAACTTGGGATTCATGTGACTTTATGTAGAATGGTTCAAAGAGGGCTTTTTTTTTGTTTTTTTCAAGACTCATAGTATGCAAGATGTTGATCTTAGATTGGTTTTGATAATTGAGTGTCAACACACTTAAGAAATTTATTAAGTTCATGTCGAGCTAGTAACATATGTTGAGTATAATATGTATAGATGTCAAGTTGCAATGAGTGTCGCGTAAATAGTAATTTCTGAGAAATTCAAGTGTCGAGCCAAATAGAATTATAATATGTGTCAAGCATCAATATTAACAAGTGTTGAGTAACATAGAATTCACCTAGTTGTTTATGATGGACCAAACAACTATGTAAACCATTTTTGAGTCGACATATGGATAGATCTTGAAGCTTTGAAGATAAGATTAAATCTATTTGGATTCCCTATGCGATCAACATGCAACCAATCAAAAAAATGGAAGGAATTGAGCGAGAAAAATGAATGAATCTTAATCGTAGATTCATACCTAACCCTAAGCCACCAAATTCTTTTAAAGGGAGACAAAGCCCCATAATTCATGTGTGAGAGAAAGCATTAGAGAATGCATGTGAGGAGGTGATACTAGAAAAGATTTGAAGGAAGTGAAAGGGGTGAATTGATCATTATACATTCAAGGTGACTTAAAAGAAGGACAGAATTGCAAAATCAATTATCAGAATAGAGGATCGAGGATACAACAATTTTGTATCAGATCATAAAGGATCAAGATGGATTGAATTGAGATCTGAAATTAGCAATACCAAATTATAAGTGTATTAGATCAAACATTCTACTATACTCTCTAACAACTATATCAGTAGAATGAAATTCTTTTTATCAAGGTTGATTTAATAGTCATAGTGAGATCCTTTAATAGGGTGACATTCTAAGAGAATGTTCTAAAGTCCTTTAGTCAGGCATACTTTTAATAGGGTAAGATCTAACAATCCTTTGTCAGCCTTTAATAGGGAAGACCTTTCATAGAGGAGATCATGAGAATGGTCAAATCATGTAACCTTAATAGGTTAATTTTATTACTACAGTAGTGAAGAATTGTGGGTGTCATCCCCACCCCAGTTTTACCTTCTCATTGGAGGGTTTTTGGGTAATCATATCTAGTATCAAGTGTTTATGTGGATGCATTTACTTTATATGTTATTTCATGTATGCATTGTTTTAAAAGTTAAAAGTTTTATTGGTTAGAGATTAGTACTTATGATTCACACACACCCCCCCCCCCCACTTAGAAGTATACATTTCCCATTTGTATTTCCAATAATTGATATCAAAGATGAGTTCTCATCTGGAGAAGCCTTACAACTTGGAGAAAAGATCTTGAGATGGAACTTTACAAGTTGGGAAAGCCCATTAAAAATTAGGAGAATAAGATACATATCTTACTACAACAACCGAATGAAGCTAGAGATTCCTTGACAAGATTGCTAAAGAGAAGGAAATAGATTGCTATGGTGGAAAATGACACTCAATACAAAGAGATTGACACCACAAATTTATTTACAGATCATAACTCCTATGAATTTGATGTAGCAATTACAGATCTCATGAAAAACAATAGAGCACAAGCTGAAGAGATCAGAAATCTCAAGTTGGAGCAAGAATCACAAGCAATATTGCTATGTGAGGTGACTGAACAAAAGAAGAAAGCTATAGAAGACAAGACCATGATTGAAGAAGACAAAATAATTTTGTCAAACAAATTGGAAGAAAACTTAGTAGAGCTATCTAAAATCTCAAACATGCAATTGGACATGCTAAGCCAAATGATGAATGCCCATCATGAGTTGAATGTCAAGGACATTGAGATAACTACATTGAAGTTGCAAAATGAGAAATTATAGAATGACCTAAAAAGAGAAAAGGAGTTTGCAAAAAGTTTCAACAAGCCAAATGAAGCCATCAAGTACTTTGAGCAACTACTAAAATCCCCTAGATCCAGTAAAGACACATCAGGATTGGGCTACACAAGCACTAAAGAAGGAGAATCATCCAAAGTTTCTAAGGAAAGAAACAATAAAGGTAAGAAATCTAAACCCACATGTCATCATTGTGGAAAGAAAGGACACATAGCTAATGTTTGCAGGAGCAAGAATGCTAGTCAGAATGTTAAGCCAAAGAACATGATCCATTGTTTCAAGTGTAACAAACAAGGTCATCAGACACATGAATGTAGAACCAGAACCATGCATGCACTAAAATTTGAAGGATGCTACTACAATTATCAAAAGTTTGGACACAAAGCTTTTGAATGTAGATACAAGTCTGCATGGTCATCAAACAAGTCAACAAAGGGAAGAAGCTATGAAAAATCCTATAATTGGGATTACAATACAAGACATAGTTATCATTATTGTCAAGAGTATGGACACATCCCTAAGAATTGCATAAGAACACACTTCAATGAGAAAGGAGGTAGCTACAATAGATGGTTGAGTCAAACCACATGCTTTAGTTGTTTGAAGACTAGTCATATTAGCAAGCACTACCCAACAAGGACAAAGGTACCTAAATTAGAGTTCAACAAGGGAAAAGGCAAGGTAGATGTTGAGCACATCAGAAGAGAGATGAATAAAACATGGAAGAAGAAAGATGGATGTAGCACAACAAATGAAGGGATCACTTCACCTGAAAGGTCAAGTGGTCACTATTCATCAAACTAAGCAAAAAGAGGTATGTGGGACTGATTATTTAAATACTTTATCATACATCAGTTCCAAGATAATTTAGTGTTGAAAAGGATAAACTAGCATGAATAAGGATGCAAGTTAACAAGAAAAAACCAAGGTCAAACTTTAAGTTTTCATCTTACTACCGAGTGTGAAAAGTTCTTTTCAATTGCCGAGTAAATTCCAGTGTGTGCCAAGTTGTCAACCAAAGTTAGTTGAAGTTGAGTTAGTAATAGCTGTTGAGTGAAGGAAATTCCTATTGGAGCCAAGTAAGGGTATTTCTGTCAAGTGACAAAAAACCAATGGATGTTGAGTGAAATAGAAATTGCATAGAAGCCGAGTTTACAGTTGTGCATGCACCATGCATTAAATGTGATGTTTTGAAAAGGGCATAAGGAAAAATTTTGCTCATTTTTCATCATTACAAACACAAAGCCAGAGAGAGAAGAGAGAATTGATTCATGAGTAGAGATTGAAGTATTTGCATGGATTCCAGTAATGATCAAGCATCATTCCATCAATCTAAAGGTATTCTTCACATGTCAAGTTACACAAATTATGCAGTTTTATATTTGTTGAAAACCACAGTTTGCAAAATGGCCACTAGTTCTAAGAATCCTAAGGAGAAGGAACCATTTGAAGTTTAGCTAGTTAGTAATGAGGTAGAACAACCAAACTTTAGGGCTATTCCTAAGGTTGCATACAAGAATGACCAAGCAAGAGCATTATCTGTTATTCCACCCAATGACATAATGGTTCAGGATGTAAGAAGTGTTATAATTGAAAGGTTGCAGGAATAGGAGACATGGGAATTCATCAAGTGTATGATAAACTATGTGAAAATAGAGTGTTAAAAGAAGAATTCAAGATTATTGAAAGAAGGGGACTAACTCATGCCCTAGATTTCCCCATTGTCTTCAAAATAGAATGGATAAGAATTGTCTTGAGTAAAATCCATGATGGATGCCTATGGCTGGAAGGAGAAACTATCAAACTATCAAAGAGGATTATACATAAGGTTAAAGGATATCCAACCATAGATCAACCCAAAACCCTAAGGAGTGACTCAAAAGAAGCCAATGAGAAAAATATAGGGGCAAAGTGGAACAAGAGAGGAATGACCATTGATACTATCAAGGATCCACTTCTTGAATTTGCAGTGAGGGTCATATCACACAAATTATATCAATCAATCTAACTAAATAATGTTCCATGTATTATAGTTGATGTAGGATACAAAATTGTGAAGAAAGATCATACTTATGATCTGGTAGAGCTATAGTTATAGCAAATAATGGAGAACTTAGGAGCAATAAGGAGATCTAAAAGTGCTCAATGCAAGTTTGGTTCCATATTGATATGCATATTCTTTTATGTTCAAAATGAGTTTCCCTCTTTTGGTAAGGTAGGATGGAAGACCAATAGGTATGTGGTTGTACAAATAAATGAGTACATTAAACAAATGAGAGACAATTTTGAGTCTGTGATGACTAGTTATTTTGAGGATTTCAAGTATTCAATGAAATAGAGGCTGAGAATTATTGTTTCCCTAGTGGAGAAGTACTATAATGACATTTGTTTCTTGGTAGACATTGACTACACCTTTATCCAGGTTGCAATACCCAAAGTGAGATGGCTAAGTCCTTTGGGTTATGAAATCAATATAGATGAAGCATTAGCTGCCATCACTATACTAATTGTAAAGGAAGTTGACAAGTCAACAAAAAGCTTTGGTAATTATGATGTTGTCAAATCTAAGGTTGAAATAGAATTGAAAACTTCCTCAACTTTGAAGAAGAAGGATAAAATGGTAAAGAAGCCTAAAGCCAAATTTGGAGAGGGAGTTGGAGGCAATGATGAAGATGATAATGATGAAGAAGAAGAGGAAGAACAAGAGCAAGGCTAGGAACCTCTTGCCCTAACCCAAGGTATGGGTGAAGATGATGAAGAAGAACGTGTTAAGGAGGAACAAGCCAAGGAAGCATTAGAAAAAAAAGAATGAAAGAAGAGAAAGGCTAAGACACAGCCCATAGCTCAACCAAAGGGTAAGAAAATTTTAAAACCAAGCCCTGCAAAGCCTACTACTCCAACCACAAGAGCAACCACAAGGGCCACCACTCGAAAGGCTAAAGAGTAAATAAAAGAGAAGAACAACGCTATTAAAAAAAAAGGTCCTATGTAGAAGAAACTAAGGGGAAAATATGTTATATAACCAGAATTTGATGATGAAAGGACCAAGTTAGAAGACACAAGCTAGTTCATAGTGGTAAGTCATGCTCCCAATTCTAATATTGAAAACATTTGTGATAATGTTAGGGACAATGTAGACTTAGCTGGTTTGACAAATATTGATTTTAATAAATTGAGTAGACAAGATCAAAATGAAGTTAAAGAATCAGTGTATGCCATGATGGAAAAATTCAAGAATACCCCACTTGAATTTGATAATACAATGCCTAAAGATTTATATTCAATTGTTGAGAATAAATGGCACTATTGCCTAAGTATGGAGAAGGAAATAAGAGAGTACACATTGGCACAAGTGATGCCAAAATTTTCTAAAGGGAAAATAACAAAGGCAAATAAGAAACATGGTAGCAAAATTTCACCTAAGTATAGGGCATTCAACATACTTCAAAACAAGATTGAAGATGTTGTATAGAAGTCCACTCAAATGTGGAAGTTGATATATGGATTGACTATTTTCAAGGAAGGAGAGGAGGATCCCTTTGAGGGAGGAAACAATGGAGAAGATGAGGATGATACAGAAGGTGAAATAGAGAAAGAAAAGGGAGATGACATAGTGGAGGAGGCACCACAGAAAAATTATGAAATAGCAATAGTTGAGGAGCAACAAATAGATCAAAGTGTGCAAGACACACAACTACCACCATTGAGCCCTCCACATGACACAAACACACCTGTAAAGACAATAAAAGTGAAAGATGTTCCTAACAACTTAGCTCAGAATGTCAATCCACTAACTAAAGAGGATCTAAAGAAGATCCTTGACCAATCCACATTATAGGCTAAATTGTGTGATAATCTAGTATTGGTCAGTGTGGATGAGTTACAGAAAGTAGTAGCTGACTTAGCTAGGGATAAGGTGCACACATAAGAACCACCTTCTACCATCCCTATAGCTTCTCGTGGTCAACCTCAAGAGAAAACATCAATAGATACATCAGCAAAGGTTGATACCATAGTCAAAGTTGTTATGATTGAACAACAAACTAAGGCTACAGAGAAGGCCACAAAGGAACAAGAAGGACAGATAGAGGTATCTATACCTACTACACAAACACAAGGTGCACCACAAATAATTGTGATTGATCAAGAAAAATTAGAAGAAGACAAGAACGTTCTAAAAGAAAAGGAGTAGGAAGCCATTCAGACATTGGTTAATTTACCAACAACTAGCACTCCTACCAAAGTTCTCCAGGAGCTGAGCACTGATACAAAGTCACTTTAGATTTTTGCACTAGGCTCAAGCTTAACAAATGTTGCAAGGGTACTTCACTATGGAGACCCAACACTAGATGAGGAAATTGTTATGCCAAAATATGAACCTTGAACAGATCAATGAGATGCAAGAGGCATTAGAAAAAAAGAAGAACCAAAGGAATATAAGCAAAGGAAAGCTCTACATGAAATCAAAGACATCTTTATAGATGCATTCAGCTTGCAAACACCTGATGAAACCAAGCCTATATTGGAACAATTGTCAAAAATTGTTGAACAGGTGACAAATGAAGACCAAGAAACCGATGCAAAACTCATGGAATGGTCTGAAAAGAAATTTCAAGAAAAGGTAAATGAGAAAATATCTAGTGGAATAGCATTGTCACAAGTAGAGCTAGCTATAGAGATAGAAAAAGTGAAGGTACTTGAAAATATATTCTCCCTATACACCAAATTGTGTGACCCCACACTTTTCACACAAGAAATGAGCTAGAGGATTTTGAGTCTAGAAAGAAATCTAAAAATATCTAGTATGCAATTACCACAAAACCCATCTCAAAGTGAGAAGCACTTTCATTCAATACTTCACACACAAAAGGAACTAGTTGTATTAATAGAAAAAGAGGCTAATACAAGAGCCAAGCTAGTCCAGATGCAAGCCTCCCTAACCTCTCACATTGAAATACTACAAAAAGAACTAGCCTATGTTGAAACAATACTCAAGAAATATCCTAATCTTTCAATATTGGATGACTTAGTACACCTTGCAATAGAGACAGCCATCCAAATCAAATCATTAGATGTTGCAATACACAACTCGGATGCTACTCTCAAGACTGTAATGGTAGTGAATAAGAACTTCTTGGATAAATACACACTTAGTGTATAGATCCTTTGACATCAGTGTCAAAAGGGGGAGAAATATTAAAGGGGGAGATATATGCAAGGGGGAGACATGTAAAAGGGGAAGATATAAATAAATAGACAAAGGAACAAACAAAGGGGGAGTAAATAGTAGAAAAACAACTATAGGGAATAACTATCAAAACATATCAGATAAAGAGTATCAAAATGATTGAAGACAAAGAATAACAATAGAGGAAAATCTACTCAGAGAGATTTTGCATACAACAAAGACACATAGACTTAGGGGGAGTCACAAAATTTTGAAGACAAACAAACTCAGGGAAAGTCACAAAATTTTGAGGTACATGGTTCATTACAAACTTTTGAACAATTTTGAAGTTTTGTATATATGCCGAACTAGATGTATATTATACTTGAGGAGATTAGATTCATCGTGTATAGTTAAGTTTTTTTGCCACTCATGTCAAAGGGGGAGATTGTTGATCTTAGATTGAATTTGACAATTGAGTGTCAACACACTTATGAAATTTACAAAGTTCATGCTGAGCCAGTAACATATGTCAAGTATAATATGTATAGATGCCAAGTTGCAATGAGTGTCAAGTCACTCATGTGATGAGTAAATCAAGTGTCGAGTAAATAGTAAGTGTCGAGCAGTTCAAGTGCTGAGTGAACAGTAGATGCCAAGCAAGTTCAAGTGTCAAGCCAGACAGAATTATAGTATGTGTCGAGCATTAGTATTAACAAATGTCGAGCAACACATAATTGACCTAGTTGTTTGTGATGGCATAAACAACTATGTAAACCATTTTTGAGTCAACATATGGATAGATCTCAAATCTTTGAAGATAACATTGAATCTATTTGGATTCCCTATGTGATCAACATGCAACCAATCAAAAAAATGAAAGGAATTGAGCAGGAAAAATGAATGAATCTCAATCATAGATTCATACCTAACCCTAAACCACCAAAGTCTTTTTAAAGGGAGATGAAGCCCTATAATTCATGTTTGAGAGAAAGCATTAGAGAATGCATGCGAGGAGGTGATACTAGAAAAGATTTGAAGGAAGTGAAAGGGGTGAATTGATTAGTATACATTCAAGGTAACTTAGAAGGACAGAATTGCAGAATCAGTTATCAAAATAGAGGATCGAGCATACAGCAATTTCAAATCAAACTAGAAAGGATCAAGATGGACTGAATTGAGATTTGAAATTAGCAATACCAGATTGTAAGTGTATCAAATCAAGCATTCTAGAGGAGAGGACCCAGTACACCCTAACTTTGCGCTTATCAAAATCCTATGTAAAAATTTCAAATCACTCCCAATTTTATACAATATCTTACTTGGCAAGTCCCTTACTTATAACTAAGGTTTCAAGTCCACATCACTCGTTACGATGCCACATCAACATGCTTTTTTCCAAATTGTCCAAACTAGCCCAAAAAAAAAGTGAGACCAATGGTCGTACATAAAGGGTACCCATAGTTGAATAGCTAATGTGGCATCATATCATTAGTTAATTTTATAACCACTGGTACATTTTATTCAATTTTGGGTAGTTAGCATTGTACTAACAACTTTAAAGTCACAAGTATTGGTACAATGTTGTAAAAAAAGTTGGACATTAAGTCAATAAGTGTAGGTATCAAGTGAAAAACTCCATTCACAACTATTGGAACATGTTCAAGTATTGGGTCCTCTCCCCTATTGTACTTTCTAACAATTGTATCAACAAAATGAAATCCTTAATTAGTACTTCTTATTCACCCCCCCACCCCTAGAAGTATACATTTTCCATTTATATTTCCAACACAAGAAAGAATGCTTAATAAGAAATTTTGAAATGTGGGTAAATCTCTTTTGAGAGCCTTCCCTTGGTCATCAAATGGGAATGTAGAAGAAGTGTTAGCTAAGGCTTCACCAAATTTGGTAGAAATTGAGAATTTGAATGTGGAATCTTAGCCTTTTATCAATCAGTTGTTGAAGCATATCAGCTTGGTTCTACAAATTGAGAAATCCAAAACCACCCTCCCATATTTTAATGCTAGGGTTTTGGTTGCTCTCGAACCCAGAATTATATTCCCTGATAATATCTCTCTTAATATTGATGTTGAAGTCTTTTCATGGAAAATATCTCATCTTGTTAACTTAGGTACTTGTTTTCACTATAAAAAGAATGTATATGCAAGAAAGGATTCTTGAGAAATATTTAGACCCCAAGCTGCTAACTTTGAGGTTTCAAAAGATAGCACTAATAAAGCTTCTAATTCTAAATCTAAGAATCCCTTGGCACTTTCCTCAGGGAAGTTTGAAACCACCTCAGGGATAGAGAAGCCTTTAAATGTTGCTTCTAATAAAGCTGCTAATGATGGTTTAGGAGAGGAGTTTGAGACTATTGTCAATCCCTTGTGTGTCATTGAGCTTACTCCTACTTGTGATCCCAATTCTACTTCTAAGATCATCCCTTGTGGTTCTGCCTAGTTAAAGTCTATTATTTTCCCTAGAGATAGTATTTATGTTGTTCCTTTGGTAGAAACCTCCACCAAACTTAATGCTCAACAACTTGCTATTAACTCTCTAGCTAAGAGGGCAAAGATGGTTAAAAATGTCAATCAAACTTTGATTGATAAGATTATGCACTTGAATGGTTCGAAGTCTTCTGGGATGGAAATCTCTCCAAATAAAAATGAAAATAAGCCCCCTAACCAATAAAAGGAATAAGAAAAGAGAGGGAAATGGTAATTAGATATTATCCAATTCTAGTGGTTATAAAAGTAAATAAGGAGATATCACTGATTGTTTTAGCATATTGTATAACAATGGTAAGAGTAACCCTAAAAATCATGAAAATGGTCAATATCCATAGCTAAAATGTTAGAGGGTTAGAGATGAATGATAGGAAGTATATTGTCAGAAGATGGTGCAGTAATCTTAAATCAAAAGATTTTATTTGTCTACAAGAACCTAAAGTTGTTGGATTTCAAGCCCACACCATTTTTAAAATGCTCTGGGATCAAGCTACTACATTTTACTCCAATCATGAAAGAGGTAAGCGGGGAGTTGTAATTCTTGTGGGATCTAATTGGGTAGACTATATTGTAAATAGAGGTATCTCTTCCTATCATAAGGCCATATGGATTATATTTTCTAAAGATGATTAGAGCTTTGGATTATGTAACTATTATGCACCTAATGATTATAGAGACCAAGTTGAATTGTGGAATGGGCTTCAAATAAATTGCCTAACACCAGATGGATTTTTATTGGTGATTTTAATATGGTAGAACATAGGGAGGATAAATTTAGAGGTAATTCTTTTAGTTGGAAAGGTAATGAACTATTCTTCTAGAATAAATTTAAAAGGAAATTCAATGTTTTAGATCCTCTTGAGGATAGAATATCAGAATTTCAAGATGTTAGTTGTACCTTGTGTAATAATCAAAAGGGTTCTCAAAGGGTCTACTATAGATTGGATAGAGTTTATGCAAATTCTTCTCTCTTTTGGTTTTTCTCAAACCCTGGCCATTCACCTATCACAATTACTCATGACTCTCTTTCTGACCATTCTCCTATCTCTGCAAGGATTGGGTTATAAGGTGATGCTCTGGGTGTTAAAGTTAAGATTATCAAGCCTTTTAAACTTAATCTTTCTCTTCTTAAAGATCAAGATACTCTTAATACTATCAAGTAGGTCATTGAAATTGTTAAATTGGTTAGTGGTAATTTGTTATCTAGAAACATGTGGGATGGACTAGTTGTTGCATGGCAAAAGATTTTTCACATTATTGGTAAGAAAAAAAGTATGGATTTAAATATTGAAGAAAATAGGGCTTAGATTAAACTCAATCAGGTTGAGAAAGATTTGCATGTCACAATTCAAGACTTGGATTTAGTTCAGCTAAGTTGATTAAGACTAAGCACTCATTGAGGAAGATCCAAAACTATAAGATTCAAGGGAAAAGAGCCAGATCCAAATTGAATTGGAATATGGAAGGGGATAGGGGGTCTAAGTGTTTCTTCAACATCATTAAGGAAAAGAATAAAAGAGAGCTTATTGAACACATTAATGTTATAGGCGATAAATCATCAGATCTAGAGCTAATTCAATCTACTTTCTTTGAATACTATTCTCAGCTCTTTTCATCTGAAATGTTGGATGCTAAGTATACGGCACTTGATAAATGTGTACAACTAATTCCCAATAAATTTTCAGAAGATTTGTAATGCCCTACCAAGGGGTCCAAATAATTGACCTAAAGTTTTACTAAGTTTGCCAAACATTTTTTTTTTTTAAAAGAACAACATGTGCATCAATCATAAAGTAGCAGAAGTAATAACACACAAACATACATAAGAAAACATAATGAATTACATTCCTTAAGGATCCCAAGACATTGAATCACATTTAAATTTAATTAATACTGAATCAAATAAATAACACATCCACAAGAAAGAATAACTACAAGTCCAAGTCCATCTAAATAATATACATTTGTTCTAAATGCCACTTGGCAATAAAATTTGGAATGCTCAATCATCCACTGTACATGTATGAAAGGCTAAAAGAATATACATTTATAAAAATAGCTTACATCATCCCTTTCAGATCCATGAAAAAAAGTACAATACAATAAGTGAAATCATCCATCATAATACACAAAGATAGAATGAAAGGAAATGTAGACAAAGAACTCCAGCCACAACATCAATAGACAGATCTTAAAGGTAAGAGTAAAGGGCACTACCACCCAACCTCATGGTAACCCAAAAAGGTCCACTCCCACTGTGTTGAGGAGATAGTCTCAAGTCCCAAATAGGATATCAATCCCAAAATCAAAAGTAGTCTCTATGTCAAGGAAACCCTAAAAGTAATCTAACTCAAAGATTCCAACATAAATCAACATCTACTCTGTAAGCGGGCAAGTGTCATCACATGAATCAATGTTAGAGTTACCCTAGCAATCTAACTTGACCTTGGCCCCCTATTGACTCTATGTAGCACTAGTATCCTTTCATACTGACAAGGCATACTAACAATGCATGGTTGCAACCAAGTGTTCTCTCTACTCCCATCCTAGTCTGTACTAGCACTCGAGGCATGGGTGAGAACATACAAAGACTTTTATTAGGTTCATTTTACTCTCATTTAGTGTAGTGTTTTTAGTTATTAAATGACTTACAATGGGTTACCTTGGCAACCACTTTGGGTTCCTACCTCCATTACAAGCCACTTCTCAACATTACATATAGATAACCTACCCTAAGCTCATAAAAGTGTAAATAAAAGAATCATAGTATTTCACCTCAGTCATATGCAAGTGACTACAAAGCATCAAAAGATAATTCACAATAATCTATCAATTATCTACGAGCAACTAGAAAGCATCCAAAAAATACTGATCAAAGACTCAAAGGTCAAGATAAATATATCATACCAATTATCCCATAATCATACAAGGACACTGAAAACAATAACAAACAATACAACCAAACTCATCAAAGAGCATACCAACACATTACCATGGTTGAGTTTAGAAGATCAAGATCAAATCATCATAACATCACAAACACAGAACTCCCAAGCCTTTGGTAGACATCCTAAGATTGCTCAACACTCTAGTTAACCCAAATCCAAAGCACAAACAAAATACAGATAACAATGTAGTTCATAGTTTGCTTTGATTTTGAAAACACATAGTTTAGCTAATCAGTAAGGTTTGAATTTTCATTCAATATAAGTTTTTGAATATATGAATTTTACAGTTTACCCTTAACTTAGGAAATTAAAAGGTTCACCATTAAATACCATAGGATGACTTTAAAATAATTATTATTAAAATTCTTTTTTTTTAAATAATAATTATTAGTCATCAAATAAAATTTATTATGATCTTATTAATAATCCCAAAATCCTCAAAATAATACTATCTTTAAAAATTTATTTTAAACTCTTAATAGATTATATCTTTTATTAAAACTTAACTTAAACTTAATTAATTAAGTTGAATTAATAATTATTTATACAAAACTATATTAATAAATTTATTAATATTAATTAAGTTAATAATTAATAAAACTTACTATTAATAATTAAATTTAATAATAAAAAGAAAATAATTTAAAAATAAAATGTCACTTACCTTAGTTTTTTTAAGCCCACTGGCTTTTTTGTTGCCGTGACATCCTTGTTGTCCATGGCAACAGGTCTGTCGTGCAGACCATTTATGGCTGCCCAACATTCCCATGCTGGTCATGGAGGGAGAATGGTGGGAGACGGGGGTGTGATGGTCCTACTTCCCCACTAATATATTATTATTATTTTAAATTTATTTCTTTCAAAATATTTTTTTAATAACAGTCTCCCCCCCCCCCCTACACCAATTTTATGAATATATATATATAAAGAATTCTATCAATACTCTGATAGAGAAATTATGACAAACTAATTAAATTATCAACCTAAAATTTCCATTTCTTTTAAAACCCTTCCTAGTTCAATTAACCATTTTTAAATCTACAGAATGAGGATTCTAATGATATTTTAATCTTCCCATATACAAACGAGATCAACATGCATACCAATAATTCAAAGTGAAATATGAAAGATTCATCACAATGAAATTCAGATAAACAATACATAGTCATGAAGAAGACTTGATAATTTAAATAATAAATTTAACTGGGTGAACAAAACACAAGAATCTACCTAGTTCTAATGCTAAATTCACAAACACCTAAAAGATTATGAGAGAAAAATTTTCTCTCAAAACCTTCTCTCTGAAAATTCCTTCTCAAAAATTTCCAATCCCCCAAAAAGGAACCCTCAATTGCTGATAAGGAGTTCTCACCTCAATTCGGGGCTCTAATTGTGCGATTACCCGAGGTGTTGGTGTAAATAAGTATTTTCTATTTACACTTTACTTAATTTTACTTAGGTTAATGCATTATTTTATTATATTGTATTATTTTATTATTTATTTTGAGACACTCAATAGTTTGTGTACTTTCATGAGTTGTCATGTTGAAAACACAGAAGTAAGAAACTCTAATTCAACACACGGTGTCTACAACACTAGAGTTTGCATCAGTCACTGAGTTGCCATGTAGACAACACAATTATTCGCACTCCTAATTTAGCACATGGTGTCTACAACATAAATTTGCATGCTACACCTTTGTAAGCTTATCCTCTCATCATCACACTTACTTCTGTGCTTAATGAAGGATAATCCATATTTGGTGGACATGTGCCTTAGTTTTATGACTTATCATGATGCTAATTCCTATGCATTCTAGAAGCATTCCAAAGGACTTTATATATAGGCACTCCTAGTGTACTTTCACATTGTATCAAACACATATCGATATTCTGATCATACTCTTTCTAGTCTATTGTTGTGTTTGTGCTTGAGTTCTTTGATCTTGGGTGAATTTTTCCCTAAGGAAAATTCTTATATGGTATCATAGCTTGGAGAATCTCTCTTCACATAGCCATTCGAGACCATTGCTGCTTCAGCACCTCAGCCTAAATCTCAAGTACCGCAAAAATTGGGAGCATCTAGAGCTAGAAAAAACCTCACCATTACATATGGAACATCGATTAGATGAAAATTGGCTATAAATTCACCTACCCTAGGCCAAACGTGATCTTGAGGCAAAAAAATTTAGAAATCGGCAATCGAAGGCCCTAATTTGCTCGGGTATGATCTATTAGATCTACAATTTAATTTAATTTAGATCTAAATTTTAATTTTCTCTATATTTTTCTGCAATTTTTGCAATTTTCGGATAGAGTTTTTTGAAAAAAAATCAGCTAAGTAGCCAAATAGAGAAAAAAAATTTGATACAAGCACCGAGCAATCACACCCTGGCCCTACACCTTGCTAGGAATATTTGACAGCATATTCCTTTGTTTAACAGTGGTTTACACATAAAGTGTAGCATTTATTCTGACCATAATAGACAATGTTCTAGCCAAACCCCTTTACTAGCATCCGCACAACCCGAATCCAGTGAATACATCTAACACTTGCTCTGCATTCGCTATTGGTAGTATTTTTTTAATATTGCATAGAGTTTGGTTTGCGGATCAATGTGGAACTAATCCCACAAGGCCCAACCACCACCAAACTTCTGTGGTACCGGCACAGTGACCACTATCCTCACCAACGGCAAGTGATTCCCTCACCGGTAATTGCAAAAGCCTTTCTCTAGCAAAAATAAAGGCAACACCATTTTTGCACTAGCCCTACATTTAGTCTTCCAGCTGCTACCTTTTTTAGTCTGGCACCTAGCAGGTACACTCCACGTGGCACACTGTAGTCGACTCCAGCTTTGTAGTACCTACCATATGTGGCCTTCATGAATTCTACCGTGCAAACAACTCCATACCAGCCACATCATCATGATGCCCTCCACGTCACAGGTTGAGTTGGCATCCATGTCCACCATAGGAACACAGTCAGCCTTAACACATGTCAAGCCATGCAGGTACTAGTTAGACTTGACACGTGTCCCTCTACATCACTAGATCCATACTCCATGTCTATAGACACATTGCAGATTTTTGTACACTTTCATACCATTCTATACAACCCAGTCAGCTACTAACATCATCCTGACATCATTGCCACATCACCAGGTAGGGAATTTTTTGCTGATGTCATCCAATCATAGGATTAAATTTGATGGTCGTCTGACCATCATTTCTAGGCATTTTATAACTATTTGCGATGGTCATTTGACCATCAAATTTAAGCTCGCAATTTTTTTCCCAAACCCCTCTCCAAATGAGACTTTGAGAGCCCATAACTTGGTCATCCAGACTCCAAATTAGGTGCACTTTTTAATTTTGGGTAGAATTTTTTAAACTTTTAAGTGTTGGTATTTTTTTCTAGTTTTGGTGCAAGGATTTCTCAGACATTACATTTCTTGATAACTGTACCTGTCCAATCCTACATTTTGCAACTTCAAATGCTTTGTATGGGCTAATCTGGACACATTTTCAAGTTCCTTTTTTTTTAAATGTGTTTTTTTTTGTCTACTTTCTCAATCTGCATTCAGATTCTAGGGTTATGTGGACAAAAATATCACTTTCAGCATTAGGGCCTTTTTTGCATTGTATTGCTTTGATTACTCTTCAAAAATTTTGTATATCTAAGCAACAGTGCTTAATGACAGATTTGAGCCTCAAAAAGTAGTTGTATACAACAAAATCAGAAGTCCACTTTATACATTTTGACAAGTAGCCTACTGTACATGCACTACATATAAAGTGCCAAAAGTATCTTTTTTGGGGGGCCCTTTTGATTGAGTGAAAAGGGGGGGTGTGTATTGTGTTCTTATGTCTCTCTCTTGTGCTCTTTTCATTTTCTGCATCATGGATTCACATAAATGTCCACTTCTAACTTCACATAATTATTCTACATGGAAAGATATTGCATGGAGTACATTAATGGAAAAAGGTCTAAGTCTTTATGTTGATAGTATAATTTCCAAACCAATTGATGCTACAACACTCGTTGATTTGAAAAAAACAAGACCAACTGGCTTTAAGAATTATCAAGAATTATGTACATAGAGATCTCTTCTTGCACATTTCTAGTTTCAAGGAATTTAAAACGACATGGGACAAACTTGAAGCATTGTATAGTAAGGTGGATGAGGGAAATGGTTTTCAGATTGAGGATGATCTACTTCTCTTGGATCCAAAGAATTTTGACACAATTCAAGATTATATCAACAAAGATAATGAGTATAGGACACTACTTAAAGATTGTGGTAATCCCATGAAGGATGAAAAGTTGATTCATCACATCCTAAAGAGGCTATCTTCAGAGTATGCTTCCTTTTTTTCAAGTTATAATACTCATAGGTTAACCATGGGAAGTGCTTTCCAAAAGCCTACTTTTGATGCATTTGTAGAAATGTTGATTCTTGAACAATCTCACTTGATAGATTTGGGACTTCTCACAACATCAAAGACCAAAGCATTGGTGGCTAGTGATGAGAACTAATCAAGTCAAGGAGGAAAAATTTCTAACAACAACAAGAAGAAGCAGTAGAAGAAGAAATCACAATTTGAGATGTAAGAATCCTCCTCACAGCAAGGCAATTCTTCTTCCAACAAAAAGTGAAGTAATAAAAAGAAGGACAAACTTTTTTGTGCATATTGAAAAAAGCCAAATCATGATGAGCATCATTGCAAGACTAAGAGAATTGATGAGTTAGAAAACCTACTCAAGAAGAACAAAATTCAAGTGCTAGGTACTTCCAAGGATTAAACCCAACCTCTTCAAAGGGAAAAGGGCAAGCACTTATGAAAAATACAAGTTCTTCATAGGAATGGATTCTTGACTCAAGTGCCTCCTACTATATGGGTTCTTCAAAGGGAGACTTTTCTTCATTGAAGTAGTCACAGGTACCACACATATTTGTGGGAGATGATACTAGAATGGACGTTGAAGGGAATGGACATGTGGAAATGGAAAATAGGGAATTCGAAGATTTTCTTTATGTTGCAAACCTTAGCTCTAATCTCCTCTCAATTTACCAAATCACTCACCTTGGAGATGGTAATAAAGTTGAGTTCCTTCCAGATTCAGTGATGGTGTGCAGTCTTAAAGATGATTCATTGGTTGCAGTGGGGAAAGTCAATCATGACAAGAGGCTTTATTCCTTCTCCCACTTTGTGTCTAAGTCTCCTTCTCAAGCCTTGTTGACTCACTCACATCCACAAATTAAATTATGGCATGAGCAATTTGGTCATCTTGCCTTCTACTATCTTCAACAACTTTGCTCAAAATACATGGTCAAAGGTCTACCTAACATCAATTTTTCTAAGGGTGAGTATTCATCATGTTTAGTGGATATGCATCTCGAGGAGAAGTATGATAAAGAGAAGTCTTCTAGAGCACTAGTTATTCTTCAGTTGGTTCACAAGGTTTTAGTAGGTCCTTTTGTAGTGACTTCAGTTAGCCAGGGTCACTACATCATTAATTTCATTGATGACTTTTTACGTTACACATGGGTCTATTTTCTTCATCACAAGAATGAAGTGGTTGATAAGCTTCAAGCCTTCAAGATTCATGTTCAATAGAAATCAAGGAAAGTCATCAAGGTTCTTCAAATGGATAATGAAAGTAGATATTTGGATAGAAGACTTAAAGACTTTTGTAAATTTGAGGGTATTTATCTTCAGAATCCACCAGCATTCAATTTGCACAAGACAGATGTTGCAGCTATGAGGATTAGAACTCTTTAGTCCATGGCAAGTTGCATGATACAAGCCAAGTCTCTTGATCCAGCACTAGAAGTCGAAGCTATAAGCAATGCCAATCATATATTTAATAGGTCTTCTCATAATGCCTTAGATGGTAAGACTCATTTTGAGGCATGGTGCGGTAGAAAACCAGTTGTGAGTCACTTCAAAGTCTTCAGTTTTGCAGCATGGAGAAACATATCTTCCAAGAGATGCAAGGCACCACCACCTAGGCCTTGTACTTTCATCGAATATGAAGACGATGCTAAGGCATACAGACTTATGGATCTAGGGACTCATGAGATCTTTGTGGAGAAGGATGTACACTTTGAGGAAAGTTCACCCAACTTATCATCTAATCCTCTCCACACTTCATACACTATGGAAACTGATAGTGCAACCAGCGATAGTGCTTCAATAGATTCAGACATGTGGGGTTCTATCAAAAATTGCAACAAACAATCACAATATCAACATAGTCCACATGCATGCATTGCCACAATGATAGGTCCAACACAATAGGGTACACCTTGTCTTCCAGCCCCAGCAACAGTGGATGACTTCTTGGTAGACATTTTAGGTTTGTTTGTGGAGTCACACATAGTAGACTTGGGAGACATCCTTAATGATTTACATCTTCTCTTTGATGAAGATGATCCTTCTACAGTTATTGCGAGGGTGCACTCTGGCCCTCATGTCCATTCTCTACATGATCGATCTTTACAGGTTGATATGATTGTGGATCCTTATGAACCACAATTCTCAGAGGTCTCTTTATTAGTTGAGGAGATAGATGGTTCCTTGGGAAAAGTTCTACAAAAATCCTTGCCAGATCTATATTCATTCTTTTCAGCATTGTTGGAAGGAGCGATCATCAGCATCGACACAGGGACACTAGAGCAAGTTCCAGGGCCACCATAAATCTTTGAGATTGTGCCTTTACCATTGTTTCTTCCAAAGGGGAGGAACATCATTCAGCACTCTTGGACTAGCTTTGTCCTTGGAGCAGGAGTCACTGATTGGCATTCTTCATTTGGGGAGGGGGGAGGGAACTTTTTCCTATTATGGGATTTTGTTCTTCACATTCTTCACTATTGTATATACTCGATGTATGTTGTAATGGGGGGGGTCTTGATTACTCCATCCATTCATGCATCTTGTTTTTATATCTCTTTTTGGGGGAGGGTTTTTTCCACGAGGTTTTCCCCCTTTCTCCACTTTATGAGAGATTGCATTTCATAATGTACATGGGTACCTAACATGGCCTAGTAGCTGGGACCCATTATGTATTTTCATCCTAGTTTTTGTAAGCTTAAGGGCATTCCCCTAAGTTGCACTTAAGGGGGGGTGTTGGTGTAAATACATATTTTATTATTTACACTTTACTTAAGTTTACTTAGGTTAATGCATTATTTATTATATTGCATTATTTTATTATTTATTTTGTGAGACACTTAGGATTTTGCGTACTTTCATGAGTTGCCATGTTGACAACACATAAGTAAGCAACTCTAATTTAGCACATGATATCTACAACACTAGATTTTGCATCATTAATTGAGTTGTCATGTAGAGAACATAGTTATTTGCACTCCTAATTTAGCACATGGTGTCTACAACATAAATTTGCATGCTACACCTTTGTAGGCTTATCCTCTCATCATCGCACTTACTTCTGTGCTTAATGGAGGATAACCCATATCTGGTGGACATGTGCCTGGTTGTATGATTTATCATGATGTTGATTCCTATGCATTCTAAAAGCAATCTAGAGGCCTTTATATACAGGCACTCCTAGTGTACTTTCACATTGAATCGAATACATATCGATATTCTAATCATATCTTTATAGTCTACTGTTGTGCTTGTGCTTGAGTTCTTTGATCTTGGTTGAATTTTTTCCTAAGACAAATTCTTACACAATTGAACTCCTTGATCACCACCCTTTAACTCTTTATTAACTTTTCTTTTATGTTTTCATACACGATCATTGGAATATAAAATATCTTTATTTAAATTTACTTGCCTTTTCTTTTTAATTAATTTATTATATTTTAATCTAATGCATACTTTATGCAATTTTAAAACTCTTTAATAAATTAATATCTTTTTCACTCTTTATTTAATTTTCGAACCGTTAATTGGTAAAATATTGATTAACTCAAGTAATAATAACATTTAGCATTTATTTAAAAAATGATTTCTTAAATATATTATTGCTAAATTAAATAAATATTATTATGCTCTAAAATAAAACTATAATTTTATCTTTCAATTTAATTCTTTTTATTTAATTAACTTCCCAATTAATTAAATATAATTAAATAGTAAAAATACCATAATAATTTTCCATTAAATTAAATCATTAATTTAATCTTTTAATTTGACATAATTAATAGAAAATCACCACAGACCTATAAGATGAAATACGAAAACCCATCATAAAATACCACATACAAGATCAAACTAAAGGGTTATAATCACAAATTTACATTATACGACACATTCAAAAGGTAATCATCTCAGATACTTGTCCTAATTTTCTAGGACAATTAGCTTAAAGGTTTAAGATTTAGACTCAAGAATTTATCTCCCCTCTCTTACCATTGTGTCATGCCCAAAATTACTAGTAAAAAAACACACTAATTTTTTTTTTTTTTTTTGAAAATAAAATATTGAGTTAAAGATATACTACATTGGATTAATCTAATATCAACATCTACTAATACAATTTATTAGTTTCTGTACCTTCAATCCCATAACATATTATAATAGATTTCTTTCCTAACATATACAAGTAACTTTTAATAACATCATAATCCCTCAACAATTTCATTTACTAAGATATTTACTATCACTTATCTTTAATAATACTCCATCCATTACATTACTCGAAAATTAACTACTACTAGATATACTTATTTAACTATTTTTCACTAATTTGCTTAACAACATATCTCAATTTATTCTCTTTCTACCAATAAGGTTCTAACCTTTTCAAAAATAATATTATGTATTATGTATTACCATACATTGAATGACCTATATAGATTCAAAATGTTAACGATGTGTCAAATTTAATAAATTAATTTTATAAATATCATTCATTAACCAATCTAACCTAGTTGTTGTATAGTACTACTTAACACTCTTAAAATTTATACTCAAAACAAATAAAACATTTTAATTGTAACAATATATCATCCTATTTCAAATCTATTCATTTATTATTATTGTTGTTGTTGTTATTATTTTGAAGAAGATAAATAAATAATTATTAACACCTTACATATTCATACACTTATATTCCTTTGTAGACAACATTATTCTTACACATACATAATATATTATGATGTATCATTTTTTTATCATTTATTAATATTATTCCCTTATTTCTCTAATTACATATAATTATCAAAATGTGTATCTTATTCCTAAATCCATTACCCCCAAACTGAATTCTCACTTACTACATCCCATTAGCTTAACCACCCGTCTACTCGAGCAAGGCCCCTAGACTGGTCAAGACTTTTAATTTTCTCCATTAGAAAAATACCAAGTATTACAATAGAAACTAAACTAATTAATGATAACAACACCCTTAAATCTGAACAAAGTTTCCCACTAAATCTTTTTACCACTACCCGATGTCTTATGATGTAATTCCAACTATTGCCATGTGTCTTATTTGTTAAGATGATTTGGAGATTCCAAGAGAAAACAAATTTTCCCTTCTTGACAGGTATCCATCTTTTCTTACATGGTTCCCCTGCTTTCTTTTGTTTTTTTTGTTTCCTTGCAACTACCCATCATCCCATGGCACTAAGACCAAGGTGGGCGACTTGGGCAAGGCATGATCTAAAAACATTATAACATCCCTTGTGTTTTGCGCTGGAAAAATGAACTCCTTTAAGGTTGAGCGCCTAGGATGGGACCACCAACCTATTTTCATGATTATCAACTAATGCATGCTTCCTCCCTTAAATAACTAGTACCTAGAGCAGCGGGTCTGACATAAAGTCAGAATGGTGCCCCACATACATTTCAAAGCCCTAGAAAAATAGGCGCTTGGGCTAGTGGAAATAAAGAGTTTAAATTTTATTTATTGTGTTAGCTTGATTTCATAGGTTGGAATGGTGATGCTTTCTAGGGTAGCGCCTAGGATTATGGGAATGGGTGACTTAGGTTCTATAATAGTCTTGGCCTAGTTTTAGAACATATCTCAATGCATTTTAATTAAGGAAGATGTGATAGAGGTCACATGACCCATACGAGCCTTTACTTACAAACTTATGGTTTAAGTATTAGTTGCTCTTAAAAGTTCTATATAATAAGCTATTATTATTTAAGGTACTATACTCTTGGGAATATTCTCCTTATTATTTTAATGGACTGTAATCTTGAGTGAATTACTTTTCCTTGCTCCATACAAATTCCAGAAAGAAAATGTGCATCTACAACCAACCTTTCTTATACAATTTTAAGCTAAGTCCAATAAGGAGGTATTTCCTTCTATGTCATCAAGGTGATGAATCAATAAGTTTTCTATTATCGATGTAGGCTAGGGATTCATTGTTTTAGATTACTTAAATACACCCAAATGTTTATATTCCATTACTAATCTTCCAAAGGATAAACATATTCTCATGAGAGGTTAACTTTCTATTAAGCAATATATATCTCCATCTAAGCATATATATGAACTATTCAGAACTTGATTCTTCCATTGCATCACAATTAATAATAGTGAATCATAAAATTTAATCACCCTAGCTTACAGTGATCCTTCTCATTTATACCGCTTTTCATTAAGATCCCACAAGATTTAGTTGTGATTTGAATACATGAAAAACAGGATGAAATAGGAGATATAATGTATGGTTCAAACTCTTACATGAAATGATTCTTTCTTCCCTAACTATGCTTGTATTACAATATTTGTCTTGCAAGCCAATCTACATATACTTCTTATACAAATTCAACCATATATATTGAAAGACAATTAACTTCTTACATGAGAAACCATAAATTGAATGCATGTTAAAACTATTATTCAAAATATAATTATGACTGTTTCTAAACATGAAACTCTCTCATATATGACTGAGAAGATAAACAACTCTTTTTATTCCAATTGAAAACTATGCACATATAGATAGAGTCTTACAATACAATGCAATTAGTTATGAGAACCTCCAAATTACTTTCTTTTCTTTTCAAACATCTATGAATAGGATACCATCTTCTATTTATGTACATCACATTCAAACTTAGCTTACACATTCACCTTAATACAAATAGGATGAGAATTCCTCTCATAATATAGGAAACCCACAATGGAGATTTTTCCATCATAACTTGTTACAACTAACATGAAGGAAGGATTGCTCCATACATATTGGCATTTCTTACATTACAACAATGCATGCTGACAAGTTTTAACTTTAAGAAACATTTCAAGATGATCCTTCCAAGCTTTTCTACTACCCCTTTGAACACCAAGCCTGCATTTACATCACAAAAAAAACAACAATGAACATGGGTGCTTTCCACCCAACCATAGGCCTCAAAGACACCACCCCCACGCTAGGGGAACAAGGCTCAAATCGGGTTTCACACATACATCACAAAATTTTGCATGAAGACACAACACAAAACACAATGAACACCCTCCCATGGCTTGTACAATGATTCACCATTGGAATCATAAAGCATTGGGTGCAGGTGGTTTCTTCAAGGAGGAGAAATTCTAACATCATAAGTATCATATTGCCAATGCATTTTGCCTCTCAAGGCCACCACAACATAAACAACATATTGCCACTACATTGCCTCTCAAGGCCTTCAAAACAACCATCTTCTCCTCATCCACCAAACCTCCTTATACCTCCCAAACAACAAGATCCATGGCCATGATGAAGCCCATGCTCCATGAAAATAACAATCTCATCATGAGGTAAAAACAACATTTTCTTTCTCACCTGCAATGTCAAGCCCAACTTATGCCCTTCACCCAAGGCTTCTCTGCCCTCCCAAGGGTGAGTGAAGCCTTCACACCCATAATCACAATCAACACTCACATTCAACAAGAACAACAACAAAACAAATGAAGAACAAAAAACACAACCAAGAAAGGATCTCCAAAAGCACAAAACACATTCACTTCTTCCCAACAAAATGACAAGCTCACAACACAAGATTGACAATGCAAATGCATACTCCATTGATTAACTCCAGACTTGCAGATTTTCTTAACCATGCTAAAAGAAATAAATGGAAAAGAAGCAAGTTTGAGATACCAACCTTGGTCCAAGCTAGGGTAAGGATAGTTGTAGTAGAGCTCCCTTAATCTCCCTCCAAAACCTAATAGTCTCTAAAATTAGAGAGTGGGTAGACACCCCACTAGTTTGGCCAAGACCCTCTAATAAAGCCTTCCCACTAACTATTTTTAGCAAAAAAACTAAGCCACATCCTCTTACAAACTTGTCTCCCCTAATTTTTTCTATTTTTTTGACTTAGTGGAAAACATGAGAGAAGACAGATATGACAACTCCAAATTCGAATTGATGGAAGAATGCATGGGTAAAAGGGCCCTCTAGGCTGTCTAGGTACTCACATGATCAAAATTAGGCCCCTAACTTTCTATACTATCATATGGGTAGCTTATTCTCTCATAAAAGACACTTTGGGACCACCTAATGACCCCTAAAAACCCTAGCCAAGTCCAAATTCGAATTTCCTTTGATTGAGACTCCTCATGGCATATTTTTTTTCTATGTGAGGTTAACTTGGGTTCTTCATCGGGGTTAGGTTTAGGTTAGGTTGCTTCTTGACAAACCTTGAATGACATGGCATCTCCACAAGGACAACACAAGTGTCAAGTGATACACACAAAATATCGCATTACATTAAAAATGACTTATTTTACAATAATACATGAACTAGGGTACTATGCACACATACAATTCACATATACAAAATAAAACACATTACAATGAGGTTTGAATCTTTTCCACTGATTCAACCTTGGCTATGTCATGTTTGTAGTAGTTTGAGCCTTAATTCCCCTTTAAACCCATGGTCAAATTCCTGCACACTAAACTCGAGTGTCAGTAGTCCAAGAAAATCATAATAGCATATCTAAAATAAATCATTATCTCATTCAACATTAGGCTTGCATATATTTCATCATCTCAAATTAACTTTCCCTTTCTTACATATCACATTCGACATTTGAGTTCCATACTTCATTCCTTTTAATTAAATTACTTTTTCTAATAATTTCCATGTAAAATGCTCAAAATACTATAACATCAAACTTTACTTATCAACATAACATGGTAAATTTAATATTCTAAATAACTTCATAGTCTATTTTTATCATTGCAACAAGATGTTGACTCCACAACTATTGAATCCCTAGGTATGCGGGTTAGGTCTCAATGCATAACCAAATTTATCTTTTAACTCTAATTTCCACTGTAACATTACCTTCTTACATTACAAGCATTTCTACCATTCAATTTCTATTAAAGCAATTTCAATAGCTTAAAACATGAATAGTATCATTAAATACATCAATTAGGTCATAATATGCAAAAGTAATTGTGAATCATCAAAATGCAGATATTAAAATGACATAACCCTACAATCTCAAAAGTGTATCAAAACATAGGATTAAAATCATTGTAATGCAATTATCTCATTGGTACTATGACAGATCGGGTGAGGCCTCATACATTAAGATAATGCGATAGGGTATGCTCATCCTGGCAATTTAGGAAAGTCAATAACTAGTACCTACAATCTACATAAAATCCACGCATGTACAAACACATATATTCTAAACTAAATAGGCAATGATAGGAAGTGGTGCATCGTGTAGATCTCGACAAGTAGGTGATTACAGCTCCCTTCCTTAACCACATCAGAAACATCATGCATAAATCATACATATGTAGTATAGGGTAAGTATCCATAAGAAAACATGTATAATAATCCATCTAGCTAATCATCATCAAGTAATTGAAATCAGTGTAATAATCATCTTCATGCATACATGAAGTAAATAGTACCAAGTAGTCACATCATAAAATCAACTAAGTATGAAACAATATCTGACAATCTAAAAGATGATGCTACTAATCATCAAGCATTAACTAGCCTAAATCATGATGCTACTTTACATTTTTTCTCTATTCTCTTGCACTCCTCATCCTGATGATAGATCACTGTGTGTGATCCGAAATGTTGATGCTTAAAAATTAAGACACAATCAAACTCCAGAAATTTTCATGATATTACTAATGGATTATGGAAATCAAATGACATTAGCCTAAAAGAGTTTGGCAATAATAATAAAATTTAATCTAGGGTAGGCACTACATCCACCCCCTAGACTCAAGCTTACTCCTGGAAGCCTATAAACAAGTAGGGATATAAATCTCGTAAGCCAGATGCATCCTCCCATGTAGTTGATGACTCATCAGTAGGGTCCCATTGGACCCTTACCTACTCTATGGTTTGACCCCTAAGGGTTAACTCCCATTGCTCCAAAATGCGAACCAGCTCCAAAGCCAGCTACCCATTTCTATCTGCAATGCATTCCAATCAAGAACATGTACCACATCAGGAATATACTATCTAAGTACATAAACATGGAAAACATCATGAACGCGAGCTAGGCTGGATGGCAAAGCAAGATAGTAGGCAACTAGACCTATCCTCTCAAGAACCTCAAACAATCCCACAAAGTGAGGTGCTAGCTTCGAACCCTTTCCATAACGGATTGGACTCTTCCGCGAACACACTCTCAAGAACACTTTCTCTCCAACAAAAAATTTCTTATCTATCCTATGAGCATCAACATACTTTTTCTGCCCATCCTATGTCATAGACATGTGCTCACAGATGTGCATTACCTATTGTTCCATATCTCAAAGCATCTCAAGATCCAATAGGATGCGATCCTCAAGATTGTCCCAACTCAAAGGTCTATGACAAGGATGACCATACAAGGCCTAAAAAGGTGCCATGTCAATAGAACTGTGATATCTATTGTTATAAGCAAACTCCACTAGGTAAAGATAGTCCTCTCAAAGAGTCTGTCTATCCATCACATACATCCTTCACATATCCACCAGAACTTGATTCACTCTCTCAATCTTCCCATCTGTCTCTGGGTGATAAGTTGAGTTGAAGTTCAACTGCACTCCAAGATCGTGCTAGAGTGATGTCCAAAATGTAGAAGTGAACACAAGATCCCTATCCAAAATGATCTTTTGAGGAATTCCATGTAGTCTCATGATATCACACATGAAGACATTAGCTATAGGAGTTGTAGTGTAGGATGACCTAATCGGTGAAAAATGTGCCACCTTAGTCAACCGATCAATGGTGACCATGATAATGTCATGTGTAATCCTACTATGAAATCCATAGAGATGATGTCTCACTTCTATGAAGGAATATGATTTGGCTATTAAAGCCCTGCTAGATTTTGGTGCTCTACTTTGACTCTTTGACACTCAAGACACCTAGCCACAAAATCAGCAATATCATACTTCATCCCTATCCAATAGAATAGACGTTGCAAGTCTACATGTATCTTCTTGACACATGGATGTGTCGAGTAAGTGCATGATGAGCCTTTGATAGGATCAATGTACAAAGCTCATCTAGTAGTGGTACATAGATCCTTCTTGAATGTCGCAAAAGGCCATTTGACTCCAAAACATAATCTGAAAACCTACCCTCCAACTGTCTCCCTAAATCTATCTCTCTGCTCACTTTTTGATACCAAATATCTATAGGAAGTGCTTGAAGTATTCAGCTCCTCAAATCCACACTAAGAGTCATAGATAATGTCAAATGTCTCCTACGACTCAAAGCATCAGCTACCATATTCTCCTTCCCTTGAATATACTTCACCTCGAAGTCATGCTCACAAAGAAACTTCATCCAATGCCTTTGCCAAGAATTCAGATTAGTCTATGTGAATATGTACTATAGACTGTGGTGATCACTATGAAGTTTAAAGCTATGTCCTAGCAAGAAGTGTCTCCATCTCACTAGGGTATGAACTACCGCACCTAACTCAAGATCATGCATAGGATAATTTAGCTTGTGATCCTTGAGTTTGTGTGATCCATATGCAATCACATGTCCATCGTACATTAATACTGCTCCAAACACCTCAAGGGAAGCATCTGTACACACCATGAAGTCACTTGCTGGATCAGGCACTGATAAGATAGGTGCACTGGTCAAAAGCTCCTTGAGCTTCTGAAATGCTTCCTTGCATTTCTCCATTCATAAAAAAATATTTCCTTTCCTCTAAAAGGAAGTGATAGAATGTGCTATTCTAGAGAAGTTTTGGATGAATCTATAATAATAACCAACTAGACCCATGAAACTATGAATTTCTAAACCGGTAGTGGGTATGGGCCAATCTACCATTGTTTGAATCTTCGTAGGGTCTACAGAGATACTCTCACTTGATATGATGTGCCCTAAGTACTGTATCTTTGATTGAAAGAAATCACACTTTGCTAAGTTGGCATAAAGTTGATTATCTCTCAAGCACTACAAAACCAAATGCAAATGTACCTCATGCTCCTTCTAAGATCTAGAATATATTAGTATGTCATCCAGGAACACAAGTACAATTCTATCAAGATAGAAATAGAACACTCCATTCATCAGACACATGAAAACTGATGGAGCATTTGTCAACCCAAATGGGACTACTGTGAGCTCATAGTGTCCATAACGAGTTCAGAAGGTGATCTTATGAATATCAACATCCTGAATGTGAAGCTGATAGTATCCTAACTTAAGATCAATTTTGGAGAACATTGTAGCTCCCTTAATCTGATCAAATAAATCGTCAATCCTTGGTAAAGGATACTTGTTCTTTATTGTCACCTTGTTTAGCTATCTATAATCAATACATAGGCACAATGAACCATCCTTCTTCTTCACAAAGAGCACTGGAGCTCTCCATGGTGATACACTCAGTCAGATACTACCCTTGGCCAAAAGGTCCTCAAGCTGTAGGCTCAACTCACTCAATTCCTGAGTGGTCATACGATAAGGAGCTCTAGAAATAGGCTCCACTCCTTAAATGAGATCAATGCTAAAAATCAATATCTCTCTTTGGGGGCATGCCCAAAATCTCACTAGAAAAGACATCTGCATATTCCTGTAGAATAGGGTAGTCTATAGTCTTTCCCACAGGGTCTTCTTCTTCCAGCTTTCTTACCATAATAGCAAATACCTTACATCCCTTATGAAAGCTCCACTTCAATTACATTGCAGATATCATTAGTAGAGATATAGGCTTCTGTATCCCCACAATCTCCACATCCTTCCCTTAGTCATCCTTACACATGATAGTCTTTTTCCTGTAGTCTATACTAGCTCTATGAGAGCCAAGCCAATCCATACCTAAGACCACATCGTAAGAGCCAAGAGGAATTACCCGAAGCTCAATTGATGTCACAAACCTTCCTAAACTTAGTTAACACTTTTGAACTACAAAATCTGTGGAAACCCTAATGCCTGAGGCTAGTTCCACTTGCCAACTCAAATCCTTCTTAACTGCTTCCAGCTTACACTCAATAGCTAATGATGGTGAAATAAAAGAGTTTGTAGCACCTGAATAAAATAATACAAAGAGAGGTGTACCTTAGATAGCTCAAGTAGTCTCAATCATAGTACCCTAATGGTCTGCCTAACAGTGGTCTACTACCTCAAATACCCTGTGAACTCTACTTGCATCTTTGACTGTGGGCTTAGAGGCTACTAGCCTAGAACGTGAATACTGAGATGCATGATGTGGACAGTGGGCTGCAATGTGTCCAAATTGCTCACAAGAATAACAGCGTGTGCCTCTACCAGATCCCCTCCCTATTGGAGATGCACTCAGATGCTAATGGCTATCCCTACTAGTAAAAGACTGGTTGCTTTGTGCAGGCTGAGTGTTCTTAGACTTAGAACCATACCACCACTTTGTGCTTGAGGGTATGATCCCTTTTGTTGCTATTGTTGCTAAAATTGTTGTTGGTTTTGATTCCCCTTAGGAAAAGGAGGTTTCTTGTTCCCACCTAAGTTATGGTTACCCTTTGATCCTGATACTATAGGTACTCCCACAAAACCCCCATGTCCTAGGTTGACACTCTGCTCTACAAGAATGGCTCGATGTACCACATATTTGATAATTTTAGGCTTAAATACCTTGAAAAACCCAACTAGATGGTTGTTCAAACCTCTGATGAAATGTTGTGCCAACTGTGTTGGGTTATCACTAATTCTCGAACAGGGCATGAGCTCATAGAACTTGCACTCATACTCTACTACAATCATTGTGAACCATCTCAGGTTGTGAAATTCATCTGCTCTATGTTGGTTTCATTCCTTTGGTAGGAATTGTTGATGGAAGTTTTCTAGGAATAACTCCCATGTGACATTGTTCATGTTTATGCCCAATTTCTTCTCTTCGATAGTCCACCAAGTGGCTCCAAAGAGTTCTAGGTTGGTAATAGCAAACCTCCCTTTGACATTAGTGTCAAAGTCCTGAATAGAAAAAACCTTGTCAAGAGCAATAGGCCATTGCTTGGCTACATAACCTGAACCATGCCCATTAAAGGGTTTGACCTTGGACCTCTGAAGGTCCTTCATCTAAGCAGCTACAATGGATCTTTTTTTATCCCTTCAAGGGCTCGTAGACCTAGGTCTATGCTCATGTCATGCCTAGTGTGCTCCATCTTGACCATGAATAGGAGGTAGGCAATCAATGATGGTCTTCATCATTTTCCTCAGGTCTACTTCCTCGGTGTTGGCATGTTGCTCTCTATGGTTCTCTTCTTGATGCTTACTGACATGCTCTTCCCTATCCTCTTCTTGATTAGGGCCTTCATACATAGACTCATATAAACTAATATTTTTATCTTATCCATGGCCTCTACCATAGCCTAGGCTACAACCTATAACTGAAGATCTTGTCCCAAATACCATCCTACAATAATATCCAAGATACAAGATGCTTTAGTAACCATAAACCATACTACTATAAAGCATAGATAAAAGACACATGTTTTAAAAACACTATAAGTCCAATTTTCAATTTTTCGTATTTTTAGGTTTAAATATATTTTAGTTTTGAAGTCTAAATGTTCAAGTTTGAAAATATACAACTAAAAATTTAAGTTTTGTTTCAGTTCAACTAGTTCAAGTTTCAGTTTGAAATAGATATACATAACAATTTAAATTTCATTTTAGTTCAACTAGTTAACAACTAGTGGCATTCCAATATGTCCAGAGCTCCCAATGTAGAACTTAGGCTCTAATACCAGATGTAACACCCCACTAAGTGATCCAAAAGAATTAACCAAAAGTTTACTAAGTTTGCCAAACTTCTTTTTTTTAAAGAAAGAACAACATACACATCAATCATAAAGTAGCAGAAGCAATAACATACAAACATACATAAGCAAACATAACAAATTACATTCCTTATGGATCCCAAGACGTTGAATCATATTTAAATTTAATTAATATTAAGTCAAATAAATAACACATCCATAAGAAAGAATAACTACAAGTCCAAGTCCTTCTAAATAATATACATTTGTTCTGAATGCCACTTGGCAATAAAATTTGGAATGCTCAAACATCCATTGTACATGTCACAGGTTATGAAAGGCTAAAAGAATATACATATATAAAAATAGATTACATCATCCCTTTTGGATCCATGAAACAAAGTGCAATACAATAAGTGAAATCATCCATCATAATACACAAAGATATAATGAAAGGAAATGCAGACAAAGAACTCTAGCCACGACATCAACAAACAGATCTTAAAGGTAAGAGGAAAAAGCACTACCACCTGACCTTGTGGTAACCCAAAAAGGTCCACTCCCACTATGCTGAGGAGATATCTCAAGTCCCAAATAGGATATCAATCCCAAAATCAAAAGTAATCTCTATGTCAAGGAAACCCTAAAATTAATCTAACTCAAAGGTTCCAAGATAAATTGACATCTAGACCTAGAGGCACACAAAGACACATAGGGAATCTACTATGTAAGCATGTATGTGTCATTGCATGAATCAACACTAGAGTTACCCTAGTAGTCTAACTTGACCCCAACCCCCTAGTAACTCTATGAGACACTAGTATCCTTTTGTACTGACAAGGCATAATAATGATGCATGGTCACAACCAAGAGTTCTCTATACTCCAATCCTAGTCTGTACTAGCACTCAAAGCATGGGTGAGAACATACAAAGACTCTTATTAGGTTCATTTTACTCTCATTTAGTGTAGTGTTTTCACTTATTAAACAACTTACAATTTTCAAGGGCCCTTCACTAGGTATGGTCGTAATTTGTTATAGCTTTGTGAGTCTTCTAATTTAGTGATCTTGAATGGACTCTCTTGCTTTCCTGGATCCAAACTCTTCACTTGTTGACCACATGGTGGTGGTGCTAGAATTTTTAATTATGTTCTCTCTATTGCCTCCTTCATCCCTCTCATTTGTCGCTTTACCATCTCTTGCCTTCCTCTGACTGATCATGCCCTCCTTAGCATCACCCTTCAAGGACCCCTCACACCTTCTCCTCCTTGCTTATCCACTTCTTCTTGCCCCTTTCTTCCCTCCCCCCATGCTCGTACTTCTTTTTGCTTCTTTGATGGTTATGTGAAGCTCTTTATCCATCACCTCAGATGACCTCTCCCTCAGGACCCCTTCCTCGGCTCCAGGGATGTCACCTCCATGTTCCACTTGCATCCATGTTGTGGGAGTCTGCCCTTCTCTCCATTCCCCACTGCACCTCCTCGCTCACCCCACGCCCCACTCACAGGTCTTGCCCCATGAACCAGTGGTTTGATGAGGACTACAAATCCTTTCATCACTTGCTTCATTTTGCTCCACCCACTACTTCTTCCTCCTCTTCCTCTCAGTTGAGGCTCGACTATCACCACTTTCTTTACCATAAGAAATGAAAGTTCACTTTACTACAGTGTAAGTCTCTTTGTGCCATGTTCTTCTAGTCCCCAAAGCTCTTTTGGCACACCATGTTTTCTCACCACCCGCCCTCCCTCTGCTCTAGACCTTCACTCCCTTGCCTCCCACACCTCCACACTTTATGATATTCCTGGCTAGCCCCTTCCCCATCTCATCCTTCACCCCACTTGTTGTCACCTTTTCTCCTTCTCCCACATTAGTGAGGCAGTTATAGTTATGAACAGTAGTAGAACTCCAAATGAGGAAGGATTTCAAGTTGAATTCTTTAAGTTAGGTATCTCTATTCTAAGTCCCTTTCTTACAGTGCTCTTTAATCGAGTGGTTTGTGTTAGCTTCCCCGACTCTTGGTCATGACATATTATCTATCTAATCCATAAATCTGGTCCAGCCTCCAACCCTGGAAACTATAGTACCATCATGGTTGGACATACCTTCACTAAACTCTATGTAATTGTGCTGAACGGTATCCTATCTAGTGAGCTCGATCAGTGAATTTGTCAGGCTAGAGGCCAGGTTGGGTTTTGTTTATATTTTTAGACCACTGATCACATTTTGACTTTATGGGTCATTATTGAGGAAGCTTGCTACTACTTGGTGAAAGTTTATTGTTGTTTTGTTGACTTCTGTAAAGCTTTCAACTCTATTCCTCGGGCGGCTCTCTTTCAATGTCTTAGGGACATCGAGATCTCAGAGATTCTTATTACAACTATTATGAGGTTATACAAGCGCATTGAGGGAAGATTCAAGACTCCATAGGGCTTCTCTGATCCTATCTAGAGCACTATTGGGGTGAAACTGGGTTTTCCTCTCTCCCCCACTCTCTTCAGCATCTACATTGATGAGCTTTAGGTTTTTCTTGTGATTGCTTGCTCCCTAGTGATGGTTGTTATTTACATTAGGTATTGATCTCTATTCTCCTATTTGTTGATGATGTGATTCTCCTAGCATCTTCTCCTGATGATCTTCAATAGCTCCTTGATGGCTTGGCCTCTTTCTATGACTCACGTGAGCTACTTGTAAATTTGAGCAAGACTCGGGTTATAATCTTCAATTGTTTGAGGACATCCCATCTCCATTTTTACTTCCAAGGTACCAAGATCAAGATTGCATCTTCATATACTTACTTGGGTGTTAAGTTTTCTGGACCTCGATTCAACCTGAGACTAGCCATGTAGCCTAGAGTCAACAAGGGGCTCAAATCCCTTGCTATTCTTGACTGTTAGTGCTTTTGACATCACTTCCAGGATACCACGACTAAGATGTCTCTTCTTGCCTCCCTAGTCAAGTCGACTATCCTCTATGGCTCTACTATTTGGGGTCCCTCCCTCTTGGAGTTTGACTGGGCCTTTGTTGAGAGAGTCCAAATCTTTTCCTTCGACGCATTATCAGATGTCACTAATTCACACCACACATCATTGTTTTGGATCAGTTTAGTGCTCACCCTTTTAGATTGGGGACCATCTTTGATTTAGTTTGGCTCCTTCATCAACTCTGGAGTTTTGTTGATTCCTTCGACGATCACTACAAATATTCCTACTTGGCTTATTGTTCCTCTATGGAGATTGCGGGTTCAGAATCTGGTCATAGGTCTCGTTGTTGGTACACCTAGGTTTCTACTCTCTTAGGCTTGATTGGTATTAGTTTGGATCGTCTTCCCCTCTTTCAATTTTCTCTAGACGCTCCTACCCATCTTCTTCCACCTCAGTGGGAGTTGAATGAGCATGTTAGACTTGACATCTATAGACAATATGTTATCAAGACCTAGAGGAATCCCCTAGGTGGGTTTCGTCTGTGCATGGTCTTCTATGCTGAGCACTTTCTTGATATTCAAGATGGGGTCATCTTACGTCCTTAGTACCTCACTCATTGTTGGAATCACGTTTTTTGCATCTCCTTGAGATCTTTTAGGGTGGGTTCTCATTGGCTACGTATCTAGACTAATCACCAGATTGGTAGGGAGGATAGGATCTGTCAACTTTGTCACCTTAGGGAGGTCGAGACAGAGTCTCACTTTATTTTTCACTATCCCATTTACTAAGAGATCCAAGGGAGATTCTACTGTTTATTAAGAGAGTGTTAGTCTCTTCCCTTATTCTTCGGATATATTGATCAGCACTGTCTTGCACTCTATCTTTAGGAGACCATGCAGCTTTGTGAGTACACTATATAGCTCCAGCCTTGCTCAACATCGACCCCTATGCAGTTCATCACCTCTTTCTTTAGTCCTACAGTTCCTACCCAAGGATTGAAGCGGTCTCTTTGCACTATCTCGGTTCACCCTAGATCTATGAGACCCCGCAGAGATCACACTCAGAAACGTCCCTCTAGTAGACCTCAGAGGTGACCTTCCAGAGTACCTGATTGCCCTAATGTCCATCTTTCCATTCTAGACTACTTCTCACCTGTGAGGAGTTCTTAGCTATTGTTATTCCTTTTTTCTTGGTTCTTTTGTTTGTTTTGATTTCACGTTCTTTCTGTGGACACCATTTGGTGCTCCATCTACTGGTGTTTTCCCTTTGTATTGTTTCCAATCCCTTAGACCCTCGTTGGTCTCTTGTTGGACATTAATAAATTTATCTTATCTTATCTTAATGGGTTACCCTGGTAGCCACTTTGGGCCCCGGCCTCCATTACAAGCCATTTCCCAACATTACATATAGATAACCTACCCTATGTGAACTAGTTTAATGAAATTAATAACAATCTCCAATAAAGTTTAAAACAAATTTAAATTAATTTAATATATTAATGATTTAAGCTGACTTATTTAGAAAAACATTTGAAATATTTCATTGCTTAAGTCTATGTTTGGACAAATACAAAACAAATTTATTATAAAAGTTCAAAATAAATACTATTAACCAACATAAAAGTTCACTCTTAATACTTTATAAGAAAAAATAAATATTATATAATAAAAGTGTTTTCAGAATTGGAAAATTAATTTTAACATAAAGAACTATAAAGCTAAAAAGATAAAAGGAATTGAAAACAATATAGTATAATGATTGAATAAATAAATATGTGTCATTTAAAACATGTTCTATTGGAAAAATATTCAACAATATAGATACAAGATTTACCAGACTCAATGGTGGTTCTAACTGTCTACTTATTGGAGGGTAAGGTAGCATCCCTTGTAGGGTTTTTGGTGTTGCCCCTGCACAAGCCTATCTCAACATGCCAACAAGCTTAATTGAAGGCCTTTGAGGCCATAGAGACAAACATTATGCAAGTCATTAGCGCACTATTTACTTGTTTATCTTATGTTGTTTTTATTATAATCAATGATTTGGAACCACACTTGGTAATTCATCATAGGATGAAAAAGTTAAAAAAGCAACCCTAAAATTTGAAAGTTTTCACATTGATGATGAATCATGAAATATATTTCCAAATATTGATAGTAAAATTATTTTACACAATCATATCCATAAGTTAATCAATATTATTAAAATAGAAAATATCACTAATAAATTCATTTTACACAATCACATCTATAACTTAATCAAGAGAATTATAATGGGTTTTATAACACTTCAAAAACATATCAAAAATTATAACGCCCCGCCAAGGGATCCAAAAGAACTAACCTAAAATTTTACTAAGTTTGCCAAACAAGTTTTTTTTTTTTTTAAAGAATAACATGTACAACAATCATAAAGTAGTGGAAGCAACAACATACAATCATACATAAGCAAACATAATAGATTACATTCCTTAAGGATCCCAAGACGTTGAGTCACATTTAAATTTAAATAATACTAAGTCCAATAAATAACACATCCACATAAAAGAATAACTACAAGTTCCATCCATTTAAATAATATACATTTGTTTTGAATGCCACTTGGCAATAAAATTTGGAATGCACAATCATCCACTATACATGTTACAAGGTATGAAAGGCTGAAAGAATATACATTTATAAATTGGATTACATCATCCCTTTTGGATCCATAAAACAAGTACACTACAATAAGAAAAATCAGCCATCGTATAGATATAACCATCCACCATAATACACAAAGAATGAAAGGAAATGCTGACAAGGAACTCTAGCCATGGCATCAATGGACAAATCTCAATTTTAAAAGTAAAAAAGCACTACCACCTGACCTCATGGTAACCCGAAAAGGTTCACTCCCACCACGCTGAGGAGATAGCCTCAAGTCCCACATAGGATATTAGTTCCAAAAATCAAAAGTAATATCTATGCCAAGGAAATCCGTAAAAGTAATCTAACTCAAAGTTTCCAAGATAATACGACATCTAGACCCAGAGGCAAACAAAGACATAAAGGAAATCTATACTGCTAGTGGGAAAGTGTCATTGCACAAACTAATGCTAGGGTTACCCAGCTAGTCTTTAAATCCTCTGGACCCCTAGTGACTCTATGTGGCACTAGTATCCTCTTGTACTGACAAGACACACTAACGATGCAAGGTTGCAACCAAGCATCCTGTCTACTCCCTTCCTAGTCTGTACTAGCACTCAAGGCATGGGTGAGGAAAGACGAAGACTCTTATTAGGTTCATTTTACTCGCATTAAGTATAGTGTTTTCACTTATTAGCTATTTAGAATGGGTTACCCTAGCAGCCACTTTAGGCCCCGACCACCATTGCAAGCCACTTCCCAACTTAACATTTAGATTACCTACCCTAGGCTCATAACAATACAAATCAAAGAATCAAAATTTTCACCTTGGTCTTATACAAGTGACTGGAAAGCATCAAAAGATAATCCAATATAAAACCTCAGTTCTTTACAAGCAACTGGAAAGCATCCCAAAAATAACTGATTGAAGACTCAAAGGTTAAGTCAAATAAGTTATACCATTCATCTCAATTTCACACAAGAACACTGAAAAACAATAACAAACATTAAATCCAAACTCATCATAGAGCATACCAGACACATTACCATGGTTGAGTTTAAAAGATCAAAGATCAAATCATTCTCATGACATCACAAACATAGAACTCTCGAGCCTCTAGTAACACAACCTGATTGATCAACACTCTAGTCAATCCCCAAAACCCGACATACAATAAAGCACTTAACAAACAGTGTAATTCACAGTTTCATTTGATTTTGAAGACACACAGTCTAAGTTTATAGTTGAGTTTAAATCTTAATTTCATTGTATGTTTTTTGTTTGATTAAGTTTACTATATTTCCCATAAGCTTATCCCATTTTCACATTTAAGTATAATTACATCGTTACCATAACTCACAAAACAACATTATCTCAAAAAGGATCTTAAATTTTATGTAATAATTATTAAATAACTAATTGGCAATTATTTAATATTATTATTAAAATTTAAATAGAAAATTTCCATCATCAATTTATAACGTTCTATCAACAATTAATTAATTAATAACTAGATTAATTAAATTAATTATTTATAACTATTTTTCAATAAAACCCTTAAAGATTTCTAACATTTTAATAATTTAAGAGAAATTAGTAATAACCATATTGATAAAAACCTTATTAAAATTATCTTTTAATTGTATTAAGTTAAGTTTTAAATATCAAAAACTTTAAATTTTAATTATATTAAACTTTAAATAAATTAAATATAACATAAATTACAAATATAGTAAATTAAATTTTAACTATCTAAAACTTTAAATTTTAATTATAATAAAATTTAACTAAATTAAATTTAACATAAATTTAAAATTTAATAAATTAACTTTTTTTAAAATTAATTAATAACAACACACATTTTTAGAGGCCCGCCAACTTGTCACCCTACGACTACCGGTATTACTGCTACGTGCAACAGTACTACCTGCTGCACATAGCCTTAAAGACCGTGACAGGGGTTGGGGTGTGGGCCACACCCTTAATAATTTTATTTTATTTTTTTATAAATATAAAAGTCTATCTCCCTCCCCCACCCTCGCAAAAATATGAAATTCAATTTTTTTAATGTATTTTTTTTAGAAGAAATAAAACAAACAAGTCCCCCCCCCCCCACGCCCTTGCCTATTTATTATCATTTTTTTTTTTTTTATAAAAAATTACAAATTTAGCCTGATAGGGAAACTACAACAAACCCGTCAAATTTATATTCTAAAATTTTGATTTCATTTCAAAACCCTTCCCAATTTAATTAACAACTTTTAAATCCATTTTCTACAAAATGAGGGTTCTACTAATTTTCAATCATCACATATACAGAAGAAATTCGATATGAATAATAGTAATTCACAATGAGAGATTGAAAGATTTATCATAGATGAAATTGAAACAAACAATTCAACAAACGCGATGAAAACAAGAACTTTGAAGAAACATAATTCATTGGGTGAATAAAACACGAGGCTCTACCTAGCTTTTGTGCTAATTCGCAACCACTTGAAGATTGTGAGAGAATTTCCTTTTCTCTCAAAACCATCTCTGGAAAATTCCTTCTCCAAAATTTTCGGTCCCTGCGAAATGAACTCCTAGTCTCTGATATGGAATTCTCCCCTAAATTCGGGGCACTGATTGTGGGAGATCACAACCCTTTAAATCTTTATTTACTTATATTTTACATTTCCATGCACGCTTTTTACAATATAAAATATCTTTATTAAATTTATTTGCTTTCTCTTTTTTAATTAATTTATTATATTTTAATCTCATGCATAAGCTTTATGCAATTTTAATTAAAATAAACTTTATTAAATAATTGCTTACTCTCTCTTATTAATTTTTGAAGCATTTTTTAATAGAATATTTATTAACTTAAGTAATAATAATATTTAGCATAATTTAAAAATGATCTCCTAAATATATTATTATTAAATTAAATTAATATTATTACGCTCTCAAATTAGAACTATAATTTCTTCTTTAAATTTAATTTTATTTATTTAATTAATTAAATATAATTAAATATTAAAATTATCTTAATAATTTTCCATTTAATTAAATCATTAATTATTCTTTCATTTGACTTAATTAACAAAAAAAACACCAAAGACTTACAAGACGAATAAGGAAAACCCATCATAAAGTACCACATATAAAAATCAAACTCAAGGGTTATAATCACAAATTTACGTCATACGATGAGTTCAGAAGGGTAATCACCTTGGATACTTGTCCTAGTTTTTTCTAGGACAATTGGTTTAAGGGTTAGGATTTTGACTCAAGAATTTATCTCCCGTCTCTTACCATTGAGATATTGCAATAGGGTACGCTCATCTTGACAATTTAGGGAAGCTGGTACCCGGTACCTACAATCTGCATAAAATTCACACATGTACATACGCATATATTCTAAACTAAATAGGCAATGGTAGGAAGTGGTGCATCGTGTAGATCCCGACTAGGAGGTGACTACGAATCCCTTCCTTGACCACATTAGAAACGTCATACATAAAGAAAACATACACGCACACCATACACATGCAGTATGGGGTAAGTATCCATATAAAACACGTATAAATAATCCATCTAACTAATCATCATCAAGGTATAATCATGCATACATGAAGTAAATAGTACCAAAGTAGTCTCATCATAAAAATCAATTGAGTATGAAAACAATAACTAATAATCTAGAAAATAATACTACTAATCATCAAGCATAAACATAAACTGGCCTAAAAGAGTTCGGCAATAAAATCAAAAAAGTTAACTAGGTGTAGGCACTACAAAAACTCACTTAAAATGTAAAAGTTAATCAAATCAACAATACATGGTTAGTGAAAATGATAGCTTGAGAAGTTGAAAATATAAGTGTTGTGAAAATCTCCTAAGTAGAGATAACGTGAGGAGTTGAAAAATATCTTTGTTGTGAAGCACTTTTAGACCACCCTGGCCATTATTGTTTCATGAACAAAAATCTCATAAATCATAAGAAAAATGTGTTGAACCCTTTAGTGATCTATGTAGACAATGATAATATTCATAAAATACTCTATTGGCTTATCCCTTGAACCTCTTAGAGGTGCAAGTGCTAGTTTTAATGCACAATCTTATCTAGAAGTGCATCTCTAAAACACAGACATTGTGTTGTTCAAATATATATATTAGGGGAGAGGGCCCTATGGTGGAGTATCCTAACTTTATTTTTGCCTTAGATATTTCAAATCACTTTCCATTTTGTACAAATGCTTATTTGTGAAGCTCTTTGCTTAAAAGATTTGTTCTCAATTCCACATTCACAAATATGATACCATATCATATGTCTTCTTGTCTAAGGCGTCCAAATTTAGAATAAGTAAAACTCACACTTGCACACTAAGTCATGTTTACTGGTGTGCTCATATAACATCATATAATCAAATTTATCTGTATTCTTTTTGAAATAAATATTGACGTCACGCATTTCATATTTCACTATTGAACTAACTATATCCCACTCTCATCTACTATAACTAATTGTATTCAGACTCACTCTTCAATACTCACTCACCTTAACACTTCTTTTAAAGCGAATGTGAGGTCCTCTTCAGACCAATGAATGATTGAGCAATTCAAAAATATTAAAACAAGCAGTTAGTAGTTGCTACTATTCTTGTGAATTCTTGTGAATATGTAGAGTATCAAGAGTTGGTGAAGTGACAACCGAGTACATTTAAGGTTCAAGATCCACGGGTTCCTCAACTCTTTCTTTGCAACATTTTAGGCCATCTATCAGCCTGTTTCAGATGAAAGCAGAGGAATCCCAATAGAGCTTGGGGAATCCCAATATTTCTTTGGGCAAGATTTTCATAGCACTTGCAGGATGATTCCAGAAAGAAGAAACATTTGGCTACCTCCAGTCGGATCTGTAAGTTCTTATGAGCATCTTTACCAAAGCACTTTTCAGTCAAGAGGAATGCAAACTCAAGCAGGTGCGGAGAGTTTCCCCGCCTACCCACAAAGTTCACCAAATGCTTCCCAAATGCACCATCGGATGTTTTAGTCAATGGACCAAAAAGTTCAATTCATGGAAGTGGATATAAGTTTATTCGCCTACCGCCCTCAGATGTTTCAATTAACAGAAGCACAAAGTTTGGGCCTTCTATTTGGAGGTACAATGGGTTCTCTGTGCCCTTTCTACCATATAATATTCAATCAGTGTCCTGGTTCAAATTTTGCAGAGTGTTTTTTCCAAAATCCTGAGGTGATAGAATGGGTAGCTGATGCAGGAGCATCCAGCAATTAATAATATTTTTAGACTATATGTTGTTATTATGCATTGTAATGTGGCTTAAAAAGCCATTTCATGTCTTTGGGGTTCCGTAAGTTAAAATCATAGTAGTCTAAATAATCTAGATATAATAAATAAATGGTTTATATTATCATGTGGTTAGTAATTAACTGATTCGGTTTCGAATATGTTAGAATAGGGGAAGTTGAAGGTTAGTTTTAGAAAATGGTTATCGGGTGTGGAAAAGTTAAATATCTCTGTAATGGGAAACAAGTTCCATGGCCTCCCAAGGTCAATATCAATATCAGGATTCTAGAAATCTCTATGGGCAATCATCAGGAGCACAAGCTCAAGCAGGTGCACCAAGTTTCATGACTTCACAGATCGAACAAGGCACTTCAACAAACAATTTTGGACAAGAACCTATTTCAGCTCATGGAATTGCTCAAGAAAGAGATGCGTTAAATCAAGAAGCAGTTCAGACTCAAACTTAAATGGGTGCAACAACTTTCCCTGCATACCCAACTTCGTATAATTAATATTTCAGAAGTCATTTTGGGTATTCTTCCCAAACAAGTCCTCGGTTGTTTCCCTACCTTTTAAGAGCCAGTTTACCTCATTTTCCACACTTTAGGTACCAAATTGTACTGATTAATACTGTGAATCCAACTATAGCTCTCTGTGGGTTTGCTCCGATGACAGGAGCACAAATTCAAGAAAATGCGCCAAGTTTGAGGACCTCACAGATTCAACATGGCATGGTTCAAGAAAGTGCACCAAGTTTCATGGCCTCCCAAAATCGACATCAAACACTAAGTTTCTTTGGACAATCATCAAGAGCACAAACTCAAGAAGCTGTACCAATTTTCACAAGCGCACCAAGTTTGGGGACCTCACATGGCTATCATTGGCATCTCGAAAATCCAAGAAGAGGAATACCCAGTGAAGGAGTTGCCGAAACTTCCCATGGCTGTCATCAGCATCTTGAAAATCCAAGAAGAGGAACATAAATTCAAGCACAAAAGGAGGATAAGGCAAAATGAAGGCCCATATGTAGAGGAAGAAGCTGCAAAGGAATGAAATGCCATTGCCCAAAAAATCACGTCTCAGATTACTTGATTACATCTCTCTGTCTCTTTCTTTGAATTATCAAGTTTCTACTCTTTAAATTAAGAGTTAATTATGTTTCATTCATAAACAATTCTTATATGGAACCTATCTTGTGGCCACACTGGTCATTGTGAGCATTTATTTTGTCACTGAACATTATTTTCCCTTGAAGTGAAACTCAAATTCATTAAACAAACAGAGAGCTTATTTGTGACATTGTAGTTTCTTGTGCTTCTGCTTTGTGAGGTTTGTTGAAATCATCTCCGACCTTGCCATTACAAGATATTCAACAGCATCATAAGCTTCAAAGCAATCTCAGAAACAGGTTAAAGAGAGAGAGAGCGGTTATGGAAAGGTCTTGTAGGTGTCGAACTTGTTTCAAATACTGTTCAATTTTGTATTAGTGTTTTGGTTTTGCCCGTGGCTTCAAATGCTAGCACTCTTGAAGATTACACTCCATTCTTTTTGATATAATATATGATTACAGCGGATTCTTTTGGGTAATTTTGTTATTTTCTTTCTTTTTGCTGGTTATTCATAAAAAATTGTCACCAATCAAGACGAATTTTTTTTTTAAATGATGGGTTTCTTCTGTGCACTGACATTGGAACTCCTCTTTCACATAAATGTGACTAGGGAGCTCCTAAATCTGGAGAATTTTAGCAGTCATGGTTCAAGCTTCGTTTAAATAATTTAAACAATTTTTCCAAGTTTCAAAAGAATTTATCCTTGATAAATTTATTTTTTAAAGGTCTGATCATAAAATAAATAAGTTGCAGAGGTTATTATATTTATGCTGGATTAATGTTTCAATGTTTTCAGCTAGTAGATGTGCTTTCGTATATTATTCAATATTCAACTAGAGATTTAAGACAATGTTTGTAGATTAACATATTGCATAATGTTTGTTGGCTTTTTTTGTTCTAGTTAATTTTAGTAATGATAAATATGTTTTTTACATTATTTATATTTAGTTTTATATGTATATATATACATGATCTGTTGGTGTACAATTGAAGGAGAGTTTAAATGTTTACATGAGATTGATAATGTATAGTTGTGATGGTAAAATCTATACTTTTATGTTGCTTATTTTTATTTGGTTTTGTATTTATTTATGAAATATTTTAATACATGATAGAATCATGTGTACAATTTTTTGCCATCCTTATCTTTTATTCATTCTTATTTACACATCTTTTTTTTTTATGGATAGCATCCCACCATTATCTTTCTTTTTAGGACAAAATATTGATTTTCAAATCTGAAATAAAATATATAAAATATTTCCAAACAACTATTGTTATTAAAAGTGCACAAAGTAAAAATCCAAGGATGTTTACCACAAACCCACCATCTCATGGACTCAAAGGAATTCAAAAATTAGGAGTTTTAGAAATCAAGAGATCGATACAAAGATAGGGATCTCCAACCCCCAACATTACAGTTACAATTAACACTAGATGACCATTTAGCTAATGAAGTAGCGACAACATTCCACATTTTAGGAATATTTTTCAAAAAGATTGAATTGAAATTTGTGGGAGGCATATCGGTGGGGTATTAAAGTCTTGAAATATAAACTTTTAGACCTACCCACCTCCATGAAAACCTTACTCAAGACAAGACTATGAGAATAGGAAGTGAAAATCTATTCAACAATCCACAAAAAACCCTTCCTGATAAGAGATGTTTCCTTTCTTTTGGTTTCCCACATCATATATCTTTTCTCAATTCTAGGCAAATAGATTTGTGACTCCAAATTCAATGTGACTTGCCCAATAGACAGTGACAAATGTCTCATCAATTGGAGGGACTGCTATGAGATTGTAATCTTCCCATGTGGTTGAGAGAGGTAGCTCCTCATATGATGGGATTTTATGTATTTTTAATACAAAAAGAAGCAATGAGAGTTTCTTTAAAAAATAATAAACAAAACTCCAAGGACACATATACAAATACTGATTGAGATTTCACAATTCCCGATAGATTAGAAGAGGGCTTTGTCATAAAATGTGTTTAGATATGCAACAATGATAAAAGACAGGTAATATTTCATGACATATAAATAGATGAGTAGCTTAATACAATGGAACCAAGATTGTCAAATATTTTGTTTCATCGCAATTGTGTTTTCAAGATAATAGATGATTTCTAGTGAGACAAATGAATTACCAATTTGATATACCTATAGCATCATAAAATTGCATCACTTTGCAATTTTTCGCTAGATTTATGCCCTGTTTTAGCTTGTATGGCCTTTTGCATTAAATTGCATACCGTAACTCAATTTGACATGTCATTCTAGGACTTTCTCTTCAAATAGGACTTGTGGTCTTGATTTGGGACCACATTGGAGGGAATAAGACAATCGTGTATAAATTGTAATAGAAAGATTAAATAATTGTAACACCTAATTTCTCAAAATAACCTTTGTGCATCAATATACAATTCTAAAGTTGTTGAGCAAACTATTCTTGTGTGATCTCCATTTGTAATAGTAGTTGTTCTTGTAGATGACTCATAGGCTTGTGGGGTGGAACAATAACTCCAATAATGGCAAGTATTGGACTTGAAAAAAAAAAATCATTGTAGATGTTATTGCACATGAATCAATCCCAAATACGTCTTTACAACATAAAATAAAATAATTAAGAATAAATGTAAAATAAAATGCAAAATTGAAAATATTTTTCAAGCTAAATGTTCATAATGAGCCATTATAATATCTATTAAACAAATAAACTAAAATTAAATATCTAAGCAAAATCATTTTTTTGGGGGTCTCTTAACAATTCCACAATTATCTTACATCACATATTAAAATTGTTCTTAGAAACTTGTATCATAGATTAAATGTTCTTAGGAGGGAGTAGAATGCACCCTACAATAATATATTAATGTATAATTTATATTTATATATTGTTAGCTCCCTTGACATCATCTTGTTAAATTACCTATATTAAGGGAGAGAGCTTAAATGGAACACCTTAATTTTGTTTCATTCTTAAATATTTCAAATCACTTAAAATTTTGTACATCTTCTTGTCATGTTTTTCTATTGACAAATATGATACCACATCATATGCCTTGTTGACAAAGGTGTCAAAATAGACCCTAAGAAGAAGTGAGACTTACAATTATATAGTAAGCCATATTTATAATTTATTGAGATGCTTGTATGACATCACATAAATAATTGTTTTCTCAAATTTATAAGAATCTTTTTAAAGATGAATATTGACATTATACATTTGATAAGTAAGAGATATTTTCATAATTTAACTATGTAATTCTTGAGTTAAACTCATTGACCCATGCTTCATGAGTAGTGGTTCGCACAAACCCATCTCTCATGAGAATGAATGGAACACTTAGCGCTCATTGGATATAGGCAATGCCCATAGAGGTAAAACATTGGGACTTCTTGGGAGGTGACCCATCCAAGTACGAACCCAGCTTAAGTGCCTTAACTACAGAGTTTCCTTCGTGGCTAAACCCACTATGCTTGCAACTCCATTTGTGAAACCTTATGTTGTACCTTATGAACTATTCATTAGAAAGCCCCTTAAGCTCGTCAATATCACTCAATGACACAGTTGCTCCATTATTGAAATAATGACTACACAATTAAATCCTAATAACAATATCTCAACATGATACATTTGCTCCAATATTAAAATAATTATAACTAGACAGTTAAATCGAACAACAGAACACATACTGAAATAATTGTATTCGCCTCCATCCCATTATTCCCAACACACTATCGAATCTTCTCCCATTGTCAGCACATTGTTGGGGAGGAGTGAGGTTCTCTTTCGGCCAAAGAATATTTGGCCCTGGTTCAAAAAGATTAAAAGAAGCCGTTGGTAGTTACTCTTCTTGTTAATATGTAACGTAGTCAAGACTCGGGAATGTGGGAGTGGGTACATGTAAACTTCAGAAGCATCGGCACAACGAAGCCTTGGGAAGTAATTCAAAAATAGCTGAAACTACCTATTGCAGCAAGGTAGAGAGGAAAGAGAAAAAGGTGAAGTGCCATGTTGGGTGGCAGAGCATTTCAGAAACACAATTCAGATGAAGAACCAGAATTCCTTTTCTGGAAACAAATGACAAGTTGGGAGCTGAGGAAATCCACCTGTGGGATTCCAGAGTTTTTTGCACTGACCCATTTTCCTGCGTTTGCAGGAGGGAGGAAATCGATGGAAGTTGTATTTCTGGATGAAAGAATGAATGGGTGGAGGATCACATACAAATCAAGAATCCGTCGGAGTGATCCCAATGGTTCCCCATTGTACGCCCTGAGAGAAGGATGGCAGAAAGTAATTGAAGATAAGAATTTACAAATTAAAGATTGTGTCTCAAATCAATTCTCAGTCAAGAGGAATGCAAACTCAAGCAGGCGCAGAGAGATCCCCTGCCTACCCACAGAGTTCACCAAATCATTGTGGGCATGCTTCCCCATTGCATCCTCGGATGTTTCAGTCAACAGAACGACAAGTTCGATTCCATGAAGTGGATGCAACACGTTTATTTGCAGATGCCCCATTTGCTCCGTACCCTACCTACTATATTGTGTTTAAGCAGTATCCTGGTGAAAATTTTGCTGGGAATGTTTTTCAAAATCCTGAGGTGTGGAGATGGATAAAAGACCAAATTCAAGTAAGTCTACCAAGTTTCATGGCCTCACAGATTGAACAAGGCACTCCAACAAATACTTCTGGACAAGATCCTATTCCCGATCATGGGATAGCTCAAGAAAGAGGAGCAGTAAATCAAGCAGCTGTTGAAACTTCCAATGGCACTCAAACTCATCCGCAGATGTTTCAATCAACAGGAGCACAAACTCAAGTGGATGCAACAAGTTTCCCTGCCTACCCAACTTCATATAATCGAAGTTTCAGAAGCCATTTTGGGTGTTCTTGCCAAACACGTCATCAATTTTTTCCATATCATTTGACTGTCAGTTTACCGCAATTTCCCCTCTTCAGCTACCTGATTGTACTGATTCATTTTGTGAACCCAACTCGACTTCTCTCTACGTTTGTTCCCCGAACAAATCTACGGACAGGTACACAATTTCATGAAAGCATACCAAATGACGTGGCCTACCAAAATCAATGTCAAACTCCAAGAAGTTTCTCTGCGCAATTATCAGGAACACACACTCAAGTAGGTCCACCAATTTTCACAGATGCACCATGTTTGATGGCCTCACAGATTCAACTTGGCACTTTATCAAGTAGTTCTCGACAAAAATCTCTTCCCAGTTATGGTATGGCTCAAGAAGCTGCTGAAACTTCCCATGGCTGTATCCGCAGCTTGAAAATCCCACATGAGGAACCCGAATCCAAGCACAACAAGAGGGACATGTGAAAGTGAAGAACAGCACGGAGAGGGAGAAGCCGCAGAGGAATGGAACGCCATTTCCAAAATAATCGTATCACAGATTACTTGAGAATACCTCTCTCTCTCTCTCTCTCTCTCTCTCTCTCTGTTTCCAGATAAGCTAAGCATGATTAATTCATCAACAAATCTTAAATGGAACCTATCTTGTGTCCACAGTGATCATTGTCAGCATTTATTCCGTATCTATCCATTCTTTTCACTTGAAGTGGAGCTCAAAAGCACTATAAAGAGAGGTTATTTGTGTCATTGTAGTTTCCTATGCTTCTGCTTTGTGAGGTCTTGCCATTATAAGAGAGCTACTAGCATCATAAGCTTCAAAGTAATCTCAGAATCAAGTAAACAAGAGACAACGCAACTATAGAAAGGTCTTATGGGTTTTGAACCTGTTTTAGGTACAGTGCAGTTTTGTATTAGTATTTTCCCCTGGCATCCAATGCTACCACTGTTAAGATTACACTTGATTCTTTTTGGTATAATATATGATCACAATGGATTCCTTTTGGTATTATAATTGTTTTCTTGATTCTCACTGGTTATACATAAAAACTTCTCATTAATCAGGTTGAAACTCACTTTAACAGCTTGTTTTCTAACTTAACTACAAATAAATAATAATAATAGAACATTACATCCACTTGTCACTCTCCCACTTCTAAATAAAATCTGAATGATTTATTAGCGATATCAATGTCAAATAATCTCTCTGGGTCATCTTGAAGTTCCCTGTATGATACACCTCATTCCCTGGAGTAGCTTTCTTGCCATCTAGGTTCCCTATCTTTCTTTTTCCTTCTCATGCCATCTTTGGAGCGCTCTTTTGAAAATTCGTTATCCTCATTTCTAACTCCATTTTTGTTTACTGCTGGAGAAACTATCATACCTTACTAATGCAGTCTTCTTCATATTCATCGTCACTTTTTAAAATCTTGCCTTGTTTGGAGCTACTAAGCGGACCCAAAATAGGAAATATGACTATAACCATCATTACATAGCATTGACCTAAAGTGGCATGGGTAAAGATAAACGCAAACCCTTTTCTGAGTCATTTTTTAGAGTAACTGGATTTCAACATTTGACAAAATTTCACCTGTGCTTAATTAAATTTGCATTTTTGACAAATTCATTTTATGTCATTTATAAGAACTCTAAGAAAATAGAATAAAATAATCCTGTAAGTAAAGCATTAGCACTTCAGTTCTTATTTTTATCTCTACCCTTTGTCTCTCCAAGAGTCACTGAGTATTTATACATAGTTTATGTAAATTGTGAATATTTTAAGGCCTTTCATTAATTTTTGTGCTTCATAACTTAGGCTTATTTTAGAGAGCAATAAAAGAGTGATAGCAAACGTTGTGGAATCTGGTATTACGCCAGCTAAATGCTTCTGTTCAAAATTTTGAAAGCTTCTCCAACAAATCTATTTTGCATAAACTCTGCAATTCATTGCATATGATGGGAACATCAAATCTGTGAGGCATATTGTTAATGGGCTTGACCAGGGCAAATTTAATGGATGTAAATACCGTATTCCAAAGCTCCCAAAGTTGTACTGGCTTACAGACTATCTATTTAATTCATCGACATCCGAGGAGCTATCTAATTCTTGATCTTTCATCAGTCTCCTTACCATTTGCTCACAGGACATGCCCACTTTTGCATAGACTTTTGACTGAAGAACTTTAGTCGCATATTGTTTTAAGAACGCTAGTCATAAATTTGAGCATAAATGTTTGGGAGAAGAACATTAGACTTTTTTTTAAAGATCCAAATAAAAAACTACATTGCTATAAATAGTCTTAAGCCTATATTCATTTGTGATTTGCAGCAACCAAAAAAACATAACTACACATCCAACCCATGTTTTTACTGCCATCTTGATAAATTAAATGGTGTCCTCAAGAAGGTCAGCATGAGTAACTAGGGCAAGCGCGCACACATAATGATCAATTGTAGGTGTAATGCAGTAAGGCGTATATCCAAGTGATTAATATGTACAGCTCACATTTATCAAAGCTTCAGCATTTTTCAAAATGCTTCATCTATTCAACATTTTGAGAGCATCCCTGCAAAATCCATCTTGTGCATTTTGTCAAACAGCTAACGTGCCTTGTTTGTGTTTCAACATTCTACTAAAACATTACCAAAGAAAATATCTGCCAAAAATGTTCATTCCATTAAGCTTTATATATGTGACAAGATCCCTGTTTTTATCCTTTGATAGATTTCATACCTTGTTCCAGAGCTCCTTGAACCCGCCGATTGCATATACCTGAAAGTTTCTGAAGCTATTTCACCAGACATTTTGTGTTTATCCTCTCAACTCAAACAAATCAAATTGATTCACACCAATCGATTGAAAGTTTCTGAAGCCATTTCACCAGATATTTTGAGCTTATCCTCACAACTCAAACAAATTATTTTGCATATACGCGTACCAGAGCATTTCCAGCAGAAATGAGGGTATACAAGGATAATAATAAATGCTGCGGAGAAAACTATTCGAAAATTTTTAAAATCACGAGAGATTGAAAAACATTCAATTACTAGCACTTGCACTCACACGAGCAAGGGATACGCCCATAGTGACAAAAAGTGCATGTCTATATATAAGATGTGTTTCTACATATATTCTTTTTGATATAATATGAAAGGAAATGTAAAAGAGAAAACTAAAACAATCATAGTTAATTAATAAATAGTTGGGTAGTATACATGACTTATTTTTAAATTCAACTTTTTATTCTTAAGATAATTGAGCTTTGGAAAAAAATTGTATGTGGATGCAAAGGTTTTCAACGGTGATTGGGATGGAGTCATCTAGATTTTTATTAACAAACATAGCAGAAAGTCCTTGATTGCAATGTCTTATTATTAGATGCAATACAAAATAGAAAAACCTTAGGTGGTTTCCAAATCTTCTATCATGGAATCTCATTAAGTGTATTACATATTCATGCATTTTAACTTGATGATAGTGAGTTTTTATTGGCAATGCAATACCATCCAAGAAGAGTGTGGAAAAATCTTGTCGACAAGTCCCTCAATATTATATTCATTTATTCAAGCTCTAACAAATGAATAAGGGGGTCATTTGCATCTATAATTTGCAAGGGTTTTTTGACAATATCCATCTCATGTAATTATCAATATCAATTGATAACAATTTTCTAGGGTGAAGCATGTTTGAAATGCCTATACTTGTATCATTAAGTAGTTGTAGATATTAAACATCTATTTAAACATCCTTATAGAATGGGTCATATTTAATTTTATATTGTAATGTGGTTTAAAACTTCTACTTACATAGCAATCATAATAATTTTCATGTGTATGAAGTCTTCAAACTATTAGGACATCCAAATTTGTAATTCTACACTAGAGATATTCTATTATTTTAATGTCTTATGGGAAGCTAATTGTATTCCTACAATATTTGTACTAATCATCATGAGTGTTTGTCAATTGCACTTTGGATTTACTCATGTTACAAATATCTCTTCCATTTGGGTTAGATTTTTTTAATTTTTCTAGCTATTTTCCAAGGTCTATAATATTACACATAAATAATCAAATCCTTCCTTTCTTGTGAGCACATATAGTATAAATTCTACCACATTAGATTGAAGTGGTATGCATCCCAAGGTAGCATTTATTTCATACTTTATATGTTCGCATAGTTGATAATGTATATTTCCTAATGTAGAATTGCTTAGAAAATATTGCAAAGTTTGTATTGCATTGGGGTTACTTAGTATCTAACTATTCATACAACTTAATTTTTACTTGCATTTATCTTTAAAAAAATGATAATCTTGTCACAACTACCATTTTGGATACATCCCGCAATTATTGCATTCAATGAGATGATATTTTGTGTAGGCATCTTTGTGAGTATTTAAAAAGAATTATCTATATTCCAACATATGTTGTACATATCATTTACGGAAGTTCCAAATAATATGTTAATTATATCAATCTGATATCGCTATTAAAGGGATAAAGTTTTAATTTTAAAGTGGAGATTGAGTATATGAGAACTACAAAAAAGTGGGATGCCATAGAGACTAGAAGGATGATTATTGTTGACGTTGTAGGTGAACATTCAATAGTGTTTGTCACTTGCGGGATGTTTAATCTCTATAATTCTATGAACATTGCTCTACATGACTTTCTTTCTTATAGTCATAGAACTTTTCTTGGATAATTTTTTATTCAATAACTTTTGCACTATATATATTCATGGTTAAGAACAGATGCTATCACTAAGTCACTAAGAATCTAGCTTAAATTCCTCTATTTGATATTCCTAGGACTACAATCATAACTATGACTAAAAAAAGATATAGAAAATATCTTCTCTAGTTGAAAGTGTGTTGTCATAGTGGTAATAAAAGATTGTCTCCATTGTATGCTTCTTTAACCATTCATGTTATGTGTGAACATTTATTTGTCTATTCCTATCACTTTTCATTGTGGAGAATCAATAAAGATAATTTGAACTAAGTAGATTGTTCTACCTTTCATCTTATCTTGTGCTTCGTAACTTTCTTATTGCTTATTTTGGTTTGAATGTTGCTTTCATATTGGCCTCAAAGTATTGAGTTCACAACTAGGGTTTCAAACCATTCACTCACATGTGTGCCAGCTATTCCAGCCACTGTACCACCATTTGTGAGAATATATGTCCATGTTGATCCTGTCACATCCCTAATTTAACCTCTCGATCTCTCCTACATCCTTAGCAAAGAAAAATGCCATTGAGATAAATTCGGTGAGTTAAATGACACATAACAATAGATGTATATATTGAAGATATTTCCAAGTTTTTGAGGTCCCAAGAATTTTATTAGACTGGGAAGTGGCTCCTACCACCACATAAATGGGTTTTCCTTGGTTGTTTTATGCTTTGCAATAAAATGAAACTTATTCATACATGACAACATTTTCCTCTACAAAATACTAACTAAGCCAATCACTGGGATGACATATAGCCTCCACGATATCTAGCCATGGAAAATCATAAAATATTAGGTGTAGATAGCATATTGTATTGCTAGTGGTAGCATTGTTTGGAGCCACTTATGTGTTCCACATTCAATTTTGTTTATATCAAACAATGATTTTCTTCACATACTCTCTTTATCATCCCAATTCAAATTCAAAATTATGTCCTTGCTCCTGTACATATACACCTGACATTGGTGCTAATTTCAAAATGATGTCCTTGTCCCTATTAATACGCCACATGTTTAGTGCAACATATAATGTTATTATTGTGCAACATATCATTGTGTTCAAATGAGTTAAATGCTTTCTTTTTCATGGGTCCCAAGCTTTCTCTTCAATAATATAACAACTTTTAATTTTCTCTAGACAAACTCATTTATAACCTATCATATCATGAATTCTTTTGAAACTTTTAGGTTTTTTATTATTTTGGATAATAAGTTATTCTAATATTTGTAGTAATGTTTGGATCCCCCTCTTTTCCTATACATTGACCTATATTTCTCAAGGTAATATCAATCATTTTTATTATGTACTTTTATTTTTCTTGATTAAAATCAATTATACTATTGTTATTATTATTATTTAGATTTCATCACATCTTCAACTCGACCTATCTTTTAATGTAAGAATAATTTTGTGATACAACATATACATACAAAGAATAATTTTGTGATACAACATATAAATACAAACACTATGATCGTTTAAATTGAAATAGATACCAAATTTTTTAAAATTGAAATAGACACCAAAAACTTATAATTGAATTAATTGAACATGATCACTAAAGATAATTATATGTTCTATGACTATATGCATCTTTGTCAAAATGGAGTCTTCATTGTAATTTTGAAAAGTTACTTTAGCTTCTATAGTTGTTCAAACTAGCTATCAGCATTGTGGAGCAATTTGTGCAGAACAAAATGCAAGCGTGTCACATTTTACCAAAAATTAAACAAAGAAACTGTTAGTAAGATCTAAAATTTAATATAGATAAAAGAAAACACAATTTATTTTTAATAATAGATTTACTATATTTATTTTTTAATATTAATGTAAAAAAATAAAAAATCAATATTAATGTTTATGTCAACATTTTGACAATCTTTGCTTTGTAATTATGTCAACATTTTTAGAAGCTAAAACTTCTACAAGCTTAATTTTAAAGGTAAGAAAGGCAAAAGTGACAATAAAAATGAAAAATTGTTTGATAAAATTTATGAAGCTTTAAAAGTAAAGATTTTTTAATTAAAAATGTCATTGCTCTGTGCAAAATAGCATCATGCAACTATAGCATAAAACAAGAATAAATTGCTTTCTTTCCTTTTTAATGATTTTCCACTCAAAAAGAGCCCCGAATTGTAAGATTGAACTAAAATGTCATTAAAAAGTAATCCTATTAACCACTTGATTCCGTAAATAGTTGGAAATATGGAGTGGAGTGGAATGGACTTGAACCTATGACCTTCAACTCCTCTTAGACCTACTACTGGAAAAACATGACAGTGAAGCTTTATAGTCCTATAGTCAATGCACATGGAATTGTATATTTAAACTTGACAAATTGCAATACTTTTTCTTAACTTTGAGTAAAATATTTGTAGTTAATTGAACCATTATTCTCATTAACTCTTCAAAATTGCATGCTTAAGCTCAAGTAACAAGCAGCAAATCAAAGTGCACATCAAACTTCTTTATAAAATATCAAAAGAAAGTCCATTTCCAAAATACACTTCTTTTCCACCATTGTCGCCTTCCAATGGTGTTATAAATCTAGATGTGTGAAGGATTGATGTGCTAGTGGCTTTTGCATTTTATCTTCTAGGTGTTTTTTAGGTGCATTTTATGATGTGTTTTAATGTACAGTTCTATGTGCGCAGAAAACATTGGATTTTTTTGCAACTTTGTTTTCACAAAAGTCAAATAGATAATAGAACACCCCAAATATCTATCATCATAGGAATTGTGTGTAAAATTGATGATGCCTACATGAATTGATTTTTGTCCCGTACCTGAATCCCATTTGCATAAATTCTGACTTGCTTAGATTCTTAGGTCTAGCAATGAAATGGAGAATGGAGGGAATAATGCAATAGGGATGGCCTTTGATCCCTTGCAAATGAATTTCCAGGCTTTCATCTACAGTGTTTAGGGGATTGATACTTTTTTCCACTACAAATGTCATTTCAGAGAACCAAGTCTATGATTATCATCTTAAATCATCCAAAATCAGTTGTGTTTGGTTGTTACTGCTACTCTAATGTGGTTCTTGGAAAATTGTAGAGAACTGCACATTGAATTCCATGGGTAGAATTTGGGGAAGAATGAGTTGCTCTTTTTATTGTAGCGAGCTCTAGTCAAACGAGTGACTACAATGGCCTACTCAATGGCCAAAGCCTCAGACTAGGGATAACTATTGTTGTTTAATACTCCCTCAATGTTCAAGATTTAGACTTTTATGGGATTTCTTTGATCGATGGCTTAAATCTATCTCTTTAGATAAACCCTACATTAACAAACCCTAAGTGCTAGGGGAGAAAAATGAGCTAAAGGTGAGTAGCCAAAGATGTCAAAGCAACTGCACCAGATGTAAGACAGATGATCACCATTGAGGAGGCAGTTTGTGCAATCAAATTTTGCAAAATTGACAGAGAAGCTTGTAGCCATGGTTTCTCTGTCATTAAGCTTTTGTTGGATGATGATGGCGATAATTGTTATGGAGAATTCAAGAACATTATAGAGATTTGTTTCTCTAATTTTCAATGGGGAGAAATTAATTTTACCTCTAGAAAAATTGCCATTGACCAATCAAAAAATAGAAATAACTAATTCAAAATTAATTTAAAAATAAAGTAATTTTATAACTTTACTAATGTACTAGTTTTAGTGGGAAAGATTATTTATGACCATCACTTAGTTCCAAGGACTAACAAGATATCTAATAAATCTTACAAACCTCAACAAGAACCCAAAAATTTAGCTTTCAAGATAAATTATGAAAATTGTAAGAAAACACAAGAAAGAGGGAATCATGAATCAATTTTACTTGGTCATGAAACAAGATGTCAATAGATCATCCCACCAATGAATTCAAAAATTAAGTTTAGTCTGAATATCATAAATGGGATAACTATATGAAATATGGAAGTGTATACCCAGACAATGGAATAGACATTAATCTATTATTAAAAATAAATTAAAATTACAAAACAATTGCTTTAGAATTTATAAATAATTAATAAATTGCAATAGGAAACAATTCAGTACACTCGATAGCGTAGGAAATGTCTATCTAGTCGATGGAATAGACATTAATCTATTATTAAAAATTAAATTAAAATTACAAAACAATTGCTTTAGAATTTATAAATAATTAATAAATTGCAATAGGCAACATTCCGTTCGCTGAATAGCATCATATGCCTCGCGCACAAATAGAATGTATCTCAAAAGACTTTTAGAGGGGATTTAATGGGATTTAGTCATTTTTTCCCCGTTGCAGGCAAGACTTGCAAATTTCTAGAGAGATCAGTGATTTTAGTGATTTGTGTACCATTGAATTAGTAGCAACATTTCATGATTTTAATCTCTTTAGATGAGTAGGAGATCTCTATCCTCTTTTAACCTCTTTAAGATGGTCATAGTTTCAAATATGTTATTATCTATAAATCTATGTAAACTCTAAAAATTTCATGATCTTAACCTCTTTTCAAGATGTCCTAAACTTTATTATTTATTTGTAAATGAGCTAAGACTTCAAGGTTTAAAACGAAAATTCACCATCCAACTAACAACAATATTTCTTAATTTAAACCTCTTTAAAATGATCAAACTCTCAAAGACCTGAAACCATATTCACCAATATTGAACTACCAACCATATTTCATGATTTTTTAACCTCTTGAACATGTTTGTGCAATAATTACTCTTCTTACCCCCAATTGTTTTTATTTTTAACAAAAAAAAAGAAGAAATAGTTTTTAAAGTAATGTAGTGATTTTCAGGCCATTCCAATTTACTAATAAAAAATGGTGCTACCAAAATGGACACGAGGTTTGAATACAAGATTCCAACAAGGTTTGAATACATTATTCCAATTGTTTATAGGAATTGGAATTCTGATGGCAAATTTAATCAATTATAGATCAACAAAGATTGAGGGCCAGTAGGGTTGGCGGCTTTCCCTTGTATTTGAATGCATAGTCTGTAACATTAAATAAATCATATGTTCTTATCTATTTTATGTGTTTTATCTTCTCTCCTTTCAAATTCTACAATATTGATTATCCTTTTGTTATGGCTACATTTAACCCCTATTTTAGATTTAGGATTCAACAGTGGGGGTTTATGTTCTTGAGTTGAGTATTATCCGATGATTATGAATTGAAATAGATTTCAATATTGATCAAAATTTGTATTCACTGGAGAACCAAAGGTTTTATATACAATCAAGGGTCTACAAACTCCTGACTCTATTGCAAAAATAGTGGTTGTACGGTTATGGGTATTCTCAAAAAACCAAAACCACATCTACAACAATAGTTATGGCTTCTTATATGTTTTACATAGGTAAAGAAATAATTACTGATAACCCAGATAATTTGATTGGCTTTGTAGTGCCCTTATTGAAACATTTATGCCTGAGCAGGTAGTCCTTGAACATCTTAAACTGAAATTGATCCCTAGAGAGACCATTAAACTTCCGAACAAGCTTGTGTAACCTTTTCTCTACCTCTCCTCCATCTACACTTCTCTTCTTCAATTCAATACTTTTGCTTCCTACAAACCTATCCTCAATGCGTTTGCTTCCTAATTTTTGCTCATGAATCTGTATACTAAATACACATGTCAATAATCATAAGCTATGGAAGGCACATTAACAGTTCACATCCTCTCTTCTACTATGTTCCAAGCTAAACTCTTTTTGGAATAATAGGAAAACAACTTTCTAATATAGGGTAAGAGATGATCACTTAAATCCGATTTGATTGTGAAATCTGATTAGATTCCACAATCAAATCATTGGATGAATCTAATTTGATTCTAAAATTTATTTCTAAATCTGATTAGATCCTACATGATTGAAAACTACAAACTACCTAAAAATGCAATTAGTTGTTTTAAAGTGTTGGGCAAGTTTGAAGTGAAATGCTCACCTATAATAGCCTATCGGCTAAAAATTAGTCAACAATTAATTTAAAATACTCTCACTATATCCCTTATATTTTTGGTAGCAAAGTTATGAGATTTATTGGTACAGATTTCCTTCATTTTGTAAAAACCCAACAAACATTGTTGTGTATAAATTGTTATATGATAGTAAAGAAGTAATACAAAATTATCTTTTTAAATTTTTTAATTATGAGTATAATTAATGATTTGTATATTAACAAATTAACTTGATTTCAACGTAAGTTCAAATAGGAGTGGGCATGAAAATTTCAATCTTGTGCAAGAGAATTGGAAAAACATTGATGATGATGATGATCCAGGTGACCAAAGGTGATTTATTGTTGCTTGGCTTCGTTCTCTATTTGCTAATAGTATTGGAAAATTTGGACGGGCCTTTCTTGCCCCTTGGTCTCTATTTTTTGACTACCCTCCTAGTTTTGGGAAGTTTTCCCCTCTCTTGAATGTCACTTGTTGTATCTTTGGTTGTGTGCTCTTTAAGAAGATACATTTGTTTGTGCATTTATGGGTATTTTTCCCCAAATATGTAGTTATTCATACTAATTACTTGGATGGAGGAGAGGTTTTTCTTTCCTTTGTGTTGGCTAAGGGATTTTTCTCTCAGATCCTTGTGAATCTTAGGTTGATCTTCCTCTTGGATCAGTTTGTGGAGGACCACTATATGGTCTTGTTTGTTGGTGGCATTGTCATGGGTTGGAGGCATGGTTTTCTCTCTGCTTACATGGAGAGATTGAGTGAGAGAAGAAGTGAAACTAGGGTTTCTGTGAGTATTGGTGAGGAAGGAGATTCTATGGAAGATGTCATCTAGCCACTTCTTGTTAGGGTAGATTTGACTGCTAAAGGCTCTTTGTTTTCTATCAAAAAAATTTCTTTGGTGCAAGATTATGTGTTTAAATGTGGGTTGTTGATGTTTACAAATGAGGGACCTTTTCTTTTCTTTGTGTCTTCCAACCCCACTATTTGTTTCACTGGGTTTGTGTTGTGTCATATTTTTTATTGCTATGGGGCTTTTCCATACTTAGCTTTTTTTCTTGCTTTTCTCTGGTTGGTTTCTAAGGAGATGATGATGCAAAAATGCTTGGAGGATTTTTTTGCCTCTTTACTGGTCTGGATAGTTCTTCTATTCTTAATTTGTGTGAGGGGTAGGAAACTAACTCAAATGGCTAGATGGGTGGTTGCTTCCCTTGTCTTAGCTTGGTATCTCATTGTTGTTGTATGTTGTTACATTTGCATGGAAAGGCTTTTGGAGATGACCTTGCCTTTTGTTGTCTAGTTTGGCCTAGAACCTACTTGGAGCAGGGGTGGGTTGAAGTTGTTCGGTGATGCTACCTCTTCCTTGTTTTGTCCTCACCCCTTACAGGTGGTAAGCATGGTGATTTATCGAATAAAGTCAAGGTTGTTGCCTCTTGGTTCCCTTGTTTGGTTCCTCCTGGACCAAATATGGATGAATAAGAATTGGTCATAGTAGGTTTGGTACATTTAGACGGCTTCCTCTTTCATAGTTCTTATGGAGGTGGGCGAGTCCCCTATTGAGGTGGTGACTTCTATTGTGAAGTTGGAGGCTATCAAGTCTTCTATTGAGGTGAAGTGTGTTGGTGCAAGCCCTTGGGCTTCAGCTACAGAAGATGTTTTGGGCTTTTTTCTATGAGAAGGTTGATGATTGGTGGTTTCATGGCTTCTATATGGTGTTGTTTGTTTGGCTTGTTCTTATCAAGGTGAACCCCTTTTCTATTGAGGTGAGAAGGGAGAGTGCAGTTGGCACTCTTAATGACAACCAAGTTATTGTTGTGTACAAGAAGATATTTGTTAAGATTAACCTCTCCAAAGGTTTTTTGAGCTTTATTTTGTGGGAAATTGCTAATGTGTTGTCATTTTCCTTACTTTTAACTATAATGATAGTATCTTTTAGTTTGTTTCCTCCATGTGACCAGGTGATTGCTAGAAGTTTTAAAGGGCTCATTTTTGTCTCTCATTTTTTTAATATTAAAGCTTACATCTTTTTTGGAGGCTTGTCCCAAGATGATCTTTGAGAATGTTGACAATGTTTGGTGACTTAGTCGCTTCCAGACATTTGTTTTTGATAGAGGTAGATTTGAGTATTGTTTCATCTAGTCTTGGGGTACTAGTCACTATTAGTGTGCTGTTAATATGTCATTAATGTGTTGTAAATCTGTTATTAATGTGTTGATTAATTGTGTCTAGTGTCGGCCCTTTGGGCTTGCTCTTTGATTGCTCCACAAGCCAACACCCTCTTGCTGTTGTTTTAAATTAAAAAATGATGCTTTTAAAAATAGTTTTTTTCCATTTAGTTATGTCTATAAATGATTTTGTTTTTAAAAACAAGAGCTCTAAAAGAGCTAGAGTCCCTACCTTTTGCATAAAAGAGAATATTAATTCGTATTTCTTTAGTCAAAGCACAATGATTGAATGAAAGAAGGGGAACCTGAACCATTGCCATAGGTAGTTGATTCTTGAACTCAAAACTTCTATTTGAATTCTAGAAACTTCTAGCTTTGCTCAAGAGGAATGACCCTTGGTATGTGTCTATTGAGACAATTGGCAGAACATAAGAGTTTGTCCACTATAGCCTAGCCTATCAAGAAACATAAGAAAATATTAATATATTTTTAATTTCTCTTTGGTCAATAGCTAGGAAATTAAAATTATTTACAAAATGAATGTCTAACAATGAAAAATTAAGAAAAGTCAATAGAATTGAAATTAAAAATGTCAAAGCACGGTAAGCTATAAGGTAATTGTTTTATATGTCTACTAACAATATTAAATAAAGAAGACTTCAAACAAAGTAAAACCATATAGATTACAATTATATAGATTGTAATCATATACTATATAAATCTATACGGGCCCATTTGTTTCACAAAATTGGACTAGAATTGGGATAGTGCTAACCTGATTTTGTCAAATTCATCGTTTGTGTCCAAAATGATAAAATGGAATTAGAATTTTAGAATTCTAATTTTGCCCCAAAATCAGTTTACCAATTTTCCATCTAGATAGATGGAATTGGGAATTGACTTCTAGTTTTACTTTTTGAGGATTGAGAAAAAATAAAAAAATATTATTTTTGAAGTCCAACATTTTTGAAGTCAAAGACCCTATTTTTTACCATTCCTAACCTCTCAGGGTTTTTATCATTTTCCCATCTATGCATTTGGAGCTTTGGAAGAGCTTGCTTGAGATATCTCGGCTAGACCATATTTTGGCCCTACCTATGAATGCCAAGGGATGAGATATGTGAGCTATATCAAGCTTGAGTTTCATTCTCATTGAGAATTCGTAGAATTTGATGATTTGACCATGGATGTGGCTATGCTACTTGGTTGAGATTCTAATATGCTCACTTTTTGTATAATCTATTGTAATATTACCAATGAGGACAACCTCTTCTTTCTACATATATACACGAGATGTAACTAGAAAAAACTCTCACAACTATAAAAAAAATCCTTCTTAGAAATAAAAATGCCGCCTCATAATGAATTATTAAGAACTATTTTTCAAATTAACATTCCTTTTAAAGACAAAGTTGTAAAAAATTCATGTTGTGATGGATAACATGAGATTATTTCTTTAGCTAGAACTTGGGATTCATTTTTCAAGCATATAAATTACCCAGTTAAAATTTGATGTACTATTTGTCACCTGTGTGCTAATTCTTTCCATTGATACACGACCAATCTTGCTAAGTAGAATAACCTTGAAATCTTTAAAGACTAGAGAAGCGCATCCAATAGTTTTGAAAATAGTTAAATTGTATGTAAAACTTACTCATATTAGCAATTATAGTGTAAATAATCTTAAATGACTTAATATCATCCAAAGACAAATTAGAATAGAAGATCATTGGTTTTTAAATTTATATTGAAGGTACATAACTTAAAAATCTTGTAACAATTAATTTTTTTGAGAAATATTAATTGAGAGAATGTCAAAATCAAGCTAAAATTGAAAGGTAAAGTAAATTTGTCTATTGTTGAAAGATTGGATTTTTGAAGGTGACTATGAATCTCACATGATCGTCATCCAATTTAAATTTGAGTAACCAAACATAGAAGATGTATCTTCCAACTCATCTTCTAGGTGTCCCAACGAGACCAACTATTTTCTCAAAACCCAATTTCAAAATTCAAATCTAGATTTTGACAAAATTTGAGTATGAATCAAAACCTATTTTTGCTAATTCCATGAACCAAATGATCCCTATGAAGATAGAACTAGTGGATGATGTGGCACAATCTTACTGTGAGGGCACGATATTTGATATTATACCAACTGAACTATTTAATTAGCTAAGTTGTTGCTAGTTGTGTGTCATGCATTACATGTGTTTGGGTATTTTTCACCAATTTTTAAAAGTCTATATTTTATAATAGTTATTTCCTCATTTGTTATTGTTTAGTTGGTATAGTTATGTCATATCCCTTGTGTTCAATGAAAATCATTAAGTCATTTTGAGTAGCTGAGATTTGTGAGGCATTTCAAATCGGACCCCCTACTTAGAGATATTGACACAAGCTATGGTGCAACTTATTTACACCATGGAAAACCTTGCCAACTCCTACCTTGCCCAAATGATGTACCTTCCCTTATATATGTTGAAGTTGATGAAAGATCCACCCCATAGCTCCCAAGAACCACCTGCATGCAAACACCTATCACAAAAGAGAGAAACAAAAAGCTATGGAGGTTGGAATTCCTAGATCCATAGATGAGACATTCTCGATGAGAAAAAAGAGAGATTGCTATAATCAAAAGTGAATTGTCTCAAGAAAATGTTTACAATGAGAGATCATCCTCATAAAGGAGATCAAAACCCTAAAAAGGTCTAATCTAGGCTGCATAATAATAATAATTAATAAAAGAATTAATTGTTATATGCCTAAAGTTTAACTTAAATAACTAGAGTTAATTAGGAAATATCTAATTTCTCTAACACCCCCCCTTAAGATAAACTTATGTAGTAGCTAAAAACCTAGAAACTACTACTAAAAGTAGATTTGGGTTCCAACAACAAGTCCTGATGAGGTACCCAAGCACAACCAAATCTCTAGAAAGAGGAGAAATAGAGAAAACCACATGGGAAAAACCTTACTCCAAAAAGAGATGCAAATAATGTTGAAGGAACTAGTGAAGGACTGAAGATGCCTCCAAACTAGGGAATATCCCAAAAGATAAGAATAAAATATGATCATGAAGAACATCACTAAAGCATGTAGAATTTGAAAAGCTCTAACAAAAGTAACTGTAGATATGAAGAACCTCTACTGAAATATAACATGACCAGGTAGAGTAAACTATAATCTACACCAAATTAGAAGGCACACAAAGACAAACAACTGAACTCAAAGATATAGATGGCATAAAACACCAAAGTTTGAAGAGATGATCAATTGAACATGGAAGGTTGCAACCAAAGTAGGAACAAAATGCAAAGTGTCTATATGGTAAATGATCCATCTCACTAAAATGCATAAGTACCTAGCCACTTCATGTACCTAGTACATAGGAACAAAAAATGAATACATAGCTCACTCTATCGAACCAAGGAAGCATGAGAAACAATAGAAGAATTCCCCCCAATGCATACAATGGTGAGGTGATAGGCAATTAGAAAAGTGGGCCAAAATAATTGCATGTCAAGGAACCATAATCAAGATGCATAAAAGAGTACATATGTGTGTACTAAGGTGATCAATCTTAGACACGTCATGAGGTTAATGTCATAGAAGGATGATGCAAGGAGGGTAGAGAAATAACTAGGGCCAAAGAACACCTAGCAATCCAAGCCAACCTTGTAGAGTAAACACAATGGAAACAAACACACAAAGAGAACAACACCACAGAGAGAGAATAATACTATTTTATTGATTCATCAAATGATCAACATACATGCCCAATTGTAAGGTCTTCTTGGTTACATCCAAATACAAAATACATTCAAGATCTAAGATCCAACTCCAAATTCTCTTTTCCACACACATATGCCATTTACTTTCCAAAATCTCTAATTTTTCCCCAAAAATTGCCCTAACTCTAAGCCTAAACACTCTATTTATACTTGCCAAAAAAACTTATATATCATTCTAGAACATTACATAATAGAAAGGCCAACCCAAAAATAGTTTGGACACATCCCAAGAAAAGATCTTATCATAAATGTCACAATCAAAATAAATCTCGCAAGTCAGCTTGCACCAAAAATGCAGAAAATATGTCCAAAATACTAATGCTCGGCATCAACAGGATAACTCAGCACACACTTGATAACTTGACACATGAAGAATAGCTTGGCGCACACTATGGAACTCGACACACACTACAGAGTGAGATGGGATAACATGCTAACTCAAGTGTTAACATGATGTGGGATAACCTCGACTCAACTTAAACTACAAAATTACTGGCATTTGGTAATTGCTACAACTTGGCAATGACTGTAACTCAGCAACAATTAGCAAAATGAACACAAATAAGTAGGATAACATGTCAACCTAGGATGCTCCTACATCAGACAACCAAGGTAGAAAGAAGTGATTCTCTCTAATCATGCAAGTGTCACAACCAGAGCTGATTCCAACTCAGATTGAGAAATCCATGTAGCATCTTCAACTAGTTTATTCTTCCACTTTACCAAATATTCATAGTGTTCTTTTCCTCTTGTACTTTTACCAACTCTCTGATCTAATATCTATTCAACCTCTTCAATTTGTTTCTTAGGATAATCATCAAGTATAACAACTTCATCATTTGACTCATGATACTTATACAGATCAACAACATTGAATATAAGAGATATATCCATGTCATTAGGTAACTCAACTTCATAAGCATTCCCACTGTCAAACTTCTTCAAGATCTTAAAAGGTCCAAACTTCTTCATCTTCAGCTTATTGTATGGTCCAATTGGAAATCTTCCTTTCTTCAAATGAACCATTACTTCATCACCAACTTCAAAAACATGATGTCTTCTAGACTTATCAACATTCTCCTTGTACTTATGATTACTTTGTTCCAACTTTAGCTTCACTTCCTTATGCAAAAACTCCATAAAATCAATAAATTCTTCTCCTAGAGCACTTCTCTTCTCTTCACTAGCAGCATCTCTTAAATCTGATACTCCTCTAGGCTTCATTCCAGTAACAATCTCAAAAGGTGTCTTCCCTGTACTCCTATTGATATAATTATTATATGCAAACTTACCTCGTGCCAATACCATCTCCCAATTATGTATTTCATTTCCAACTAAGCATCTCAACAAATTTTCCATGCTTCTATTCACAACCTCTATCTATCCATCAATATGTAGATGGAATGAAAAACTAAGCTTCAACTTAGTACCCATCTTCATCTGCAAAGTTCTCCAAAAATAACCAACAAACTTACGGTCTCTGTTAGAAATAATACTTCTTGGTAATCCATGCAATCTAACAATCTCTTTGAAGAAAAGTTTAACAATATGCTCAAAATTTGATGTCTTCTTACATGGTATAAAATGAGCCATTTTAGAAAATCTATCGACAACAACAAATACAGAATCATAAGCTTTTGTTGTTTTAAGAAATCCAAGAACAAAATCCATACTAATGTCACTCCAAGGTTTCTCATGAATAGAAATAGGTGTATATAATCTAGTATTCTGACTTACGCCTTTTGCAACTTGACAAAGTCCACAACTCTTCACAAACTTTTGAACATCCTTATACATCTATGGTCAATAATACTTCTCTTTCAACAAACTCAATGTCTTATCAATTCCAAAATGTCTAACCAATCCAGCGCTATGCTTTTCCTTAATTAGATTTAACCTCATAGAACTTTTAGGAATACACAACTGAATACCTTTGAACAATGTACCTTCTTGAATAAAATATTCATCATACTAACTCATGAGATCTTTTAGATTTGGTGCTCTACACTCTCTCCACGCCTCAAAAAAATTAAGATCAACATCATACAACTCTTTCATCTCATCAAAACCAAGGACTTCAACCTTCATTTCAGTCAACAAAGAACATCTTCTACTCAATGCATCAACAACTCTATTAGTAACTCCACTCTTATGCTTAATCACAAATGTAAAATTCTGCAAATACTCAACCCACTTCATATGCCTCTGATTCAATTTATGTTGACTTCCCAAGTACTATAAATCTTTATGATAAGTATACAACAAAAACTCCTTAGGAATCAAATAATGTCTCCACTTCTTCAAGGCTTGAATAATAGCATTAAAATCTTGATCTTACACAAAATATTTCCTTTTAGCATCATTCAACTTCTCACTAAAGAAAGCAACAAGTTTACCTTCTTGACTTAATATAGCTCCTATTGCATTATCGCATTCAACTTGAAATACCTTATTAAAATCAAGCAAAGCCAATACAGGCAACTCAACAACCTTTTGTTTCAAAGTCTCAAAACTCTTATCAGCTCCATGTGTCCACTTGAATTCCTTTCTATCTCCTCTCATTGTCTCAGTCATAGCATTACAAACAACACTAAAATTCTTTATAAACTTTCTGTAAAAACTAGCCAAACCATGAAATGATCTTACCTCACCCACATTCTTAGGTGTAGGCCATTCCAAAATTTCTTTAACCTTCTCTAGATCCATTCTCAAACCATCAGCTAAAATAACAAATCCCAAATACACAATCTCATCTTTGTTAGGATAAAACCACAGACAGAAATAAAAACTACATGCAAATATGACCAATAACAGAAAATAATAAATCACACAGAAATGAACACAAGGCACCAAGATTTAATGTGGTTCACCCAATCCTTAGGCTACATCCACCAAACTGCAAGTCCGATATTATTACAATCCAGTGATTACAACCTAGTTACAATCCATAATCTCTTACAGCTCAATACTGCCACGCAATTTCGCATCACAACATAATGAAAATACCTAACCCTAAACCCTTTTATATAATTATTTTATACCGTTTTAGGGTTACAACATGTCGGCCATATGTCGGCTACAATGTCGGCCACGGGCCAAATTTTTTTTTTTTGAGGCGATGCCCCAAACCTCAAAGAATTTATGAAGTATGTACATTACTTTCCTAATCAATCACCACAATCTAACAATCTCCCACTTGGGGACTAATCAGGCTCCACACTAAACAACAATCTCCCACTTGGAGAGCTGAATTCTTTGCAAGATGAATGGCACTCTGACTATCTGTGAACACATAATTATCTTTTTGAGGATGTCCCAATTCTTTCAAGAAGAATTGAAGCCATATCATCTCCTTGGTTGCCTCTATAGCAACAACATACTCTGCCTCTATAGTGGATAAAGCATTAATCTTCTATAACCTAGAAACCCAGCTCACGGCTGCCCCACCAACAATAAAGATGTAACCTGTAGTACTCTACCTAGTATCAATATTTGATGTCAAATCTGAGTCAACATAGCCCTATAAATTAGTAGTAGAGCCCCTAAAGTCTAAACACTTATTGGATATGCCTCTCAAATATCTGAGAATCCATTTGACTGCATTTCAATGCTCAATTCCTGGATGACTCATATACCTACTAACAACTCCCACTACATGTGCAATATCTAGCCTAGTGCATACCATAGCATACATCAAGCTTCCTACACCTAAAGCATAGTTTACCTTGGAAATCTTATCCTCCTTTTCTTGCATCTTGGGACACATCTCCTTAGTCAACTTCAAATGACTAGGTAAAGGTGTGCTGACAACTTTAGCATTCTCCATAGAGAAACGTTGTAACACCTTCTCAACATAATCAACTTGAGATAGTGTCAATGTTCAGTTCTTCATATCTCTACAAATTTTCATACAAGGGATTTTTTTTGCTATTGCTAAATTCTTCATAGCAAATGCATGTGCTAACTGGCCTTTTAGCCCCTTAATGTGATCCATGTTAGACCCAACTACAAGCATATCATCAACATATAAACATAAAATAATGTAGCTATCATCATCCAACCTCTTAAAGTAGACACAATGATCTGAATGACACCTACTATAACCATGCTCATGCATAAAACTGTCAAATTTCAGATTCCATTGCCAAGGTGCTTGCTTCAAGCCATATAAACTTTTCTTCAATTTGCACACTAAGTTCTCCTTACCTTTAACCTCAAAACACTATGGTTGAGCCATATATATTTCTTCATCCAAATCACCATGAAGGAAAGTTTTTTTAACATCAAGCTACTCTAAATGAAAATATTCAGTAGCCACAAGACTTAAAACAGTACGGATAGAAGTCATTTTAACAACAAGAGAAAATATCTCATCAAAATCAATTCCCTTTTTCTATGAAAATCCTTTTACAACTATCTTAGCTTTAAATATTTTCTTACCTTCATCCTCTTCTTTCAACTTGTAAACCCACTTATTCTGTAAAGCTCTTTTACTTGCAGGAAAATTGGACAAATCCCATGTCTTCTTCTTCAAAAAAGAGTCCATTTCATCCTTCATTGCAGACTCCCACTAAATCTTAGTATCCACCTGCATAGCTTCATCATAACTTTTAGGTTCACCAGCATCAGTAAGTAAAATAGAATACAAAGAGGGAGAAAATCTTTGTGGAGGTCTAATTTTCCTTGTTGACCATCTAACATTCACTGGTGTGTGTGGTATTTGTTGTTGCAGTTGTTGCACATCATGAGGAATGGTTGGAACATAAGCTTTTAGAGTATTATCCAGCACTACATAATCATCTTCTTTCTTCTCATGTTGTTGTAATAGATCTTTGTACAACACTTTCTCATTGAATATGACATCCTTGCTTCTTACAATTTTATGATTTTCAAAATACCAAAGCCTATAACCAAATTCATTAATGCCATATCCAAAAAAGACACATTTCTTTGATTTAGCTTCTAGCTTGGTTCTATTTTCAGAGTCTATATGAGCAAAAGCTTCACAACCGAAGGTCTTGAGAAAAGAATAACTCACCTTCTTACCAGTCCATGCCTCCTCTAGAATACCATAGCCCAAAGGAGTAGAGGGACCTCTATTAATCAAATATATAGCAGTATTGACAACCTCTGTCCACATGTGTAAGAGCAATCCAGCATGCAACCTCATGTTCCTTGAGCACTCCATTATAGTCCTGTTTATGCGTTCAGCCACTCCATTTTCCTATGGAGTCATTGGAATAGTTTTTTGTCTATGAATACCATTAGTGGAGCAATAATCTTCAAATTCATGACTGCAATACTCACCACCATTATCAGATCTAAGACATTTTAATTTCCTACCAGTCTCATTTTAAACCAAGCATTTCTATTTCTTAAAAGTTTGAAATACATTTTATTTCTGTTTAAAAAAATAAACCCATACTTTTCTAGTCGCATCATCAATAAATGTAACATAATAATGAGAGCCACCAAGGGAAGATACCTGAGCCAGTCCCCATACATCTGTATGCACAAGCTCTAATTTCTCCTTTTTGTTTTCCTTCCCAGTCTTTACAAAACTCACTCTGTTTTGTTTTCCATACACAACTTTCACAGAAATCCATATTAACACATTTCAAACCTGGTAAAACTTTCTTTGAATGAAGTACTGTCATACCTTTCTCACTCATGTGCCCAAGTCTATTGTGCCATAGCACTATATCAGAATCTACAACAACTATTTTTTCTCCCTGTTCAACTAAAACAATTGTTCTTGAACATTCATTTTTCTCTGAAATAATCAAAGTAGAAGGAATAATATGACTTGTACAAAGATATAAGGTATCTACTTTCACACCTTTTTCTACTACAAGGGAACCTTTTGAAACCTTCCAATTTTTATAATTAAAAGTAACTACACAACCCTCATTACCAAGTTTCCCTACTGAAATTAAATTCCTACTCAGCCTTGGAACATGTCTTACCTCATGTAGTAGCCAATGATTCTCATTCTGCAACTTAATCTTAATTTTTCTCTTTCCAACAATCTAACAAGGTTCATTATCCCCCAAATAGACAAGCCCAAAATCCCCTTGGACATAATCAATGAAATAACCTCTATGAAGTGTAGCATGAAATGAAGCTCTAGAATCTAAAACCCATGAATCATCAACACTTTCTAAAGATAGAAGAAAAGCATCCTCTTCAGATTTGTTACTTACCACATTTGCCTCCTTATCTCCATTTGATTTACCTCCTTCATTTTTTTTTCAATTCCAACAATCTTTCTTTTGGTGCCCTAGTTTCCCACAGTACCAGTATTCATTTGGTCCTCTTGATTGAGACCTCCTCCCCTTTGACTTTTGTCTTGATTTCCCACGATTTCCAGAGTTACTTCCTCTCTCAGTCATTCTGCCCCTGCTTTGTGCATTCAAAGCACTTCCTAATGTAGATCCACCTTAGGATTTCCTACGAGTTTCCTCACTCAAAACAAAACTGATCACATTATCATATTTTAGGGTACTAGATCTAGGAACAAAATTACTCACAACCATTCCAGCTTTCGGGCAAAGAACACAAAATCAAGAGATCCCTAATTTCTTCTTCAAAATTGATACCCACAAATGATAACTAACTAGTAATAGTATTAAACTCATTTAAATGATCTATAACAAATCCACCTTCTACCATTTTCATATTAAATAAATGCTTCATGAGAAATACCTTGTTTGAAGTGGAGGGCTTTTCATATAGTGTTGCTAGGGTTTTCATCAATTCTTTTGTCATCTTTGCTTTTGTAATATTAAATGTCACCAATGGTGTTAGGCATAATCGAATGCTTCCAAGTACCTTTCTATCCAAAAGATCCCATTCATCATTTGACATAGTTCCCTGATTCTTGGCTTTGCCTTCCAACGACTTCCATAAATCCTTCTGGTATAGATAGTCTTCCATTTACATCTTCCATAACTGGAAGTTCTGCCCATTAAACTTATCAACCCTTAGCTTACTCTCATCTACCATTTCTCCCATTCAACTGTGAGACTCCCACTTAACTGTGAGACTTTCCTGCAGAGGATAACTGAAAGACAACTAGGCTCTGATACCACTTGTTAGAATAAAACCATGGGCATAAATAAAAACTACATGCAAATATAACCAATAACAGAAAATAATAGATCACACAGAAATGAACACAAGGCACCAAGATTCAACATGGTTCACCTAATCTCTAGGCTACATCCACCAAACTGCAAGTCCGATATTATTGTAATCTAGTGATTACAACCTGATTACAATCTGTAATCCCTTACAGCTCAATAATGCCGCAAGAAGCAAGTTTGCATCACAACATAATGAAAATACCTAACCCTAAACCTTTTTATACAATTATTTTATGTCATTTTAGGGTTACAACATGTCGGCCATATGTCGGCTACAATGTCGGCCATGGGCCAAATTTTTTTTTTGGGGCACCCCAAAGAATTTATGAAGTATGTACATTACTTTCCTAATCAATCACCACAATCTAACACTCTTACATAAAAGAGAACTTTTCAGATTAACCATCAACTTTTCCTCTTTCAATCTCTGTAATACTTGTCTAACATGTTCAAGGTGTTCTTCCATAGTCTTATTGAATATCAGAATACCATCCAAATAAACAATCACAAAATTACCCAAAAATCTTTTTAGATCTTCATTCATCAACCTCATGAAAGTACTAGGTACATTAGTCAAACTAAAAGGCATAACCAACCATTCATACAAACTATCTTTTTTCTTGAAAGCAATCTTCCATTCATCACCTTTTCTAATTCTGATATAATGATAGCCACTCTTCAAGTCAATCTTGGTAAAATACTTTGCTCTACTCAAAAAATCCATTATGTCATCCATCCTTAGCATAATAAACCTAAATTTCACTATGATCTTGTTAATAGCTTTGGAATTAGTATACATTCTCCATTCTCCATTCTTCTTATGTGCTAATACAATAGGTACAACACATGGACTCAAACTTTCTCTGATTAATCCATTCTGCAACTGTAAATCTATATGGTGCTTTGTTCAAAAAACTATCTCCAAGAATCAGATCCATACAATGATTTATGTTTCTTACTGGTGATAAACCATTAGGAATATCCTTAGCAACAATCTCTTTATACTCATTCAAAAATTTTGTAATTTCTTTTGGTACTTGGCTACCAGCTTCTGTTGTCACTTGGCCATTACTACCCAAACTTGGTCCTATAGAAATTACATGACAAAACAAACTTGATTCTTCATTACTTATTTTTCAAATTGCACTCCATTAACCATGCACACTTTTATCATACTTTAATTAATGTCATCTAGACTTTCAATCAAAGGCAACAATAATTGCTTCTTCCCATTCACCCAAAGAGTATATTGATTCAATCTTCCATCATGTACAACATATCTATCATATTGCCAAGGTCTACCCTACAAAATATAACAATAATCCATAGGCATAATATCATATAGAACTTCATCAAAATAATTTCCAATCTTAAACTTCACAACACATTGCTCACTTACCAATATCTTATGCTCATCTTTGATCCATTAAACATGATAGGGTTTAGGATGCTTTGACCTCTGTAATTGCAACTTTGTAACCAACTCTTTTGATGCTAAATTTGTAGAACTTCCACTATCAGTGATCACCTTGCAACATTTTCTAGCCATCTTACATCTGGTCTTGAAAATACTTCTTCTAAGAACAAATTCCTCATCACTTCCTTTATTACATAAAGTTCTTCTCACCATCAAATTTTCTCCAGCCTCAGGTCCACTTGATGAACTCTCAATGTCTCCTTGAATCAAAACATTTCTATTACCTTTCTCACTTTCAGAAGATCTACATTCAAAAGATTTATGCCCTTCTTTACCACATCTGAAACAATTACCACAAAAACCACCTCTAGGATAAGAATTACCTCTTCCTCGATAAGAACCAGTACCTCCTTAGTATGAACTACCACCTTTCTACTCGATCTTATTTTTTTCATCATTCTTCCATTCAAATTTGCCTTTATCTAGCACAAAATTGTTAGATCTACTACTTTCACCATAAGATCTACCTCTACCTCTCTGGAATCTACCACATCTACCTCTTTGTCTTTGTTCATGCTTCTTTGTCAAGATCTCCTCAACTTTCAAGGCATATTGATATGCTTCTTCTATACTTTCCAATTTCACAAAACTTATCTCATCTTGAATGTCAGATCTCAATCCATTTATGTACCTTGCAATTTTCTCAACATCATCATCCACAAGTCTAGATCTGATGTCCAATCTATAGAATTCCTCAATGTACTCTTTCATAGTCATGTCCTTTTGTCTCAAATTTTGCATCTTTCTCAACAAGATAACTTGGTAATCAATAGGAAGGAATTTTTTCTTTACCTTGTTCACCATCTTCGACCAAGTCTTGATCTTTTCCTTTACTCTCCTTTGTCTACCAGTTTGCAAATGCTCCCACCACAGTGAAGCGTGACTTTTCAGCCCAGTAACTGTAATCTTCACCTTCCTATTATCAAGAGTGTTTTCATACTCAAAGAACTTCCCCATATCAAAGATCTAATCCAACAAAACATCTAATCTGACTACAATTTGTCTCAATGCATCAAACACGACATTATCGATATTTCCTCTATCATGAACCATCTTTACAAATCAAGTTCTTGCAATATCATAACCCTCTTCAAGTTATAGGTCAAATATATAGGTCTACAACCCTACAACCAAATTTGAATCAGGGTTCTACACAACCCAAGGTCCTAGTACAAACCGCCTTACAGTTCAACGATCTGCTTGCATAGTTAGGAACAACTGAGCTTTGATACCACCTGACGCAAGGAGGGTAGAGAAATAACTAGGAAAAAAGGCACACCCAACAATCCAAACCAACCTTGCAAACTAAACACAATAGAAGAAAACACACAGAGAGAACAACACCATAGAGAGAGAGAACAATATTTGTTTATTGATTCATCAAATGATCAGCATACATGCCCAACTGTGAGGTCTTCTAGGTTATGAACATATACAAAATACATTCAAGATCTAAGATCTAGCTTCAAATTCACACTTCTAGACACATATGCCACTAACTTTCTAAAATGCTTAATTGCTCCCCAAAAATTGCCCTAACTCTAAGCCCAAACACTCTATTTATACTTTCCAAAATGACTTATGGATCATTACATAATAGAAAGGCTGACCCAAAAATGGTCTAGATACATCCCAAGAAAATATCTTATCATAAATGCCGTGATTGAAATAAATCCTGCAAGTCGGCTCGCATAAAAAATGCAGAAGACATGTCCAAAATATTGACACTTGATATCAATAGGATAACTTAGCACATGAACGATCACTTGACACACACTGAATAACTCGACACATGAAGGAGAGCTTGACACACAATGTGGAATTCAACACACACTATAGAGTGAGATGGGATAACACACTAATCTGAGTGTTAACATGACATGGGATAACCTCAACTCGGCTTAAATTGCAAAAATTACTAGCACTCAACAATTTCTACATCTTGGTAATGACTATAACTCAAAAACAACTTGTAGAATGAATATAAATGAGCAAAGATAACATGTCAACCCAAGGTGCTCTTGCATCAAAGGGACACTCACTAGAAAAAGGAAGATGGCAAACAAACAAAAAATATCAACCCCCCATGGAACTTTAATCATAAGTAGTGCATATACAATAAGGCACAAGCCATAATGAATCTCAAGAATACAATAATCTTTACGAGTGTCCTCAGATGACACTACTTGAATTAGAAGGCGAAAGAAGGCAAAATAACTACAACAAAAATACAGATGCAGTATGACACTTTCCCTCAGTGCATTTGCAAGCATGCATATAAATGATGTCTAAATAGACCAGAAGAGACATAAGACTAAACAATAAATATACAATTCATGACGAATCATCTGAAGCAATGAAATCGATCGTGGACCTAAAACAACCAAGATATCCACTAGAATGTAAAAATGCAGAAGACTGAATATAATGTGTTTGGAGTAAAATCCAGAAAAACAACCAACATCATTGGAAAGAGCTCAAAAAGACCTTTCCAATGATATAAAAAATTCCCAAATTGAAGATCAGATGCTCAAGATATGTCTCCAAGAGTTCAAAAAGGAACTCTTGACTTTGATAGCAAAAAATGCTATAAAAAAAATCAAAACTAAAAATCAATTATGCTACTGTGACAGGCTTGGAACCAACTTTTTGGCAGTATCTTGTTTTTGGAAAATAGAGTCCATGTGCCTGAGATATGAGCAAAAATGTAAAGGTAGGTCCAAGAAGAGGCCAAGGAGGTGATAGTATATGCTGATGCAATGCTGATGTTAGCAAGTGATGAGCCCAAATTTGATGGTCAAATGGCCATTAGGGAAAAAAATGCCTGAAAAATGACCCCTATCAAAAAAATATATAATCATTGGAAACATAGAGCTGGGCAAAGGGTCAGTGCCAGAAAAAAAATTCTGGTGGCCAAAAAACATGTCATGTGCGACATGTCAAAAAGAGATTTGTTGGCGAAAAAATTACCCAGTAGCAAAGAGCTAGAGTCATTAAAAAATAACCAATGGCTATGATGATGTCATTGTTGATCTTAGATTGGTTTTGATAGGTGAGTGTCAACACACTTAAGACATTTACTTAGTTCATGTTGAACTAATAATGCATGCTGAGTACAACATGTAAATATTAAACCATGCTAAGTCGCAATGAGTGCCGAGTCACTCATGTGCCAAGCAGATAAATCATGCCGAGTGATTCAAGTGCTAAGAAAATAGACCATGCCGAGTGATTCAAGTGCCGTGTAAATAGTAGATGCAGAGCAGTTCAGGTGCTGAGTTAGAATAGTGTGTGATGAGCATCGAAGACTACATATGATGAGTAACATAGATTGGACATATTTGTTTGTTATGGCACAAAAAACTATCTAAGCCATTTTTCAACTGACCTAAGGATAATTTTTGATCCTTTAGAGATAAGGATGAATTGATATGCAAATTCCCTATGCAATTTACATGTAGCCAATCAAAAAATGGGAAGGTTTAAGTGGCAAAATGAATGAATCTCAGCTGTAGATTCATACCTAATTGTAAGCCACCTCAATCTTCTTAAGGAGGATGAAGCCATAAATTTTTTAATAGATTTGAGAGCATTGAAAAGTGGCAAATGATCAAATTGGAGGAGAAAACAAGATAATTTGTAGAGTATTCAAGGTGACTTAGCAGTAAGAGTGAATTGCAAAATCAGTTAAGTGAAGAATAGAGGATACAACATTGATACATTAGATCATGAAGGATTAATCAAAGATTGGATAGAGGTGATATGTTATTAGGCAAGAAAGTGCCAACCGCAAGATCTATCCTAAGCCATTTTGACAAGTGATTTCAATTAAATCTCCTAGGCAGAGTAGTCCTAACAGGCTTTACCAAATCCATTAATAGGGTGGCGTTCCAAGTGAATGACCTAAAGTCCTTTAATAAGGAACACTTATAACAAGGTGTTGAAATCTTTTAACAAGGTGGGACATAATAGTATTTTTAAGCCTTTAACATGGCTAGCGTTTCACAAGGCAGATCATGATTCATTGTCAAACCATTATAACCTTAATTGGATACACTTTATTATTGAAGTAGTGGAGATTTGTGGGTGTTATCCCCACCCCAATTTTACCTTCTCATTTGGACAATTTATGGGTAATCATATATTTTGTTAAGTGTGTGTGTTTGATTACATGTTTACATGATTGATGCATATGCTTTATATGCTATTTCAATTTATTATGCATTTGATGTATGAAAGGTGAAAGTTTTATGGGTCCAAGTTTAAACTCTTGATTCACCCCATGACCCCCCCGCCCGCCCACACCCCCCCCCCCCCCCCCCCCCCATAGAAGCTTACTCCTTTCCCACTTGTAATTCCAACAATTGGTATTAGAGCCAAGTTCTATGAAAAAGAAGCTTTGCAACTTAGAGGAAAGATCTTGAAATGAAAGTCTACAAATTGGGAAAGGCTATTGAGAACCAAGAGATTCAATACATCTTATACTACATCAACTAAATAAAGTTAGAGATTCTTTAAAGAGTTACATGAAGAGAAGGAAAGAAATTGCCATTGCAAAGAATGACACACTATACAAAGAGATAGACACCACCAAGCTATTTGCAAATGGTAACTCTAGTGAATTCACTGCAACAATTGCAGATCTAATGGAGAAGAACAAAATCAAGTTGAAAAAATTAGAAATCTCAAGTTGGGGCAAGAATAACAAGCTATACTATTATGTGAGGTGATTGAACAAAAGAAGAAAGCCATGGAAGACAAAGCCATGATTGAAGAAGACAAAAGAATTCTTGCAAATAGACTAGAAGAGAAGTCAACAGAGCTAACCAGGATCTCAAACATGTAATTGGATACCTTGAACCAAATGATGATTGCTCATCATGAGTTGAATGTCAAGGACATTTAGATAACTACATTGAAGTTGCAAAATGAACAACTACATAATGACTTGAAAAGAGAAAAAGAATTTTCTGAAAGTTTCAACAAGCCAAATGAAGCCATCAAATACTTTCAGCAATTAATGAGATCCCCTAGATCTAACAAAGATACATTAGGATTGGGCTACACAAGTATTGGACAAGGAGAATCATCCAAAGTTGCTGAAGAAAGGAACAATAGAGGTAATAATTCCAAACCTACTTGTCATAGTTGTGGAAAAAAAGGAAATACTACAAATGTGTGTAGGAGCAACCATTCAAATCAAAATGTCAAGCCTAAGAACATGGTTCATTGTCATAAGTGCAATAAACAAGGTCATCAAGCACATGAATGCAGAATCAGGGCCATGCATAAACAAAAATTTGAAGGATATTGCTACAACTGTCAAAAGTATGGACATAAACCCTTTGAATGTAGATCCAAGTCCATGTGGTCATCAAACAAGCCAACAAAGATAAGAAGCTATGGAAACTCTTATAATTGGAATTACAATGCAAGATATAGCTGCCACTATTGTCAAGAATATGGACATATTCTTGAGAATTGTATTAGGACTCACTTCAATGGTAACTACAAAAGGTGGTTGAGTCAAACCACATGCTTTAGCTATTTGAAGACTGGTCATATTAGTAAGCATTGTCCAACTAGATCGAAGGCACCAAGTTGTGAATTTGATAAAGACAAAGACAAGGCAGATGTTGAACACATCAAGAATGAGATGAATAAGACATGGAAGAAGAAAGATGGTTGCAATACATCAAATGGAGAAGGGATCTCTTCACCCAATGGGTCAAGTGATCACACCTCATCAAATTGAACAATCAAGAGGTATGTGGGACTGATATTTAAAGTATAATATCATACATCAGTTCCAAAAGAACTTAGTACTGAAAGGACTACATTAGTATGAATGAAGATGCGAGATGTTGTTGAAAATTCAAGATTAATTTTTAAAAAAGTTTTCATGTTGTTGCCGAGCATGAAAAGTTTTCAATGGATGCTAAGTGAAATGCTAGTTGATGCCAAGCTACAATATTAGCTAGTTGATAGTAAGTCTGTAGTAGTTACTGAGTGATGGTAATATCAATGGGTGTTGAATGATTCTAAAATCAAGTTAATGGCAGGTTTACAGTTGTACAAGCAATAAGCATTCATTACAAGGGTTTTTTAAGGGTATATGGCTATTTTTCACTCATTTTTCATTATTTCAAATTCAAGCAAGAGAAAATAGAGTAGAAGGCAATTCAAAAATTTGTTCAAAGTGATTGCAAATATTTCAGCAATGATTTCACACTAGTTCTACAAGATTTTCAAGGTATTTATCACAAGTTGAGCTACACAGTTTTCATTGTACACAAACCCTAGTTTTATAGAATGGCATCTAGCTCAAAGAATGTAGAAGGGAAGGAGGTCCTGAATGTCCAACTAGTTAGTAACAAGGTCAAATAGCCAATATTCAAGGTCATCCCTGACATAGCGTATAAACAAGATCCCTCTGGTGCACTATCCATGATCCCACCAAAAGTTATTATGGTACAAGATGTTAGGAAATGTTACAATTGCAAAATCAGAGGAATAGGAGACATGGAAATTAGAGAAACCTATAACAAACTACGTGAAAATGGTGCTTTGAAAGAAGAATTCAAAATTGTTGAAAAGAAGGGTTTGACCCGTGCCCTAGATTTTCCTACTATTTTCAAGACTGAATGGATCAGAATTGTCTTAAGCTAAATACATGATGGATCCCTATGGATAGAAAGAGGACCCCTTTGAGGATAAGAATGATGATAAAGATGATAAAGAAGAGGATGACAAAGAAGACAGTAAGGAAGAAGGAAATATAGTTGAGGGGGAGACTGAAAAGATAGATACTGACATGGCCACAACTAAACAACAAAATGAGGAACAAAGTGTGCAAGACACACAAATTCTTGCACACAAATGTAGTGTGCTAGTCCTCCTCATGACATGAGTGTAATTACAGAACCATAATTTTCAAGGATGTTCCTGATGCATCAACTCAGAACATCAATCCATTAACTGTAGATGATTTGAAGAAGATTCTAGACCAATCCACACTACAAGCACAATTATGTAATAATCCAATTTTGGTAAGTGTAGAAGAACTTTAAAAGGAAGTAACTGAGGTTACAAGGGATAAGGTGAATCCAAAAGAACCACCTTCTACCATCCCTTTAGTTACTCAAGTACAACCTTTCATTCAAACAACAATAGACACATATACTAAGGTTGATACTAGTATTAAAGTTGATACAATTGAATATAAATGGATTGTAGAAGAAGGAAAAGGGATAACAACAGAGCAAATAGGACATAGAAATTTATCTATACCTAAGGCACAAACACAAGGTGCAAGTCAAGTCATTGTCATAGATCAAGATAAGTTTGAAGAAGGTGAACAAACACCTAAGGTAAAGGAGCAAGAAGCCATCTAGGCACTGGTAACTCTACCAACATCTGGCAGTTCTCCTAAATAACTTCTTTAGAAGCCAAGAATGAAAGTATACCATTATAGATCTTAGTGCTAGGGTCAAGCTCTTCAAAAGTTGATAAGGTAACTCACTATGGTGATATCACTTTAGATAAAGAGATAATAATTCCTAAATTTGATTATGACAAATGAAAATAGATCAAATAAGCATTTTGCAACAAACTTTAGAAAAGAAGAAGCATGAAGAAATTCTTAGGAAATAATACATGCAAAAGCAAGCACTGCAAGAAATCAAAGACATCTTTTTAGATGCATTCAACTTGCCTACTAAAGAAACAAAGACGCTATTAGAGAAATTTTCAAGAATAGTGGAAAAAGTCAACAATGAAGACATTGATAGAAGTGAAATTTTTTTTGAGTGGTCAGAAAAGAAATTCCAGAGTAAGGTTAGTGAGAAGATATCTGGTGAGATAGCATTGACTCAAGTTGCACTGGAAACAAAGGTTGAGGATGTGAAGAAGGCACTTGAGAATATATTCTCATTGTACACCAATTTGTGTGACCCTACACTCTTCACCCAAGAGACCAGCCATCACATTTTGAGCCTGGAGAGAAATCTCAATATATCAAGTACAAGGTTACCTCAAAACCCAACTCAGAGTGAGAAGCATTTTAATACATTTCTTCAAACACAAAGTCAATTAGCTATGTTAATAGTAGAAGAGGCTAACATAAGAGCCAAATTGATAAATATACAACTATCTCTCACCCTCACATGGAAATACTGCATAAGGAATTAGGATATAGAGTAACTTTGCTAAAGAAAGACCCCAATCTTTCTACTCTAGTTGACCTAGTAAACCTTACTACTGAGCTTTCCATCCAACTCAAGCCACTAGATGTTGCATGTGACAACTGTGATGCAGCTCTAAAAATCATAATGCAGGTCCATAAATCATTTTTGGACAAACACACTATCCGTGTATAGCCCATTTGACATAAGTGTCAAAAAGGGGGAGAACATTCTAAGGGGGTGATAGAATAAAAAGGAAAGAATATGCTATGGGGGAGACACCAAAAAGGATGACAACATCCTATGTGGAAGAATAAAGAAAGGGGGAGTTATAAATTTTTGAGAAATACAATGCAGAGATAAAATTAGATCATGAAAGAGTATAAGTGCATTGAGGTCAAAGAGTATCAGTCAGTAGAGATAAATCTACTCAGAATGGAGAACATATTTTGGATATAGAACTATCAATTAAATTTATTTATTTTGGATACAAAATAGACATATTAACTTAGGGGGAGTTATAAATTTTGAGGTATATAGGTTATTGCAAAATTTTGAAAATTTTGAAGTTCTATATATAAGCCAAGCCATGAGTATGTTATACTCGAGAAGATTAGATTGATTATGTATATTCAAGTGTTTTTAACACTCATGTCAAAGGGGGAGATTGTTGATCTCAAATTTTTTTTGACAAGTGAGTGTCAACACACTTAAGACATTTACTTATTTCATTCCGAACTAGTAATGCATGTCAAGTACAACATGTAAATATTAAACCATGTCGAGTTGCAATGAGTGTCAAGTAACTCATGTGCCAAGTAGATAGACCATGTTGAGTGATTCAAATGCTGAGTAAATAGTAGATATTGAGGAATTCAAGTGCCAAGTCAGAACAGTGTATGCTGAGCATCAAAGACTACATATACCGAGTAAAACAGATTGGACATATTTTTCTGTTATGGCACAAACAACTATGTAAACCATTTTTTAGCCAACCTAAGAATAGTTTTCAATCCTTTAGAGATAAGGACAAATCTATATTCAGTTTTCCTATGCAATTTACATGTAGCCAATCAAAAAATGGGAAGGTTTAAGTAGAAAAATGAATGAATCTCAGCCATAGATTCATACCTAACCCTAAGCCACCTCAGTCTTCTTAAGGAGGACGAAGCCCTAAATTTTTTAATAGAGTTGAGAGCATTGCAAAGTGGTGAATGATTGAATTGGAGGAGAAAACAAGATAGTTTGCAGAGTATTCAAGGTGACTTAGCAGTAAGAGTGAATTGTAGAATTAGTTAAGTGAAGAATAGAGGATAGAGGATAGAACATTGATACATTAGACCATGAAAGACTAATCAAAGATTGGATAAAGGTAATTTTTTATCAGGAAAGCAAGTGTGAACTGCAAGATCTATGCTGAGACATTTTGATAGGTGATTTTAGTTAAATATCCTAGGCAGAGTAGTCCTAACAGGATTTAACAAATCCTTTAATAGGGTGGCATTCCAAGTGAATGACCTAGGCACACTTCTAATAGGGTGTTGTAATCCTCTAACAAGGCAGGACTTAACAATCTTTGTAAGTCTTTAACAGGGTAGGTCTTTCACAGGGCAGATCATGATTCATGGTCAAACCATTGTAACCTTAATTGCATACACTTTATTGCTTCAGTAGTGAAGATTTGTGGGTGTCATCCCCACCCTAGTTTTACCTTCTCATTTGGAGGGTTTCTGGGTGATCATATCTAGTGTTAAGTGTGTGTGTTTGATTACATGTTTACATGATTGATGCATATGCTTTATATGTTATTTCAGTTTATTATGCATGTAATGTATGAAAGGTGAAAGTTTTATGAGTCCAAGTTTAAACTCCTGATTCACCCCCCACCACCTCTTAAAAGCTTACTCCTTTCCCACTTGTAGTTCCAACAACCATATGGTTGAAGCCAAGTTGTCCATGAAATTGGTCGGAGGTAGCTAAGAGATGGTGTGGGGCCCGTGAAAGTATAGGCATACACAAATACCCCACGTAAGTATTCCCATAAACCACCAATAAACTACCATCTGAATTGAAAAATACCACCCAATCACAAACAAAAAATATCCATGGTAAGTAGTAAAACTATGTTAGGACTGTTGGTAACCAACATGCATATTGGGCATATATTACCAATAATGGGGCCCATGTGATTGGTGAAACCATAGAGGCACCACAAGTAGTGGCAATGGAATTGCATTGAAAAAATAGAGGTTGGTGAATGCACATCTCAAACTCCAAGCATAAAAAAATCACCCAAACTCAAGGAGCGCATGTCTCCACAAAAGTACAGAGTTGGAGCCTACAGTCCAAGGTTGTTAATGCCAAAAAATGGGACTAAGCACCAAGAATGGGGTCATGAACCAAGGATGGGCACTATGCAAGCCCAAGAAGAATGCAACACACCAATGAAGGGAGAGTTATGCATGTAGATCAAGGTTCCACAAAAACATCTCCAAACAAATACAAAAAGTGCTCAATCACAGCAAAAAGAATGGAAAAAATTGTCGTGTGTCATGGAAGAAACCTCCATGAAATGCTTGTCCAAGTTCTAAGAGAGGCCGAGATTCAAGTAAGTAAAAACAACTCCAAAAATTGCCTTTCAAACCCTGTACAGCATCATTTTCATCTACGACGATCCAAAAGGTTTCATGTAGACTCATATCATCATTGGAAAGCTCAAAACACACATAAATACAAAATTTATGACAATCCACAAGGTTTCAACAACATAATATGTGGAGCCAAATACACGATAGGTAGGGGGAAGAAAAATGTAATGTCCCTTTACTGATTTTTCATGGTATTTCCAGCCTCAAATTGATATTTAAAATCAAACAACCAATATTACAAAGATCTGCCAATTTCCCAATAAACCCAAATCGGGTATGTCCGAATTAGTGCCAAAAAACTTCACAACTTCACAAATTATTAATAAATCTGAGAATGGACATTTTTATAGAAATTTTAGTAGCATAACAGCCTACAAAATGACATTTCCAAATTTTTATAGCCTTTACACAACAGCTCACAAATGTAGGACAAAACTATGCTTAATCGGGCTCCTGAAATTAACACACAATGCCCGGAAACACCACAAAAACACTCATAAACTATCTCAGAAGTTTAATCATGACCCAATACATATATTCAGCTCTATTTTAACATGTTAAAGTCTGAAATACATCAGCAACCCAAACTAATATGAAACACTCAACTGAAAACACCAAACTCAAACCAAAAACAACCCCAAAAACTCGCAAATCGGCACTATTCAGCACAAAGACAAACTCTGTATGAGCATGCACTTGGAATGGCTTCAAACTCCCATCTTTAGCCTTCCTAGAAACCTACAAACTCCCGTTCTTGGGTCTCCTTCTCCACAGGTTTGGCGGCCTCTGAAGAACAACAAGAAAATTAGCAAAAATCAAGTTCTAGAATGAGCCCAAAATACCTCCAAACCCCTTAAAAGAGGGCATAACCCTAACTCACATCCAAGAGGGGTTAATAAAATATAATTTAATAATAATTTTTATTTATTAGTCCATTTTTTCCAAAGATTAGCCCCTTTTTCCGAAACTTCACCTTTTTGGAGCCTGCCTGTCTTAGCAAAGTTTATTATTTTTTAATTATTTGAAAAGGGGACATGACAAGTCCTCCCCTCCCAAATATTGCTTGTCCTCAAGCAATGAAGGTTGTAATTCTGAAGAATATGTGCTCCTTCCCAAGTTGCATCCTCTAGTGGTAATCCTTTCCATTTGACCAAATGCTCTATGACGCTCCTATTTTTCAACCTTTTCTCTCTTGTATCCAAAATCTCTTCTGGTATCAAAACTAATTTCCCTTCATCATCAAGAGGTGGTAATTCTGTAGATACTATGGTTTGCTGGCCTAGAACCTTCTTTAAGAAAGATACATGAAAAATATTATGTATTTTGCTGTTTGGTGGGAGCTCCAATTCATAAGCTACCTCTCCTACCTTCTTGATGATTTTATAAGGCCCATAGAACCTTGGCTTGAGTTTCTCTGCCCCACTCCTCTTCAAGGTGCTTTGCTTATATGGCTGCAACCTAACAAATACCAAATCTTCCACCTCAAAAGATCTTTTAATCCTTTTCCTGTCAGCATATATCTTTTGTTGGTTCTGTGCATGTTGTAGATTATCCTTGAGGGACCTTATTATGTCTTGGCTTTGCTTGATGAAATCACTTGCTGCGGGTACTCTGCTATCGGAAAGTATTAGATCAACAAAGAAAAGGGCATCATAACCATAAAGAGCATGAAAAGGAGGCATACCAATAGATATGTGATGAGATTTATTGTAACAATACTCCCCTAGGTGTAACCATTTCACCCAAGCATGTTGTTGATTTGAAACATAGTTCCTCAAATATCCCTCTATCCATTTATTAACTATCTCTGTTTGTCCATATGTTTGAGGGCAATAGCTAGTACTGGGAGTGAGTTCAGTTCCTACCAAATGAAAGAGCTCCTTCCAAAAAGAGCTGAGGAATCTACTGTCCCGGTCACTAACAATGTTTCTAGGCAAACCATTTAATCTAAAAATTTCCTTTAAGAACAATTCGGCCACTTGTGATGCCTTGAAATCAGATGTGATAGGAAATAAATGTGTATACTTAGTTAGTCTATCTACCACCACATATATGCAATCCTTACCTTGAACCTTGGGCAACCCAGTGATGAAATCCATGGAAATACTTTCCCATTTTTGTTCGGGAATAGGAAGTGGCTGCAACAACCCTGCAGGAAAATTTTGCTCTCTTGCTTTGTTGGCATACCATACATTCCTTAATGTGTTTAAGGACATCCTCCTTCATACCCTTCCATGAAAACTGCTCTCGAATTTGCCTGTATGTCTTGAAGTATCCCTGATGACCAGCCAAAGGTGTGTCATGAAAGGCCCTCAATATCCTCTCCTTAGTTTTTGACCCTGGCACTAAGAAGATCCTGTTCTTGTAATAAATCAATTCATCAACAACCTTGTACCTGTTATCATCCACTAACTTATCCAAAATCTTGGTGGCAAATGAATCTTTAGCATACTCTAAAATTATGGAGACTTTCCAATCAGCAGAGATAGATGACAAGGAACACAAAGTGGGCTTTCTTGAGAGAGCATTAGCAACCACATTATTCTTTCATTTCATGTATTCAATATCAAAATCATAAGCTTGCAATTTGCTTACCCATTTTTGTTGACGATCATTCAAATCCCTTTGGTTCAAGAAGAACCTGAGGCTATTATGGTCTGTCTTTACAATGAATCTCCCACATACCAAATATTGTCTAAACTTATGAACTGCATGCATGATTGTCAACATTTCCTCATCATAGATGGAGTAACCTTTCTCTGATTGATTTAATTTTCTACTCTCAAATGCTATTGGATGTCCCCTTTGAGTTAGGACAGCCCCTATACCTTCTCCAGAAGCATCACATTCAACAACAAAAGGTAAAGAGAAATCTGGAATTGCAAGCACAGGGCATGAACTCATTACCTCCTTAAGCTTATCAAATGTTTTTTGTGCCTCTTCTGTCCAAACAAAAGATCATTTCTTTGTCAAATCAGTCAAGGGGGCAGAAAGCTGAGAAAATCCCTTGGCAAATCTCCTATAGTAGCTACACAACCTGAAGAAACCTCTCAACTGTGTAAGATTAGTGGGTGGAGGCCAATCCAAAATTGCCTGGATTTTTTGTTGATCAACCTGTACTCCTTTAGAACTTATAATATGTCCCAAATATAGGATCTCTATCAAACCAAACTCACATTTAGATAGCTTAGCATAGAAGGATTGCTGCTCCAAGATTCCCAAAACAGTGTCTATATGCTTTAGATGATCTTCCCATGTTTTACTGTATATCAAGATATCATCGAAAAATACCAAAACAAATTTTCGAAGATGCTGACTGAATACCTTATTCATACAAGATTGGAATGTTGCAGGTGCATTAGTGAGTTCGAATGGCATAACAAGAAATTCAAAGTGCCCATAGTGATATCTGAAAGTAGTCTTTTCCACATCTTCACTCCTCATTCGGATTTGATGGTAGCCCGATCTTAAGTCAATTTTTGAGAAGTATACAACACCATGTAACTCATCAATGAGTTCATCTATGCGTGGTATGGGATACCTATTTTTTATGGTCTTCTTGTTTAGAGCCCTGTAGTCTATACACATTCTCATTGTACCATCCTTTTTCTTGACAAGTACCACAGATGATGCAAATGGACTAGAGCTAGGCCTTATGAATCCCATGTCCAGGAGTTCTTTAATAGTTTTTTCAATTTCTTCCTTATAACCTCTTGGATGGCGGTATGGGGTTGTTATAACTGGTTTGGCACCCTGTTCTAACTCTATAACATGCTCAAAACCTCTATCTGGTGGTAATCCTGGAGGCAAATCATTGAAAACTATACTATGCTTATCAAGAATATTTTGAATTTCAAAATGGAAATTAGCTTGATTCTTTGGAGAGCTTGTTGGTTGGATTATGACTCCTGCTGCCCATGTTACTTTTCCTCTTCGAAAAGTCCTCTCCATCCTCTTTGTAGAGACCGCCTTAGGTGCTCCATTCAATAACCCTCTCAATATGACTTCTTTCCCATTGGAATGAAATTTAAACTCCATAGTTTGATGGTTCATGTAATAGCCTCCGATAGAGTGCAACCATTGAACACCCAATACAAGATCTGTCTCCCCAATACCAACCACATAGAAGTCATCACATAACTCATAATATCCGAAGGTCATCTTGAGTTGTTTCACCACCCGTGTGCAAGGCATAGTGAATCCATCAGCTACAGTAACATTGAATCCCTCAAAATCTTCTGCTTTAAGCCCTCTTTTCATGACAAATCCCTCATCAATAAAATTGTGAGTTGCCCCACTATCAAGAAGAACGGTCAACCTTTGCCTTGCTAGTACCCCTCGAATTCAAAAGGGATGGTATCTTGGGACTCCTGATAATGCTACTAAAGTGCCATCCTTGCTGATTTCTTTTACTTTCTCTTCTTCTACCTCCTCCTTAGTATCATGAAATTCCTCATGCTCATCTGAATCAGATTCTGAAGCAACTTCAATATAGTGCACTTGACCTTTCTCCAAACATCTGTGTCCTGGAACCCATGGTTCTCTACAAGTAAAACAAAACTTTTTCCTTCATAATTCACTCCTAGTCTCTTCATCTACCTTCTTTTTTGCCACATTTGTCACATCTTTTGGTGGTAGTGTTGGGAAAGTCTTTTTCTGAAAATTTCCCTTATGTTTCCAAAGATTTGGGGGTTTTTGATTAGTGATTGATTTCATAGGCACGCAAGTTTCAAGTTGCAAGCTTCTTTTGATAGCTTCCTGTAAGGTTGAGGGTGAGAAAGCCTTAACCAAACCCTTAACAAAATCTTCTAAACCATCAAGAAAAAGATAAACAATCCTCTTTTCACTCATATTAGGTATCATAACAACCACTTTTTGAAATTCTTCTATATACTCATTAACTGATTTGGTTTGCTTCAACTTTGACAATTCTTTAAAGTACTCTTCATCATCCTTGAGGTCAAATCTATCTATCACTCTTTGACTGAAATCTTCAAATGTAGTTACCTGATCATGACCTTGAGTAGTCATTCCATGATACCACCAATCATAAGCTGCATCTTCCAAGTGTAGACTTGCAAATTGAACAGCATCACTCTCTTTCATGGGGTTAAGTGTGAAGAAAGTTTGTAATTTTTGTAGCCATGCTCTAGCTGAAATTTTATTTGTTCCATCAAAAGTAGGTGCTGTAAACTTGCTTATTTTATTTTTGAGCTCTCTTCCACTTGTGTCATGCTCCCTCCTATTCTCTTTCTTGGGCATCAAAGTGTTCATCATATCCACATATTCTCTAAAAGGAACTGAACTACGAAAGTCATCATCTAAGCCATTGTAAGTAGCTCTTAATGTAATCAAGTTACCTGTAACCTCTTCCACTGGATTAATGGCTGAATTTGGTACTGGTGGCTCATCTGCAGGCAAGAAAATAGTTTTGGTTGATTTAGATGGTGTGGATCTCCCATTTCTTGGCTCCTCTGAAGTGCTCCCTTTCTCGTTAATAGATGCAACTCCTTGTAATTTTTCTGTCAATATTCGCAAAGCCTCTCTAGTTTCCACCAAACCATCCACTGTTTGCTTCTGAGTATTTTGGATGTCTTGGAAGAATTTCTTTGCCATCTCATCTGGATCAGCCATACTTTTTTCTTCCTTGGATTTTGTACTTTTGCTTTCAACTGGGGTTTTGATCAAAATTTCTTTATTCTTTTCTCGCTGCAAATATCTTTTTTCTCTTTCACTTAGTTGCATGCGATCATAAATTTTGACATGCAACTAATTAGAAGCAACATGCAACCATAAAATATGACATGCAAGATCTGGGTAGTTGTCAAAAATGACATGCAAGATCTGGGTAGTTGTTAAAACTGACATGCAACTTCTACAAACCCTCAGGCTGGCAAGATCATGGCTCTGATACCACTAGGTAAAAGCACAAACCTGTGTCACCTTTTATAAAGGAATGTGATATCAGAATGTGACAGTTCAACATTAATGACAAAAAAAATAGTATTTGTGTTTGAAATATGAAGATGATGTAAACTGATGAAATGTGTAGAATTGTATGAATTTTATGCCTATAATTTTTATTATTTTTTTGACTAAGAATTTATTCATTTTATTTTATTTTGAAGTCCCTTTTTTAACTGTAAAAAATATAGGATATAGTTCCCGTCAAACAAGTATGTGCAAATCATCTTGTTTTGTTCTGATTTGAAAATATTTTATAGATGACATGTATAGCTAGTGAACAAAAAAAGAAATAATTATTTTTGATGTATATTTTCTTTATTATAAGTACTCAAGTTTGACCTTTTCAGAATCCAATAGTTTTTTCCTCTCGTCAAAACTTCCCTATCAAATCTATACCTTCTTGAAAAAAAATTACATATTCATGAAGAGGATTCTCTCCTCTAGTGATAAATATTATTTTTTTATTTTTTTGATATGATTTACTATTTTTTTTCATTTTTTGAGAGAGCATCTTCTGAAATGCTGAAATATCAACTTATAATATTTTGATATTATAACATATTATAACTAATCAAAACACTAAATTTTTTATATAATAATGATATTGAATCTGAGATCTATAAAAGGGTATTTTTAGTTTTTTTTTTAAATTGAGTTTTGATAGAGAAATGAGATTTGACCAAAACAAGTTTTTGTATCACAAACGGTGACACAGATCTGTGCTTTTACCCCACTGTAATGTCCCTTTACTGATTTTGCATGGTATTTCCAGCCTCAAATCTGATCTTTAAAATCAAACAACCAATATTACAAAGATCTGCCAATTTCTCAATAAACCCAAATTAGGTATGTCTGAATTAGTGCCAAAAAACTTCACAACTTCACAAATTATTAATAAATTTGAGAATGGACATTTTTAAAGAAATTTTAGTAGCATAACAGCCTACAAAATGACATTTTTAGATTTGTATAGCCTTTACACAACAGCTCACAAATGTAGGACAAAACTATGCTTAATTGGGCTCCCAAAATTAACACACAATGCCCGGAAACACCACAAAAACACTCATAAACTATCTCAGAAGTTTAATCACGACCCAATACATATATTTAGCTCTATTTTAACATCTTAAAGTCTGAAATACAATAGCAACCCAAACTGATATGAAACACTCAACTGAAAACACCAAACTCAAACCAAAAACAACCACGAAAACTCGCAAATCGGCACTATTCAGCACAAAGGCAAACTCTGTATGAGCATGCAGTTGGAATGGCTTCAAACTCTCATCCTTAGCCTTCCTAAAAACTTGCAAACTCTCGTTCTTGGGTCTCCTTCTCCACAGGTTTGGCAGCTTCTGAAGAACAACAAGAAAATTAGCAAAAATCAAGTTCTGGAATGAGCCCAAAATACCTCCAAACCCCTTAAAAGAGGGCATAACCCTAACTCACGTCCAAGAGGGGTTAATAAAATATAATTTAATAATAATTTTTATTTATTAGTCCATTGGTTTCCAAAGATTAGCCCCTTTTTCCGAAACTTCACCTTTTTGGAGCCTGCCTACCTTAGCAAAGTTTATTATTTTTTAATTATTTGAAAAGGGGACATGACAAAAAAACTAAGTTCAAAGACAGAGAAGCCAAAAATGTTGACGTGGGAAGTCGTAAACACCACCTAGAAAATACAGTGCTCCACCAATCAATACACATCACTAGTTTTGGAGACACCACCACTCAACAACAAATCTTTTGTGTTTTCATCCAAATCAACTACAAGTCAACTTGAATAATCCTTAGTGAGAACTCGAGAGGGTATTGTTTGTGTTAGGCCAAAAAAAGGGTGCATGGGAATTGACTGCCAGCAAAAAAAATGCAAAGGATGGATGAAACAAGGTGCCAGTCCACATTTGTTAGGCCAAAAACTAAAGAACGGGTGCATCAAAGCATGCTTAGTGTGACTTCAAAGAAGGTGTGCCCTTGGTTCGAAAAAATCATGAGCATCCACCCAATCTCCACCTCTGCTCTTATTGTGTGGGTTCACTTGAAGCTTCCAAAGACACTGTTGATGGGGCAAAAACAATGCATGGAGGACCACTCTATGTACCATGTGAAAGGGGGATTCTGAAAATACATGCTTCCTCCAAAAACAAAGACTCTTGCTCCCAAATGGGCCCCAAAACCCCAAAAATGCCTCCAAAAAACTCTAATGTGTAGGGCTTCAAACCAAAGATTGAGGCAGAAAGTATTTTCATACAAAAAATTCTTCCACCTGGAACTATGTGCCCAAGTAAAAAATGGCCTATGTGCAAAAAAATTGCCTCAAATTTCAAAAATGTCCAAACTGAACATGTTTTATATGGAAATGGGGGTCTCCAAGCACTCTAAGCTCAATGGTGATGTCTATTTTTGCTCAAAGTGGCTCGAAAATCAGTGAGCCTCCCCAGATCCATAAAAAATGCTAAAAGCTCATATTTGAAAACTAATGCCAAATCTCTCAAGAACAGAACAGGGGCATAAAGATCTAGAGCTCTGATACCATGTTGAAGTTAATAAAAGATCAACCCCACAACTCCCAAGAACCACCTACATGAAAACACCTTTCACATAAGAGAGAAGCAAAAAGCTATGGAGGCTGGAATTGCCAAATCCATAGATGAGACATTCTTGATGAGCAAAAAGAGAGATTTCTATAATCAAAATTGAATTGTCTCAAAAATTGTTTACAATGAGAGATCGTCCTTATAAAGGAGATCGAAACCATAAAAAGGTCTAACCTAGGTTGCATAATAATAATTAATAAAAGAATTAATTATTATATGCCTAAAGTTTAGCTTAAGCAACTAGTGGTAGAGTAAATAATCAATAATTATTTATTTATTCTATTTAATTAAGCTTACTTAAGTAAATGCATTTATTAGTTGTAGTCTAGGAGTTAGTTATAAGTTGTTGACAGTACGGGAGTTTGTTCTCTCCTAGGTCATACTTATCCTCTCATTTCACCTTGTTCAAGGACTTTCCACCTCATGCGGATGTATGCTTAGTTGTCACACTTATCTCCTAGCGTCTTCTAGCTTATTCTAGGAGATTCCTTGAGCTCTTTATATTCGAGCTCCCTCATTGTATTTCATAACACATTTTGCATATTGTAAATACATATTTTCTTGTGTTGCAATATCTTTTTATCTCTCATGTCCGTTTAGGGTTTTTCCCTAGCTCCATGTTCTTCTTTCCTTAGCTTTCCTTTGACAAGTTATTTGCATACAGGTGATCTTAGGCATCTTTGGAGTTGGATTTCATCAACTCCAACATGGTATCAGAGCCTTCTTGCTGCTGCTTGATTGAAGGATTTTTGAAGCTGTGATTTGAAGTCACAAACCCTAGTTTGTTTGTGCATTTTTTTTCAAATCGGGGAAATAAAAAAATTTCAAAGAACATTGGGCCCAAATGGACACTGCCATTGGATTTAGAAGGCATTTTTCAGCTAGGATCCATATAAAACTTTTCGATTTTGGAGACAGGGCTCCCGGAGGCAAATTTTTTTAGTTCTAGGAGGTTTCCATATGGTCATATGGACAATCGGCCCAAATTTTTTTTAAAAAATTATAAAAGGTGGGTGTTGTTACCGTGTCACCATGGAGCCACCACCGCGCCACTTGCGTGCGACCTACAGTGGTCGCAATAGGCAGTGCCACCCTGGGCTCTACCTCGGCTGAGTTTAACACCTCCTCCACCGGGTGGCTCAACCTCTTCGGCGCTTCACCCAGGTTCTGCACCAGTGGCTCCACCTTACTGCATCACCTCCCAGGTTCCTCTACTAATTTCTTCGCCTTTGCCATCCTATAGAGCCCAATCTCGCTGCTCCGCTAACTGTTCCAGCCTATCCACCGTCGTCCTCATCAACAGTGCCAACAGGGATATTTTGCACAATTAGCCGCAGTTTGTGCATAGTTAGCACCACGTGGGGTGACACGTGGCACGTGTGCAACATGGAACCTTGCCATGTCGCCACTGCCACGTCACCTGCCATGTCAGCCTACTTGCCACGTGGCACTGCCATGTGGCTTCTTTTTTGTGTTGACGGGTCGCAAGCTATCAAATTTAATGGCGTAGAATGATGACATCAGCATGATGTCAGTGCTACATCACCCTCTTGCACCACTCTAAGGTCATTTTGACCTACCTTTAGTTTTTTGGCCATAACTTGAGCATATGGAGGTATTTTTTTGATCCAAAAGAAGCACTGAAAAATTAGTTCCGAGACAGAGACATTGGTGTAAATATTTTCAGGTTTTGATGCAGTTTTGTTGCCCATTTTTAAAGTTGAAGTTTGAAGTTGTGTTTTTGACTCCAGCATGCATATCTTTTGCATCCCATGTTAGTTTTTTGAAAACGTTATATTTTTGGAAAGCTAGTTTTGTCGTCTTTCCAAAAATGTAATCGTTTTCCTTCGATTTTGGCCCATGCTCTTTCTATCATATTTTTGACATTTTTTCTATATGGTGGATATCTTGGGTGTTTTAGGTCCAAGGACCATTTTCCTAGCATGGTTTCTTTCGTTTTAGGCTATACTTTATTTTGTATTAGTTTTTTTTGCTATTTTGGTCATTGTAGACATCATTTGTAAGCTCTTTTGTATATGCACTGAGATAAAGTGTCACTTTTGTATTTTGGATTCATGAACGTTGTTTTTGAGTCAGTTGTACATGCACTATTTTTATAAAGCACCATGGGGGGGATAGTTGTTTGCTATTTTAGGTCTTTTTTCTTTTGTTTTCCCATGCAACATCGTTGTGACCATGTCTTTATAGGTGTTTGTACCTCTTCCTCTCTCGTCATTCTTGGTTCATCTGTAGGAGATTTTTGGCCCACCTACTCATTTGCCTATCATCTCACCCCGTCTGCATTAAGGGGGGTTATGTTGTTGTTCTAATGCATCTGTGGTTCGATGGTTTGATAGTGTGAACTATGTATTCAATGGTTGATCCTATATATGAGGCAATTGCAGTGGCTGGCTAGCATTTCGGTGAGATGGATCATCTAACATATAGACATGCTTGGTTCGTGCCTTCTTCTTCCATGAAGGTTCTTCAGATCAGCATTTCTCTTTTTGATGGCAGATTTTGTGGCTTCTGCATGCTTCAGTAATGCTCTTCATGATCACTTTTTGTTCCTGTTTTAGGGGACATTCCCCTAGTTGGAGGCTTCTTCAGTTCTTCACTAGGTTCTTACCTCTTGTTGGGGGAGGGTTTTTCCCATGTGATTTTCTCTCTTTCCCCATTTTCAGAGGTTGCATTTCTTTGCATTGTACATGGGTACCTAACATGGCCTCATTGCTGAGACCCATTCTGCATTTCTTAGTTTTGTGAGCTTAAGGCATTTTCCTAAGTTGCAATTAAGGGGGGGGTGTTAGAGTAAATAATTAATAATTAATTATTTATTCTATTTACTTAAGCTTACTTAGGTAAATGCATTTATTAGTTGTAGTCTAGGATTTAGTTATAAGTTGTTGACAATACGGGAGTTTGTTCTCTCCTAAGTCATACTTATCCTCTCATCTCACCTTATTCGAGGACTTTCCACCTCATGTGGATGTATGCTTAGTTGTTACACTTATCTTCTAGCATCTTCTAGCTTGTTCTAAGAGATTCCTTGAGCTCTTTATATTCGAGCTCCCTCATTGTATTTCATAACAAATTTTGCATATTGTAAATACATATTTTCTTATGTTGCAATATCTTCTTGTCTCTCATGTCCGTTTAGGGTTTTTCCCTAGCTCCACACTCTTCTTTCCTTGGCTTCCCTTTGACAGGCTATTTGCATGTAGGTGATCCTAGGCGTCTTCGGAGTTGGATTTCATCAACTCCAACAACTAGAATTAATTGGAAAATATCTAATTACTCTAACACTATATATATGCATTGCCTAAAAATATATTGTCATTTTCGGATAGGTAAATTTTGTTTTTGTACTTAACTTTCATTTTCACATACACATACATCTGATGTGTTTTAATGAAATTTAACCTTTTTATATTGTATTTTTTAAATATAATTAAATTTAGATTTATACATTTAATTGGTAAAATTTTATTTTTATTTATATACAAATTTGCTTTAAAAAAAGTAAAATTTGGCTAGTAAAATAATTATAAAAAAGTATTAAAAAATTCATATTTAAATAAAAAGATGAATAAGTATATTTATATTTGAATGCAATGTTTTATTATATGATATAAAATGTAAGAAAAAGATTAAGTATTAAAAGTAATTTTAAACAAATAAAAGATAATTAACTACTATTTTAGTTTTAATTAATAATAAGAGGATATATAAATACTTATATAAAATAAAAATAGAACGAAAAAATGTTAAATAATGATTATTTATAAATCTTATTCAATTTTAAAATTAAATATATTTTAAATTAATTTTAAATTTTAAATAGATAAAGAATTTTAAATATAAGTAAAACTTATATTTAAAATAGAAAAATTGCTATTAACAATTTGATTGAAAAAAAAGGAAATAAAAATAATTATAATGACAATGTTTTCATAATTATTATTTTATTCTTATCAAATTCTCAACTATTAAATTGGTTAATTAATACACTTATTAATTATCTATATTACATTTTAAATAAATATTGCTATGTTTTTTTGGCTCACTTCCTCAAAAAATATCATTTAAATTTTGTTGCCAATATATATAAAAAATGAAGTAAATATTTTTTTGTCTATAATTCTATTACATGAACTAAGAAAGGTTATTTATATGAACAATGCACTCTTTAAAATTTATTTAAATTAAATAATTTTTAATAAAAAGTTTTTATTTCTTGCTTAAATTAATTATTATATAATAATATTATAACTTAAATTTAATACTATATAATATTAAAAATTATATAATATATCAAAAAAGTATAATTAGATTTATATATTTGATAAATAAAATTTTGAATTCAAAACTATATGTAGATTTTCATAAAAGAATCTTTAAAATATTTATAATTTAAAATATTAAAAAATAATTATTATATTAGAAAAATAAAATTAACATTTAAAATTATGTCTAAGAATTATAATATTTTTAAATATTATATGACAATTTTAATTAAAAATAATAACTTACTCCACAATTACTTTAAATGTTGAAATAAATCAGTAAATTATGAGTCTCTTATTGGGAAGTTTTGGGTTTGAATCTAATTATAACATAATAACTATTAATCTTAACAATAATAATAATAAATGAATAATAAATAATCTAGACAACATTAAGCGGTAACATTTTTAAAATTTAATCAAATTCAATCTAAAATGCCAGTTGTTAGTAGCCTATGCCACATATATCATCCCTACACATAAAGATAATAATAATACTAAATGCTACATCTTTCTATAGATTTGATGTGACATCTCTGACAAATTATTGAATCCAATTAAATAATGTATTTATTGTTGATGTTATTTTGAAGTGTGAGATTAATATATTTATTATTGTTATTTCAATTGTCATGAAGCTACAAAACCTTCTTTGCATTAGCTTCCCTAAATAAAGCTTGGATGCAACTATCCTCCCTAAACTGTGCAATTGACCAATTTTCAAAAAATCGAAAACATCATGAATTTTTTTTGAAAATTTCAGCATTTAATCTTCATTATCTACATAGTTTGTAGTTGAAAACAACAAATAAATGGGAAAAAAATCACTATGTTTTTGTGAATCTGGGAAAAAAAAGTTTGACTTTATTTTGTCTTTAGTGCATTTTGTCTGAAGATTAGCCTGTCCCATAAATCTATACAATACCTTATTTTAGGTTCACTTAAAAAAATCATTATAATAGTTGCATGCAACATGAGTAGCTCAGTCATCAAGTATTTGTTCCTCTCATTATGCAGCAAACTAATTGTGGCCAAATGGCAATCTCACTCAGTCATTGTCAAGTACTCATGTTCTCAGCTTGACACACTGCCCTCATACGCACCGCACACTTGATATGAAATAGACCGCCCTCCCAAGTTTCCTCTTATTTAAGGCTGAGGTTCTTACCTTGGTTGCCTAACTGAATGAGTACCTCTTTGTTGGTGACACTCCTGTCACACTCATCGACATCACAGTGCCCTTGGTCACCCCTGCCTATTTCATTGTTGGACCTTTTCTTTCTCTCTCTCTTCCTCTCTTCTTGGAGAAAGGATCCTTCTCTGTCTTTTACTTTTGTTCTTGTCCTGGGCCCTCTTCTTTCCGTGTGGGACTTCTATGTGCTGAGAAAAGATTGTTGATCCTTCTCTCTTTTGTGTTGCTTATTTTCTTTGTTTGCTTTCCTGTTTGCTCTTTTTCGAACAAGGATTGGTGCTCCTGTTGGGTTGCTCTTCTTCCTTGTTGTATCTTTCAGTCCAGTAGACCCTTTGTTGGTCTCTTGTTGGACACTAATATCTTTATCTTATCTTATCTGCCTAGCTGAGTTAAAAATCACACTAAGGAAGAAATTAAAATTGCAAAAATAAATCAACTTTGAATATTTAACACTTTTAGTATAGAAATTAATGATGTTTAAACCGTATAAATGTGCGTCAGAACAAAGGGGTGCTTTATTGTGCCCCTATCTAATTGATCGATCTCGATCTCGATCTGTCTCAAAGCTATTTTGGGCTTTGTATTATTTGTTTTATCATCTGTAATTTGACCGAAAATATCATATGTGCAGGTAATGACGTTATCCGTAGTGATTTACCTGTTTCAGATTGCATTATGTTGCGATGGAGGAAAATACAAATTAATTTCAAAGCTTCTTTTGAGGATGGACGTCAGTGAAGTCAGTCCAGCACAAAGATGAACAATTATTGGAAAGAAGTGATTCTCTGCTACAGAAAATATTATATTCATTTGTATTTTGATAGTAGATATGGTCTGTAATCATGTTATCTATCTTCAAAAAATTCATTTTAAAACTCTTTTCAAAGAACTATTTTGACAGAAGATATTGTCGAGCTAATTGCATCGTCTGTCTTAAGAAAATTAATTTTAAAGTTCTTTTCAAAGATGGAAGTCGATGAAGTTAGTCTCTGCCGCTGAAAATATTCATCCATGTTTTGACAGGGCTCTTCCCATTCTACACCATATATGCTTTGAACAATATGAACAACATTCTATAGATTTTGAAGAAGTTTCTGGATTTTTTTTTGGGAAATTTTTGTATCAATATATAAGTTAAATTTACTCCTAGGAAAATGGGCATCAGCCAATCAAAATTAAAGAATTAATGTTTGAGAATTATTTTAAAAGTAAATCATTTTTTAACTTTATGATTCAGTGAGCTTAGTTAGAAAATTAATTAGTGAACAATTTATAAGTTCAAATTTTGCAAGGGTTATGCTATTATATATCTTGTGTGAGAGGGAGTCTTATATATTGTAAACCAATTGTAAACTCAATAAACCCAAAAATCAATTACATATTGAACATACTAGCGAAAATATTAGAAATCCATGATAAAGTGCATGACTAGAGTCAAATTTTTAACTTGATTTAAAAGATTCACTTTGCACGATATTAGAAATTATCATATTGGCATTTATTTTCTAACCTTTACTTTTGTAGAGGTTAGGATTTCACTTGTGAGAAAGCACTCTTTTTTTGTATAATAAGAAATTTGTAAAATTGTATGCATAAGAGCTTGCTAAGTTGTTGAAAAAATGAGCATAGCAGCATTAAAAAATAATCTCTTTAGTATTTGTCAAATAAAGTTTGTGATTCCATAAAGAAATGTATGTACTCTTTGAAATTAATAATTGATAATGAAATTAAGTATGTTTAGATATGTTCATTTACATACTTCTTGACAACTTTACAAGCTTTATATTCCAAACAAGTATTCCTTTTGTTGTTGATTGGTATTACTTTCTACTTACTTTTGGCTCATTCTAAGAGGATCAAAACTTGCTAAACTAATAAATTAACAATAAAACCATGCTTTTGAATAATGTTTTTTTTTTTTTGAATCGATAACAATTTTACGGTGGTCAAAGTTGTCCACAAATTAAATTACATCTCAATTGAATAAAACCTTTAATCTAATTGTTTCTACAATTTGACTAAAAATTTAAGATTTAATATCTTGAAAGCTAAGAGGTGGGTTGACCTGAAAACATTGTAGGAGCTGCCTAATTGTGCTACAAATAAGACATACATACCCTACCCCCATGGGACATACAGGCACACCCATTTGAGCGAAAGTTAAATTTTCAGTCATTTATACGATTTTTAGGAATTTTTTGGATTAATAGATTTCCTATTCTACCATTTTAGTTTGAAGTAAGTTTTAATCTATTGTAACCCATATTATTCTGCAACTATTTTTTTCCCTTCTTTCGTTCTAAGAAATTTTATTGAACAACTAGCATACAATTTTTTATGTTTCGTCTTCAGGCTTGAAGCATTGTTCAGAAATGTAGAAACATTGATTTTTGAGAAACATACTCTACACCACCTATAATCTCTCACTTGGAATCCTCTTTCAAGAATTTTGCCATTCATTTATGTTGCAGTCCAAATGTGCAAACTATGGGTGAATCCATTACGTTTTGATTTGTAATCAGTTTTCCACATGTCAACTATTACGGTGACAAAAAATGAAGAAAAACTATAAAGAAGGAACAAAAACATCTCAAATCCCAATTTAGTCTTTTCAGTCCAAGGTGACATCTGAATGCATTTCTTTTATGTTATTATACGTGGTGTTAGAATAAACCAAATGCTACTATGTGTTGTTACAATTAGATTACCAAAAGTATGGGCATTATGAATCAACTGCTATTTTATGATATAAGGAGGCCTTATTCCTTGAGCTTTGGACACTGAGAATTTTTGGAGAAGATAAATATGTGAGCTTGCAATCATGCTTGTAATGGTCATATTATAATAACATATGTGACAATTGATTAGTTTGATTTGATTGATAATATAAATTAGTTGATAATTATATAATTTAGATAAACACTAGAAATGCAATGGAATCTTAAGTATAAGATGAAATCAATTGTAGAACAATGTGTATATTTTGTAGGCACAACATAACCAATTTTTATTTTAGGCACATATTGGTTTTGAAGGTATACTTGAAACCACTTTTTTTAAGAGCACATGACAACTAGATATGTAAAGTATGATTCATACTATATATTTACATGTTAACTCTATTGGTGGAAAAAAAAAGCCCTTCTCCTTATTTATTTTCACAATCTCACATTTTATTATCTTAAAAATAAATATTTGTTTAAGTTTGATAGCCAATTTTATCTTAGAAGTCAAAAGGTGTTTCACTTTGCACATATCAACATTATCATAATTTAATGGGGCATTGCAATCCAAGAAGCCTCACAACAAATTATTGTACTAATATCAAATTTTCCTTTTGAAGGCTTGTTTGTGAGAAAATTGTCTCATGTTATCTTTTTACTTATTTATTTTTTGCTTTTATTAAAATCTAGAATCTTCTTGTAGCTTGTCCTAGTAATGCTTAGTAGACCCATTTTAGATTTCTCAATTTATTTTTGTGTTTTTTCATTGTTTAAACTAGACAATGTTATTCCCATATTTTGTTTTACTCTCTTAAATTATATTAATGTTTGTATTTTAACCTAGTGTTTCATTTATTACTATGTTATAGGGAATTATGTAATACCCCTCTAGGGAACCTGAAAGGACAAGAGTAATAGTCACCATGCTTGGTGAATATTGGTTTTTCTTTTAATTGCTTTAACTTGATTAGTTTACCTAATTCTAGATGTAAAAGCCCTAACATGTTCCCTAATGTTTATCTATAACAAAATTAATTAGTTTCCAAATGAAGAGTAATTTACTTAATAAGTAAGTTCTAGTTTGTGAGAGGCTTATCTCATAATTTACTTATTTTTCCTTTTAAACATTACAATTTCATTACTTATGCAAGGAGGAAACTTAATCTAGAAAGCATTTATTAAATTCATATCTAATTATCTTTCCTTACTTAGTTCATTATTAGTTTTATTATCCATTCATTGTATACCAATAGTTTAGGGTAAGAATAACCACTTAGATCTCAACTAAAACTTAGTCATTATCATTTATGTTCAACCACATAGACATCTTTATGGAAGTTAGGGTAAGAGACCAAACAACTAGATAGTCCTCCCTATTTGTTTCACTTATTAACTCTGAGTGATAACTATAACTTCACTCATAACAAGCAATTACTTAAATCATTACCCAATAGAGGCTAAGGTACAAGACTGTGTAAATCAAATACATTAACTATAATATTAACTTCAATTGACATATTTTAATGACACATTAAGTAAATTTAAGACTTTAACTACACATGTTTACTAATCATATTACATTCCCTAATGTTATTCATTCTGTAACATCTTATTAACTTTTAGTTTAAAGAAAAAGGCACCTTTATACATCACAACATATTAGTATTACCATCATCTAATTCATAAACATACTTGGAATAGATGTTAAAACACCATTTAGGTCTTTGAATACAATCCAACACATTTTCTTTCCCCTTTATCTCTCCTAGATATACCCTTTTCCCTTTTACATTGATTTTCAATTCATGATACATATAAATACGATCGTAAGACCCCTTTTAGGAGCTCACATTATAAGTAGAAATGATACATGGATAAATATTCTAGTAGTAGTGCAACATTAAGACTTCAAGATTCAAGACATATAATCTTCAACAAATACTCAACAAGGATCCAACTAGATCCGTCCATGAGCCACGAGTAATACCTCAAAATATTTTACCACCCAACCACGTGGAGCCATTAATGGTATACTCCCTCAAACTAGGAGACAAGACTATGATCCATATAGGTTTCTAAGGAAAACTAAGGCTAAGTTTCACCCTTCCAAAAATAACATAATAAGCATGAGAATATATTTTTACAAGCATGATAACACAACATATGTGAAACTAGAGGCAAAGAAAGAGTAAGAGCTTAGATCATGACTAGGTGAGTATCATCACACATTTTTATAGTGTTGGGATCAAACACATGAGCTAGAGACCACCCTATTGTACTTAGGCCTTCTAAAGAATGTCTTTACCTTGAGTACTCCAATAGAAATTGTGCGACCATGGAATATCCAATTATCTTGCTTAATGTTATACCCAAACCCCTAGAACCCATTCATTTTAATTAATATTTCCACTTGATCATAAAAATCACATGTAGAGCTAGCCCATACATGTAAGGCCTTGGTCTCTATCACATAGGATCCTTTAGTGACCACTTCTAGGTCCTAGCACCTTTTGTGACTTGCTCACGTAGGGTTTCTAATCCTAATAAAATACAAATAAGATGAATGGTCACACAAATAAGACATCAAAACATCCATCATGAAGGTTTAGAAATCCTTCTCGAGTCATATAACCCTAGGATTGCCCTAAACCCTAAATCAAGGATATGTAATTCCAAAACATCTAGCATATAGAAGAAAGCATGAAAAAACACATGGAAGATATTTTAATACAACATGTCATTCCTTTGGATACCTACAACCCTCTAACAAATTATTCAAATAACAAAATTGGTGGCTAAATACCTTAGGAAGTACATGGAAATCTTTACAAAAAGGAACTCAAAACATTTAAATAGATCTAGGAATTGAAAGTACAACATGAGAATATATAAATAGATATATATTTTATCGATAAATAATACAATCAATGAATTCAACCAATACCTCATTTCCTATGAACATTTAATGAAAGTAAGAGGAAGGAGACAACCATGTTCAACCTTTTGCTCAAGTTCACCAATCAACAAAATCAATAACTGCTCCAACCTTTCTAGGTCTTCTAACTTCTCTAGGTCAATCCTTATGCCTCCTTAAATAGGTAGCTTGATATTTTTCTTCTTAACACCACCATTGATCTTAGGTTTAGGTTAGATTTATCATATCCTTCCATCATTTCATTTCCTCCTCCTCCTTCTATCTTAAAACTTCTCTTTGAATTTATGTCTAGAAATGCTCACACATGGTTTGTCTTGTATTAAATGTTCCATCTAATCAATCCTTATCTTCAACACACTTTACATATTCCAAGAATTCAACTATGTCAGCCAAGAATCTCAATTCCATCAAAAACTATAAAATGCTGACACTTAGCCAAAAGTGTGTTCCTTGGCCTCAGTCATCACTATTTGTCTTGCTCAGTTTGCACTGACTTCGCTTAGTCCAACTTTCTAATACTCAGACTTTGCTGGCCCGGTCGACATTGAATTTTCTCGACTTCTACTATTCACTCAGTGAACACTAGCACAACTCGACTTCAACTATAAGTTCCTTAATCTTCTTCTTTGAAGATTGGTTAAGCCTAAGTATTTGGTCCTTCATTGATCATCTCTTATAGGCTTTAACTCAACTATATTCTCTGCTTAGTATTATGATTAAACAACACATTATCTTGCCAAAGTCCAACTAATCAAGTGCACATTGCAATCCCTCATAACTCAATCTTTACACTAGGTCCTCTTGTTATTTATTTTTCTCAAATCCTCTTCATTGATCATCTTGATATGAAACTTTACTTAGGTAGCAACCATCTCACCAATAAGGTTTGACATCAATGACAACATAACAATTGTTCCAATCATAGTTTCCAACATTAATTATTTTTAAGGTTTTGTATCTTTTGATTCTGAAGATTTTGACATTGTGGATAAGAATGGTCATGAAATTTTTGCACACAAGGTTCTTGGGATGGGTGCATATAGCTTTATATGTAAAGGAGAGATGAGTCATAGAAAACTAGCTACAAATAATTATTTAGATAAGAATAAAAAATATTATAACAAGGCATTATGTAGAGAGTTGCATATTGTAAAGCTATCAACAATATTTTTATTATTTATGTTATTTTTGTAGATTTTATTCATAATGATTTAGAATAAAAAATTATTTATAAAAAGATTTCTGTTCTCTATAGAGAAACTAAGAATATTTTGGATAAAATAGAAGCGGATTCCATCTATCTTATAATATTTTAGTGACCTATCAAATATATTTTTGAAGAATAATTACAAAATGCATGTTGTGATAATCTAGAAGTAAAATACTAAATGATAATTTAAACAAAGAGAAGGGTATATTGCTTCATGTTTTCTGTATAGAGAATGGTAAATACTTTCAATGGGTGCAAATAAAATGCACTAGATGTTTTTATGAGACCACTTGAATTAAAAAAATGGAGCTCTAAATTCATCCATAGAGTCTATGTTGGCATTTCAATCATCTCAAAATATCATTTATCAAATTCATTTTTAAAATGATAATAATTGATCTTTAAGATGAAATATTTATTGTATTCTATTTTGGTGTAGTTGTGTGATTTTGGGCTGGTGACATGGACTCAGGGACCTTCACCATTCCCATGTAAGACACTAAATTTTCAAGCACTGATACCAATATTATATCCATAAAAAAGTTAGTGTATTCATATTTGGTAGAAACTCTCATAGCACATGATATTTACTCAAGATATAGCTTTCAATCAAAACGTTAAGAGATTCCTCAAGGAGATGAGAGATCATTCTTAGCTCGATCCTTCAATTATGATGGTGGTTGTTGGAAATATGTTTGATACATTGCACTAGAGAGTTGTAGCTTCACACAATGTCCATTATTTTTATTCTTCATGTAAACATCAAATCTACAAGGTGACAACCTATCATATTCTTGTCTTGACATTTTTAAAATTGAATCATTATGTGTGGTAATAAGGATTTAGTGTGGTTTATGTGCAGACTAGGAAATTATATCTTGAAATGGAATGCTTTAGTACATCAATATTGTATAGTTTTCCATGCATACTTATGTACTATACTCTTTTCACATATTTTCTTCTGCTTGCCAACCTTAGGAAATGACTCCAATTGTGCACAATTGTACAACCCTTATTACAAAATCCATTGATGGGTATGAAAAAAGATAATATTTAATTTATTTACAATAATTTATTGACCCAAAGAAATAAAATTCACATCCACAACTCTCCTAATTTATTTTGCTTCTATTATAGTTGTAACAATCATTAAGATAAATACCATATACACATTAAATATGGGAATTAGAATCAAGATATGTTATCAATTTCCAACCATGAATATTCCATGTGAGTATAATTATTTGTATAGCAATAATAATAAAAGGGTATAGTGATAGTAGATCACCTTTCTTGATTCTCTTGAAGTAACCAAATATAGAACATGGATCCCCATTAGTCAAAATTGAAAAGGAAACTAAAGTCACATACCCATGAACAATTCAATCAATTCTAAACAAGAATTCAAATCCAGATGAAATTTTTATAAGAAAAATGATCAAACCTTATCATAAGTGTCAGACATGACTAACTTGATAAGCATAACCTTTTCTTAAAAATCTTGGATTCAATGGATAATTTTACAAGTGATAATTCTCTAATTTGGAATTTTACAAAACCAATTGCTCAATTTAATTTGAATATCTAAAATACTTTTAATATGTTTTACCATCGATTCAATAATAATCTTGTAAAATCATAGAGAGTTTTATGATTGAATAAATCAAAATAATAAGGCAAGAGCCTATAGCACAATGGTAAGTTGTGAGCCTCTTATATGAGAAGTTTTGGGTTTGAGTCTACTCAAGATTCACAAATAATAATAGTTAATCTCAAAAAATAATTATTATTAATATAGTTTTTTACCCATTACCTATAAAAAGATTTAAAAAATGAATTAATCCTTTCATTCTTAGGAACCACTTGAAAGATGTAGAATTAATTTCTTTGAGCTTATTTTTAAATTCATGACCCACGTGTAGAGGATCGGTCTTTGAAAACTCCTAGACATTTTGGAGAAACTTAATTATCAATCCACTTGGACTAGGAGTTCTTACCTTTTGGAGGATGAATTCTTTCGATTCCTTTAGAGTGATAAATTCCATTAACTATTTATGCATTTAAAGATAAATTTAAGGATATATTCTAAAACTAATATTTTTCATCTTGGCCTAATATATGGCCACATTCTTTAAACAAGATAAATGAGAAATAACTTGTTCATTCTCATAATAAGAAGATAGTTGAATAGCTTGAGAAGAGAAAATGGAAGAAATCATAATTCTTTGTACCCTATTATTATCTAAAGATAAAATTAAGAAAGTATTTTGATCTCCTCTCTAAAGAAGTGTGCTCTTGAAATTTTACTTCCAAAAGACCTCTTCTCATAACTGTCATTCATGAGGCTCTTTCATATGAGAAAACTTCTCTAGCACACTTTCTTTGGCCATATCTAGAACTCTTTAATTGAAAAGTTATTTCAATAAAAAAAATCTTGCACATGTTTCTTTTCAAAAAAATATAACCAAAACCAAATTTATTCCATTATTTGTGTCTAAAAATAACAAATTGATCTATTATAAAATGGATACATTGTAATACCGAAAGAGAAATTTCCTTTTAAAAGTTGTATCGTCTATTCTTTCCAAGTATAAATGGTTCCAACTATTTCAATGCTCACAAGATTGGAATAATATATATATGGAACAAAGCTATAGAAGAATCAAGTCTACTTAACTAAGCCCCCAAGCTTCTACATAAGAAGAAATGATAATATTGAAGTGTCAATCATAATCCAAAGGAGAGAAGAACACTATTGAATAACAAATTGAATATGTGACTTACAAATTACCTTTCCCTCAAAATATGTTGGCACATAAACATTGGATAATAAAATTAATTACTATTATCAAAAGTTGAAATATTACCTAACAAAGATAAAGAATGCTCACATGTTAAGTAAGAGGAAGGTTTAATTTGACAAGGTCCTCACAGATAAGTAATGGCCTATGGAGGCTTTTGAGCCCACATAAATTAGCATTGATTGTCTTTCTATAACAAAAATATATTTCCACATGTCCTCCATAGAAAAATTTATTTCTTGAACAAAATTATCATTTAATTTATGAATTCAAATGAGATTGAGCTTACAACTTTTTAACAAGGGGATTTACATGAACCTCTAGCATTACATGAGACAATACTACATTCTTAGTGAGGGGAAGTGAGAATCTAAGTATGAATTACTAGGTGGTTCAACTAATGTTTCTCTAACCATTTTCCCTTTCTTATACACAATTATCATGTTTTGAAGAGTTTGTTTTAGATTCTATTTTAATAAGCTTTCTTGCTAGGGGCATTTAGGCCCCTAGCATTCCAAGTAGTGATCTTCATATTGCCTTGGGAAGGATCTTCCCCTTCCTTGGATTAAGTAACTGACTAATCTTTTGTTGCTCTTTTGCCTGACCATCAGCTTCTCTAAGTCCCTTAAGAGATTTCCTTTCTTTTTTAGCTTTCACTTTACCATAATTGGGAGAATTTATCCCTTCTTGGTTCATCATAATACCCAACTGATCTATGTTTTTATGTGTGTTTAAAGAAGTTTTAGATTGTTTACCTTCTATTTCATCTTTATCTTCATTAACCAGTTCTTGCATTATTTGTTCTGCCATATTTGTTTGATCATATAAAAGTCTATCAGCTATCAAAGAATTCTTGATATAACTAACCTCATTGGAACCATTACCCTTTGTTGTAATTGATTTATGTTTTGATTTTTGAAAGGCTTTTATGTTCTTTTCTCCATCCTCAAATAATAGAAAATCTCTTCTTAAGTCTTCAAAGGTGTAGCTATCTCCACCTAGTTTTAACACTCGTTGCATAAGGTTCTCTTTCTGTGATTCACTACTCTTATCTAAATTTTCGCAGTCAAATACTTGGATCAATTCATCAAATAAAATTTTCAAGTTTTCCTTCTCAGTCTCATTTAACATTACCATTTCCTGGTCTTCATCCCTTTCCATATCATTATTCAAAAATTCCTGAAAATCTTGTATTAAGGTTCCTTTTACCTTACTCTTTTCGATTTTATTTGCCTTGTGCTCACTGGAGTTGTGATCAGGAGTTTTTTTCCTTATGGAAGGTGTTTGCCAAAATTTGGTAAATGTATTTATTGCCTTTTTGTTGGAAATTCTGGTTTCCCTCATAGTTTCTTCTTGTTGTTGCTACAGGGTCTCCAATTTTTCTTCTGTATATTGAGGCTTTTTACATTTTGGAACTTCAACATAAAATAGTTGATTATTTTCTATTTCTTCTATACTACTGATCATGATACACAGGGACTTTTTGTCCTTAATCCTCATCTAATTTTTTGATGATTTTCCTTTCCCATTAAATACTTTTAGATTCTTGCCTTTCTTTGCTTTCTTTGGTCTTTTTAAAAAAACTTTTTGCTACCGGCCACTGTACTCTACCTCCTTATATTAGCCATATCTTGAATAGTTTCATATATTACTTTGTTGGGATCTTTGAGGCTTAGGTCATCTTGCATAGGCTATATTTTCAAATTAGGACTGATACCTTTAGAATCCTTCATGTCTAACAATTCAATAGTTTCTTTACTCTTAACTGTTACTGAAAGTTTCTCTATTTCTATGCTTTGAGATTTTTCCTTTTTATCCTCTTGTGTTAGCTTTGTTAGAGTAAATAATTATTTATTCTTTTACTTAAGTTTACTTAGGTTAATGCATTTAATAGTTGTAGTTGATGAGTTGTTGGCAACATATGAGTTTGTTCCTATCTAAGTCATACTTATCTCCTCACCTTGTTCAAGGATATCCCACCTTTTGTGGACATATGCTTAGTTGTCAACCTTATCTTCTAGCACCTTCCAGCTTGTTCTATAAGCTTCCTTGAGGCCTTTATATTCAGGCTCTTTCATTGTATTTCATAACTCATAACTCATTTTCAAGGCATATTGTATAGCAATTTTATTTTCATTATTTTCAGTATCTTCTCTCTCAGTCCATTTAGTTTTTCCAAGCTCCACCCGTTCCTTCTTTGGTTTCCCTTCAACGGGTTATTTGCATGCAAGTGATCTTGGTGAGCTATGAAGTTGGTTTTCATCAACTTCGACAAGCTTTAATACTTTCTTTTGATCTTTCTTGGAGGTGGGTGGTGGACTACTGTTGGACTTTGTAGTTGGACTTGACTTTGTTGTCTCACCTTTTCTCACTGCTCCAGTCTATATTTCTGAATATGCTTTCCCTATTGAATCCTTAGAAGCCTTCAGGAGGCCTTGCTCAAATATGGAATCCCTTTGATAACTTCTTTAATTTCTTATATTCATCATGGGGAAGGTAGCATTAAGGTCTGTGATAGGTTGCAACTTTTTGAAAATGATTTTTTTCTCATCATCTAGCCTAATTATTTTTGAGATTTTACCTTCACATCTATGGAAGTTTAGGTTATAGAGAGATCTATTTTTTATTAATTTGATAAGTTTGAATTCCACGTTATTAGCCTTACATTTGATCAAAATTTTGATGTTATTGCAAAATTTAAAAGAGGCATCCAATCTAATCAAGTCGCCAATTGAAAAACCTATTTTCCTGATAATGTCTACTTGCATTAGTTCTAGTGGGATGGAATGAAGGGAGATCTAAGTTGGAATCAAGAAATTTAACATATCTTCCTTACAATTTGGAAACCACTCAAAGAATTTTATAGCATATCCTTTAAAGTAACAATCAGAAACAAAGAGAAAGTCTTTTTTGACATACTCATCGCTACAATGGATGTACAATGGTCTATCATAATGGTGAGAAATACTTACCTAATTTTTGCAAAAATCCTTAAGCCAAGTGATTAGATTGTGCATTTCTGATCTTGGCCCATTCAAGAGTGCAAATACACCAACATTTAGACACTCCTACAATCGATCCTCACTATCTTGATTAGTAATAATAAGGAACTTTTCCCCGTATTTGATTGGATTGGGACTGAGAGGCCAGAGGGGTAGGGTAACAGGTTGAGCAGGAGATTTGGAGATCAAATTCCTTTGATGTGGGGGAATATATGTTTTAGGAGTGGAATGGGAAGGATTGAGACTTGTGTTTTCAATCTTCCAAGGGTGACTCTTATGGAGATATAGGGGATCCACATAGGAATCAGCTAAAAAACCCATCTGTTGAGTGAACAAAGGACTTTTATTGTGTTCTGCATATTTAGTAAGATTAAAAAAGTGGATTTGTCTGTCGAGGCTTAATGTAGAAAAGATAAAAGGACGAGAACTATGGGGACCCTAGAAATTGTTCAATTTGGAGAAATCACTATTCACAATATGTGGTTTAACCAGATGTTTACTAATTTTATTTTTAATTTGGGAGATATGAGATGAAGAGACCTGATTTGAGTTCATTTGGCTCAATCGCTGTAATTTCCATTTGGTATTGTCAATGTCTAACGCCCTGTCCTCCTTGCACTATTTGTCAGATTCTCTATTGAGATGACCCCCAATTTGTGATTATTTCATTGCTTATCAATTAGTTCCAGATCATATGTCTCATCTAAGATTGAAAATGGATTCGTCACTTTTACAACATAGTTAAACTTTGCAAGGTGATTATCAAAGGGTGGACCAAGATTGGAGATTTTCCCCACCTTATCTTGTTCCTTGCTAGGACTTTGGAATGTCATTAATGGGGGTTCTATACAAATCACTGAAAAATCTAACTTTTTAGGTTGCCATCTTCAACCTCTTTGATGTTTGTCTTCATTTGCAAAGTTCATATTTTTTGCTTTTTCTCTATCTACTCTGCTTGCCATTTTTAACATTAAAATTCTTTTTTAAGGTTTAATATTTATTAAATATTACTTCACACTATTTATTGAATACTAATATAATTAAATGTAATGATAATAAAATAATGTTATATATTATAAGGATGGTTATTACATGACATTAATGTGATTAATAGTAATTATATATTCAGATTATTAATAATCAATTAAAAATTAATTCTTGATATGCAAAGATAGACTTGGATTCTTGTTTTTGAGTGTATGGAGGGTTTTTATTTTCTTTAGTTGGAGTTCATAGATAGATTTTGAGTGTAGATTGGGGTAAGTTCTAGTTTGTTTCTAGTTCAATATCAACTGAGAGGATAGTGAAGAAAGTTAACAGATAATAATGTATTAATATTACAAAAACTCCATCATTGAGTAATAAAAGTAAAAAAAAAGTCAAATAACGTATTAATATGATAAAAAAACATTAATCATTCATTTCGTCATTTTTTTGGGTGACTAATTATTGGTGACCAATTGTTTAGTTTTTTATTTGATCATTTACTTGGTCACATATCTTTGTTTAACCTTGTGATTTTACCTGATGGCCAAGTTAGTCATTTATTTAGCTAGGTATACTTATAAATTGTAAAACATTATCATGATTTGATCACTTTTACTCACGTGACTAAAAATTTAGCCTTGTGACTAAAAGTTTTAATCACGTGACCTTTTACTTGCCAAAATTCTACTAGTGGTGCACAAATTGCCAAAATTCTACTAGTGGTGCACAAAACTCCATAAATAATGTGTCCGCCAATAATTCCTAATGCAAACAAAAATTGCGCATGAGAATGGGCCCTCCGAGTTCCAAGGTGGAAGGTGTAGTCAAAAAATTCCACCCACATAGAAAATGCACCAAAATGCCACCAAATATTTTGCCAAATTAGGCATCAAAATTGTTGATCTCCAAGCCACATCCTCCAAAATCACAATTGAGGGATCTTTTGATAAAATGATCACCGAAGGTGTTGCCTCTATGACTGCGAAGAGAGGAGAAGTACCAAATATAAAAAGGGAGCATATAGACATCTGTTGAATACACCACATAATGAGACGAGCGTAATGTGAGCCAAAATCCATAACCAAGACCACATTCAAAAAGTTGGTGATGTTTGCTACGATGAAGTATTCCATGAAAAAAAAAGCAAAGTGCCATCCAATTTTTAAAAAATCACAACATGCAAGGGCCAATAAAATTCGCCACCCCCCACTTTCGCTGCAACCCCACAATTTTTTTTGATAAGGAGAGTTATCTTCCACGTGCACCAAATGTTGATACAGTTGACAGTTGGCCACTCTTGTGCTGGAGGTATTGTTTTGGTGTAGTGGAGTGATTGCATCTCCTGGTTGAAATAGCCAAGCATAATGAAGATGACAAACACACACATAACCATGGCGAGGACTGTATGAGCTTCCACCATTCAGGTAAAAAATCTTCCACTTGCATTGACCGCTCCAAAATATCTTACATGTGTGGCAACAAATAATGCCAAAGAAAGCTTTGCTGACATGGTAGGCAATGTTGACTGGTTTGGGTGCCCAAGGAAGATATAATGCCAAACAAAAAACTCAAATGCTAATGAATACCGAAAAACTTTCCATGGAATTAGTCAAACTGCCGGTGTGCTCACATAACCCACAAATTGCAATAAAATCTAGCACCCTCCAAGCCAAAAAAAAAAGCTACCTGACTTGAGTACTGTGAGAAGAGCCTGAAATAATTGATGGATCTTAGAAATCAAGTGCCAAATCAATGCCAAAAATATCTTTTCAACCATTAATCGTGCTAGACAATGCTAATAACTGGGAAATAAAGGTTAGAAATAATCTAAACCGCCTACAAACTATCTCCAAAAATTTGTGTCCACCAAACTACCCACTGACATGGTGAAGGTCGGAAGAATTTATAAAATTTTTGAAGACCTACAAAAAGCCCATATAAAGTGTTCCATCCACACACAGGAACTAACACTTGGAAAATAAAGTGCCCACCAAACCAAAAGGACACCTTCCAATTCAAGGGCCTGGAAGAAGGATGATCGCTCGCACAGAGGAGAGTCAAATCGCATGTGGCTAGAGGTGAATTGGCTAACAGATGTGATGTTGATGGATGATAGAAGCTGAAGACTCCAAAAAAGCATGTTCAGAACGAAAAAGAAAAGAGGCTGCCTTTCAACACAAACTTAATGACTCTGCCAATTCATATTAACAAATCAAATGCAGCCAGAACTAGGTTTTTCACAAATAATACTTAATAAAATATTTTTTGATAAAAAATCTCAAAAAAATCACTACCTCAGGGAGCTTGCCCAAGTCAATATGGTTTGGGCGCAAAAACATTTTGCCTTAGATTTTAATAGCATTCAAATGGGACATAGTTTATATGAAAATGAGAGTTTTGAGCGGTGATGTTTGTTTTGCTCAAAGTGCCTTAAAAATCAATGACCCTCCCAGATCCAATAAAAAAATTGCTAACCGCTCAGATCTGAAGTGCCTAAAAAATTAGCGACCCCCTAGATCTAATAAAAAAATGTTGAAAGCTCAGATCTAAAAACCAATATCAAATCTCTCACAAATAGAATAGGGGCATGAAGATCTAGAGCTATGATACCATGTAGAAGTTGATGAAAGATTAAAAACCTAAAAGGGTCTAACCTAGGTTGCATAATAATAATTAATAAAATAATTAATTAATATATGCCTAAAGTTTAACTTAAGTGAACTAGAGTTAATTATGAAATATCTAATTACTCTAAAATGTATCATGTCATTATTGTCTTTCACAGACATTATTTTCATTATTGTAGATGGGGATGCTCGAACTTTGAAGTCTCTAGCATGGTTGGATCACTTTTGTAAAATGACAGGGATCAATCACTCTTCCCATAAAAATGTTGAAAGCACCATCATTGTATGTAATCCTGTCTTTAGTCGATATATCAAATATAATGTGTGGTGAGTCCTGTGTTGCTTCTTAGAATGTTTGTTTCACTTACTCTTTCATAGAAATCTTAGTTTTCTTTCGTAAAAAGAAATTAGCTTGCAGTATGTGCAGGATTTTATTAGTCCCTTTTATTAATTAATGTGCACTATGCTTTCAATAGTTTGCAATCTTAGTTTTCTTTGGTAAAAAGAAATTAGCTTGCAATAGGTGCACTAACAATCCTTTTTATTAATTTATGGTCTTCGCAATTGAGTCAAATCAAGTGCTTGAGTCTAATTTTGAGTCTAATTTACCATTGAAAACTTTTTGAAAAAGTAAACAAAAATGTGTTTTTTGATCAAATTCATGCATTTTTATGTTTATTAGGAGTCTTCTATTTTTTGACATGCATTTGTAAGAATTTGAAGGAATTTAGAGTGAGAATCAATAAAAGTTGCAAAATTGACAAAAAAAGTTGTCATGCATTTTTTTGTTGTTGTTGAGAAACTTTTGTCTTCCCAAAAAATTGTAAAAGTTGTTCAGCAACAAAAAATTGTTGCATGACAACTATTTTTTTGTCAATGTTGCAACTTATATTGATTATCACTCTAAATGCCTTCAAATGCCTACAAATGCATGTCAAGAAATCAACTGAACTCTAAACTTTAAAAAAAGTTGTTATGTAACAATTTTCGTTGCTAAGTAGCTTTTGCCTTCCCAAAAAATTGCAAGAGTTGCTTAGCAACAAAAATTGTTGGATGACAACCTTTTTCATCAATTTTGTAACTTCGATTGATTATCACTCTAAATGCCTTTGAATTCCTAAAAATGCATGTCAAATCATCTACTAAACTATAAATTGTAAAAAAGTTTTCATGCAACAATTTTGTTACTGAGCAAATTTTGCAACTATAACATCTGTCTTGTATGGATTGAATGCTGGTGGATTTTGAAGATCAATCCCCTCAAGTTTTCAAAATTCTTTAAGTCTTCTATCCATATATCTATTATCATTTTCCATCCATAGAACCTTGATGGCTTTCCTTGATTTCCGTTCAACATGAGTCTTGAAGGATTGAAGCTTATCCAACACTTCATTCTTATGATGAAGGAAGTAGACCCATGTGAAGTGTGAAAAGTCATCAACAAAAGTAAGGATATAGCGGCCTTGGTTGACTGATGTAACTATAAAGGGTCCTACTAAAACTATGTGAACCAACTGGAGAACAATTGGTGCTCTAGAAGACTTTCCTTTATCATAATTCTCCTCAAGATGCATATCCACTAAACATGATGAACAATCACCCTTAGAAAAGTTGATGTTAGGTAGACCTTTGACGATATGTTTGGAGAAAAGTTGTTGAAGATGGTGGAAGGCAAGATGAACAAACCACTCATGCCATAGTTTGATTTGTGAATATGAGTGAGTCAATAAGGCTTGTAAAGGAGACTTAGGCACAAAGTGGGAGAAGGAATAAAACCTCTTGTCATAATTGACTTTCCCCACTGCAACCAATGAATCACCTCTTAGACTTCACACCATCACTGAATCTGGAAGGAACTCAACTTTGTTGCCATCTCCAAGGTGAGTGATTTGGTAAACTGAGAGGAGATTGAAGCTAAGGTTTGGAATGTAGAGAACATCTTTGAATTCCCCATTTTTCATTTCCACATGTCCTCTCCCTTCAACTTCCATTTTAGTATCATCTCCCACAAAGATGTGTAGTACCTATGACTGCTGAACAATGAAGAAAAGTCTCCCTTTGAAGAACCCATATGTTAGGAGGCACCTGAGTCAAGTATCCATTCCAAAGAAGAAATTGTATTTGCCATAAGTGCTTGCCCTTTTCCCTTTGAAGAGGTTGGAGTTGAATCCTTGGAAATACTTGGCATTTGAATTTTTTTCTTCTTGAGTAGGTTTTCCAACTCATCGATTCTTTTAGTCTTGTAATGATGCTCATCATGACTTGGCTTACTGCAATATGCACAAAATTTTTTTTCCTTCTTTTCATTACTTCCCTTCTTGTTTGAAGAAGAACTACTTTGTTGTGAGGAGGATTTTTGTGTCTTAGAATGCAATTTCTACTTCCACTGCTTCTTCTTGTTATTGCTAGAACTTTTCCCTCCTTAACTTGATTGGTGCTCATCACTAGCCACCAATGCTTTGGTCTTTGATGTCATGAGAGGTCCCAAATCTATCAAGTGAGATTGTTCAATAATCAACATCTCTGCAAATGCATCAAATGTAGGCTTCTGGTAAGCACTTCCCATGGTCAACATATGAGTATTATAACTTGAAACAAAAGAAGCATACTCTAAAGGTAACCTCTTTAGGATGTGATGAATCAACTTGTCATCCTTCATGGGATTTCCACAATCTTTAAGTGGTGTCATATACTCATGGGCTTTGTTGATGCAATCTTGAATTGTGTCAAAGTTCTTTGGATCCAAGAGAAGTAGATCATCCTCAATCTAAAATCCCTTTTCCTCATCCACCTTACCATAGAATGATTCAAGTTTGTCCCATGCAAGTTTGGATTCCTTGAAATTGGAAATGTAGAAGAAGAGATCTCTATGTACACAATTCTTGATAATTCCTAAAGCCTATTGGTTTTGTTGTTTCCAATTAATGAGTTCTTTAGCATCAATGGGCTTAGGTATTGTACCATCAACATTAAGACTGTAACATTTTTCCATTAATCTACTCCATGCAATATCTTTCCATGTATAATAATTGCATGAAGTGGACATTTAGGTGAACCCATGATGTAAAAAAGTAAAAGAGCACAAAAGAGAGACACAAGAACGCAATACACACCCCCCATTTTTGCTCAATCAAAAGACCTCTCCCCCCAAAAAAAAGATGCTTTTGTCACTTTATATGTAGTGCATGTACAATAGGCCACTTGTCAAAATGAACAAAGTGAACTTCTAATTTTTCTTTTTACAACTACTTTTTGAGGCCAAAACCTAGAACTAAGCACTCTAGCTCAGATGTACAACAATTCTAGAAAGTAATCAAAGCATTACAATGTAAAAAAAACCCTAATTCTAAAAGTGAGATTTTTGTTCACACAACCCTAGAATCTAACTAAAAATCTAGAAAGTAGATGAAAAATTATGCACTTGCAAAAAAAATGGAACCTCTTTTTGTGTCCAGATGAGCTGTACGGAGCATTTGAAGTTGTAAAATGCAAGATTGAATAGGTACAGTTGCCAAAAAATGCAATTTCTCAAACAAAAAAGTTCATGAAATTCTAGCCAAAATCAAAAAATATTGCACCTGATTTGGAGTCTGGATGACTGAGTTATGGCCTCTCAAAGTTGGGCTGCCAAGTCAAAAAGCAATTTGAAGAGGGGTCTGGAAGGAAAACTATGTGCTTAAATTTGATGGTCAAATAGTTGTCGCAGCAGTTATAAAATTCCTAAGAATGACGGTCAAATGCTTATCAATTTTTAACCTCATATAATGATGATGTCAGCAACTCCAAGCCCTATGATGACATTAACATGATGTCATCATTATACATAATTGTACGACCTCTACGGATGGATGATGAGGCAAGGTATAGCACTGCTAAGTCAAATGCTAACATGTCTATATGATGTTGGTTGACTGTACAATGGGTTGTTGACTAGATTGAAGGTGATGTGGAAGAAGTGCTGGAAGTAGGGATGCCAAGTGTCCTACAGTTAGGGTCTAGCATGTACAACAGATGTTGCCTATCATGTCCATGTGTCAGGAGTAGACCACGAACATGGCACCGCATGTCTATAAGCTAGCAAAAATTGCAGAAGCCACGTGTACAACTAGACAAAAAGGAACTTCACAAGTGTTGGGAAGTTTTTGCAGGGCCCAAAATAGAGTTTGAGGTGCTAGAATTTACTTCCTTTTGTCCCACATGCAATGGGGAGTCCACTTTGCTAGTGTATATAATACTGCCGCCACTGATGCAAACTAAACAATGAGTGCCAAAATTTTGTTGCCTAAAGGTGTAGAGTGGACTATCAGTTGGATTTGCTCGATAGGAAAGAGGGTTGGTCCGGTGGTGTTAATTGTCAAATTTATGTTGGACGCCCAGATTTGGATTTGAATCTGACCATTAAAGGAATATGCTGCCTGTAATAGAATATTCCTTTGTGTACAGCCGAGGTCTGATAGCTCGATACTTGTGAAAAAAAATTCTCTACTAGCCCGACTGAGAATTTTTTTTTGAAAATAGTAGAATTTGAAAAATGTAGATAATTTAACAGATCTAAATTGAATGAAATTGTAGATCTAAAATATCATACCTGTGTTGTAAATTGGGGCCTTCAAGTGCCGATTTGCAAAAAAAATTTGCCTCACAATCGACTTTGTCCTAGGGTAGTCAAATTGCACTGAATTGATGTTTTGAATGCAATGGCAAGGTCCGTTTAGGCTCTAGATGCTCCTAATTTTTGCAGTACTCTAGATTCAAGCTGAGGTGCTAAAGAAACAATGGTCTTGAATGAATATGTGAAGAGAAATTCTCCAAGCTTTGATACCATGTAAGAATTTGTCTTAGGGAAAAATCCACCTAAGAACTAAGAACTCAAGCATAAGCACAATATTGATTAGAATATTGATGTATTTAATTCAATATGTATTAAAGTACACTAGGTGTGCCTGTATATAAAGGCCTCTTGGATGAATCTAGAATGTCTAAGAATTAGCATCATGATAAGTCATACAACTAGGCACATGTCCACCAGATATGGGTTATCCTCCATTAAGCATGGAAGTAAGTGTGATGATGAGAGGATAAGCCTACAAAGGTGTATCATGCAAATTTATGTTGTAGACAATATGTGCTAAAAAGGGAGTGTGAATAACTATGTTGTCAACATGACAACTCAGTGAATGATGCAAACTCTAGTGTTGTAGACACCATGTGCTGAATTAGAGTTGTGTACTTCTGTATTGTCAACATGACAACTCATAAAAGTGTGCAAACTCCTAAGTGTCTCACAAAATAAATAATAAAATAATGCATTAACCTAAGTAAACTTAAGTAAGTGTAAATAGTAAATATGTATTTACACCAATAAAACTCTAGCATTGACCAATGTTGATTGACCTAGATCTTGACCAACAATTATGATTGAGAAATCATAACTGTTCAATGCTATGTATTAGTTACATAGATTGATGCAGAGTGCACACAACATAAACTAAAATGACCTTGATCAATCTTCCAACATTCACACATGTACCATTGAGTGGAATAATGATCACTATATATGTAACTCCAATATTAATTCAAATTTTCACTTTTCCTTTCCTAGGTTTCCCTTTTACTCCTAGGGTATGCCTTCCATGATAGTCACAACAACACTCAAAGTGATGACTCAAGTCCTAGGGAGCTCTAGAATTATTCAAATAATGGATTTATCACCAAAACTAACAATCAAAACTCCTTGCAAAGTTTGGACACACAAATTGCAATTTTGTGGCTTTTAGCCTTCTTTCCAACTAGGTCTCTCCTAGCAACTTTTCCACTAAAACAAGGCTAAGGTTGTGGACACAAAAGATTTTTTGGTGGATTCAACCTTCTCAAGTGTAACACTTTTGAAACTTCCCCAAATACCAAGAACCAATCTCACTCTTGTAGCACAAACACTTACAAACAACACTTTAGCCTAAATGATCAAGTTAAACTATGGCTTGATAGAAATGTTTCAAATTGGGTCCATGAAATTGATCCAATGGCTTAGTGATCTTCTAAAGACTCAATTTTACCTAATACATCTAAAATATGAAGTATAGTAAAAAAAAAATGTATCAAACTATTCAGTTATCAACTACTAGGTATCTAGATGCATTTAGAAAATAAAATAATGCACTGACACAAACCATGAAAATTAACCCAAGATGGATTTGTGACCTAAATGTGTTTTATCTTGATTTAGTCCCTTAACTTCTAGCTCAATATTCCACTTCATGAATTCCATTAGATCTCTCTCTCTCTCTCTCTCTCTCTCTCTCTCTCTCTCTCTCTCTCTCTTCATGGAATGAAGTCTTCAAGGTATTGGGGGTGTGTCAATACCACCAAGAATTTCCAAGGTCTTCTCCTTGTGGGAATGATCACATGAGTCTTAACAAGTGGTGTAGGAGCACCCTTCCAAGGCTCCCACCATTTCATTTTTGGTGTGATGAACTTCTTTTAAGAAGTATGTGAATACAATAAGAGCATATAGCTCATGCTTGTGTGTCTAAGCTAGGATAGGTTCTAGAGATTCCTTGTTGGTCTTTGATGGGAATGGTATCTTGACCTTAGGTTGGTATCTAATGAAGGGCCACACCACTTGTACCAACTCACAACCAAAATCACAACAGGATGGAGACAAAGAAATGACAAAAATGCTTCAAAGCATTCATTAATACTTGAAAATTCATTACAATATTCTCCAAATGAAAAAGACTCCAAACTCTTATAATATAAGAGAACTTCCTCACTAAGGGCTTCCAACTAGAAGAGCTTACAACAAAAGAGAGCTTGTCTTGAAGACTTCTACTTCTCGAGCTTCCTTACAAGAGCTTACATTCGAAGAGCTTCTATTTCCCAAACTTGATTACAAATGATAATAATCCTTGCTTAAATAGGCACTTCTAACCCAAGACATTACAAACACAACCAATGTGGGATAAAAGGTAAATACAACTACCTTTAAGTAAGTATTAAATTCCCACCCAAATACAAATAAGCACCCAACAAATATTAAATACATGATTTATCCAAAACGTTCTAGAATTCCACCTACACACCTTGACAAATGAAATGCCAATTATTTTTATTTTTCTTTTTATTCACACCACCTATGCACATTGAAAATAGGAATTTCTCTTTTTCTCATTTTTTTTTCCTATTTTCTATTTTAAATTATTTTTCTTCCTATTTTCGTCACTTTTTCTCTCCTCCACAAATTTTTTAAAAAAAATTTAAAAAAATAAAAATAAATAAATAAATATATATATATATATATATATTTTTTTAAAAAAATAAAATAAAATAAATATATAAATATATATATATATATTTAATATATAATTTTCCCATGCAAGATGCTCCTACATCAGACTCCCCTGGTAGATAGAAAAGTGTGTCCCACACTTTGATGCCAAAAGAAAGATATACAACCATCTTCATCTTCACTAAAGGCTTCCACATATTTTTTCTTGATGCATGATACTCCTGCATCTGACTCCCATAGTAGGAAATAAAATTTGTGAGTATGGATTCACAAAATGAAGTAGCCACTATTGATGTATATATATTTTTTCTCTTCCTCCAACACATAGCTGGACCAAGTATTCGGTGCCGATATATTTCCTTCTTTCTTCTTTTCCAAAACCTAGCTGGAACAAGTGTCCGTTGCTGAAATTTCTCCTCTGCAATGAAATCTATCCAAGTATAACTCTCATCCTCATCCAATCTTGTTGAATTAATCACACCTGTAATAAACCCAACAACACCATACCAATCTTCCTTTGCATACCACACATCACTAACAAGATTCTCATGCAAACCATCATCAATATATTTTAAACTCATATCAAAGACAACATCCCATGATTCATAAGAATTTACCTCTTTGACATCGTCATCTTCGCTTGCCTCTTTCATGTTTTCAACAATGCATGTAACTACTCCACTTGCTTGATCTCAAATGAAGGCACTGTACTTTTCCTCCATTGCTGCAATCTTCAAATCATCTTGATCTATTTTAGGTTTGCAAATGATTTCCTCTTCATTCGCTTGCTCTTCCACTGGATCATCTTTCTTTTCCACATTTTCACAATCCTCAACATCACTTTTCTAATGAAGAACTCCTCTCTTTCACAACTCTGTTTCTAACTCAATCACTTGCTTGTGCAAATCAACTAGCAATGACTATTGATTTCTTGCTCTAAATTTCTCAAGTTGAGGAATCCTTAGAATCCATCCAATCACAAAAGTCATCTTCTTCTTTCTCTTCTCCATAATCAATTCTTTAGAAGAAAAATCTAGTGCAACACAAGAACCTTGTGCAAACTGCCTCACAGTCGGCAATCTGTCTACACAATCAAGAACTTTTTGACAAACTTCACCTAACTCAAGGTCTTGGTGCAAACTGCCTCACGTTCGATGATCTAGCCGCATGCTCAGGAACTCCCACTCTAATACCACTGATGAAGGGCCACACCACCTATACCAACTCACAATCAAAATTACAACAAGATGGAGACAAAGAGATGAAAAAAATGCTTCAAAGCATTCATTAATACTTGAAAATTCATTACAATATTCTCCAAATGAAAAAAACTCTGAACTCTTATAATAAAAGAGAACTTCCTCACTAAGGGCTTCCTACTAGAAGATCTTACAACAAAAGAGAGCTTGTCTTGAAGACTTCTACTTCCTGCGCTTCCTTACAAGAGCTTACATTCGAAGAGCTTCTATTTCCCCAACTTGATTACAAATGATAATAAGCCTTGCTTAAATAGGCACTTCTAACCCAAGACATTACAAACACAACCAATGTGGGATAAAAGGTAAATACAACTACCTTTAAATAAATATTAAATTCCCACCCAAATACAACTAAGCACTCAACAAACATTAAATACATGATTTATCCAAACCTTCTGGAATTCCACCTACACACCTTGATAAATGGAATGCCAATTTTTTTTTTCTTCTTTTTATTCACGCCACCTATGCACATTGAAAATAGGAATTTCTCTTTTTCTCATTTTTTTTTCCTATTTTCGTCACTTTCTCTCTCCTCCACAATTTTTTTTTTTTTTTTTAATAAATAATTTTTCCATGCAAGATGCTCCTGTATCAATCATGCATGAGTATCATTCTAAGATCTTTGTGTTTTCATGTTGGTGAAAGGTTAAGTTATGAATTTTTATTACATTTTGAGCCTATGTGTGCATTATAACTCCTTCCAAGGTGGATTATGTGCTTGAAAGACCAAAATGCTTAGACCATACAATGTTTTGCAAAAATTGTCACCATATGCTATAGATGCCATTAAGAGCTTGGAGGTCTTAGATGAGATAATTTTATGGAGTTTTAAAGCTCAATAATTCCTTGGGAAGATCTAGCAATGGTCTTAATAGTGTAGGAGCAAAACTTGTTTAGGCAACAAAAAGTTGCTCCAAAGTTGTTAGCAACTTTCAAAGTTGCTAAGCAAATTCTCTTTGCAAATGCCTAATTTTTTAAGTGGATTAAATAATGACTTAAACCTATTAAAACACCGAAGGTGAGATTATATAAGGCTGGAAAAACCCTAAGCCAAGGGTTGGTTATTGTCTTGATACTGCTGCAGTACGAATTCAATAGTGTGTGCATGTTTTTTCAGCAATAATACTGAATTTTTGCCTTGTTTGGGAACAAGTTCACATTATGACTATGCTTTGGTTGGATGATATATTTTGTATATTGTGTATTATTCATTATCCATTCATTATATCAGATCTTTAATCAATTTTTATAAGGTTTTTGTAAATTTCTTTAAAGTTGACTATGTGCTGTCCATTTTGGAGTTCTCTACAATGAAAGGGTTGTAGCTCTTGTTTTCACCGTGGGATTTCCATGGCCTCTTGGATTCCAAGAATATAGACCCTAAGGTGTAACATTATGCAATCAAGGGACCAATAAACAAGTGCAACTAATTATTTCACAAAGCCCTAGGCAAGCTAAGAAATCCCAACTAGGAAAAGTTAGCAAAGAAAGAGCTCTCAAGAGCAAAGCAAGAATAATCATGACTAGCCCTTTTAAGGGAAGGAAGAGTAACATGTAAAGGTGTTATCTTGAAGAGAAGAAGTTTTTGTGAGTTGAGGAAGGTGTGTTAAAATTAGGGACAATTGGTAGCCCTTGAAACCCCCCCAAACCCTCATTTTTACCATTATTGCTATACAGCTTTTTTGTGGCCTAAAACGTCAAAAATATTTGAGTATGGATTGTGTGAAACAAATATTATTAAAGAAAAGTCTATTGAATATGTAAGGATAAAAAGTTATCAGCCTTATAAATCTGAGTGGAGGCCTAATTAGGGGCTCTTCTAGTAGCCCTTTTGTGAAGAAACCAATAAATCGGGTATGAACCCATTGTTACCATCCATTCAAGCATACTTAAAGTGTTCCCATAACATCTTCAAACTTGTCAAAACCTTTTCAGACTAGGGAGTATTGTAGAATCTTGGTAGACCTACATATGCCTTTTGGAAGATTTTTGTTCCTAGGAAGATAAGTGAGTCATGGAGTAAGATTTGATTATTTCACTTGGTGGGAATGTTAGGCCAGGTCAGGGGATGTTCTAAGGAGTAGGAGATCCTATAGACCAAGTTAAGTTCTAGTAGAAAACCAAGATCCTAGTGTGGATTAGTGGCATTTATTGGTTAGTCTATCCTTAACTCTCCCCATCAAATTGGTATCAAAGCCTACAAAGGTGTGGGACAAAGCAAGTGCAAAGCAAGGTGAATACAGTCACTTAGTGAATCTAGTGATTCCAACATAATGTCAACCAATGTTGAATTGGCTAAGAAGGTAGAAGAGCAAGAAGAAGACAACAATTCTTTGAGAGAAATATTGGCACAACTAGAATAGTTGTTGAGCAAGGTCCAAGACACTACACATAAAGTCAAGGACAAGATGGAGCAAAAAGAAGAGAAGGAAGCTAAAGAGAAAGATATTGAGTTGGAAGAAGAAACTCCAACACCAGACCTTGTGTTACTAGAAGACCCTTTATTGAAGGCAATCAAAGCAATAAATAGTAAAGCTTTGGAAGGCATTCCTCTATGGATTTTGATCTCATCATGGAATGTATTGAAGGAATGGAGAACCATTTTTAATGTGATGGTGTCTCTAATGCTCAGAAGGTTAAGGTGGCAAGATGGATCTTGATCTCATCATGGAATGGATTGAAGGAATGGAGAACCATTTTTAATGTGATGGTGTCTCTGATTCTTATAAGGTTAAGGTGGAAAGGTCAAGGTTGAGAGGCACTACTCTCACCTAGTGGAAATTTGTGCAAATAGAGAGGGAAAAAGAAGGCAAAGGTCTTATTACTTCCTGGAAAGGAATGGTGGCTAAAATCAAACAAACTTATATTCCTGAAGACTATGAAATACAACTACATAGAAGGAGACAAAATCTAAGGCAAAAATACATGGATGTGCATTCTTATACTAAAAAATTCCAAAAGCTATGCTTGAGGTCTAAAGTGGTGGAAGATGAAAGTATCAAGTTGGCAAGATAACTATATGGACTCAAAGGGTCTATTCAAGAAGAAATGAGCCTTGTCACTCCTAAAATAGTTCATCAGTGCTATCAAATGGCCCTAAAGGTGTAAGAGAAAGGGAAAAAGAAAGTAGGACCATACTTCCAAGAATAGAGGAAGAGGTAGAGATTCTAGAGGTGGTGGAAGAGAAAGGGAAAAAGAAAGTAGGACCATACTTCCAAGAATAGAGGAAGAGGTAGAGATTCTAGAGGTGGTTCTAGCAGAGGTGGTCAATCAAGAAACCAAGAGGAAAGTAGACTCTTGGAACAAAGTTTTGAAATCAGCACAAAGAGGATCTTTTGGTAGAGGAAGAGAATCTCAAGGAAATAATGGAAGAGGAGAAGGAAGGAGCAACTCCTACTTTGCCACCATGAAGTGTTATCAATGTGTATAGCTTGGGTATCTTGCCTATAGGTGTCTTGATAAACCATCAACCTATAGTAATGGGAAGAGAATAGCTTATACTCAAGAAGATGGTGGCAGCTCAAACACTAATGAAGTTAGCAAACTAGAATCAGAAATGGGTGAGAACTTGATGATTATAAAGGTACTCATAAGGCTGCCCAATCCAAGTGAACCTAAGTAGAGGAGGGTTCTTTTTAGAGTCAAGTGCAAGATTCAAGGCAAAAATTGTAAGGTTATAATGGATTCAGGGTCTACAAATAACATTATATTATAGGAGGTTAGCCATGCAAATCTTTACAAGGTGACTTGGTTGAATCAAGAGCAAAATGTACTTGTTAATGAGCAGACATGGGTTAAGTTTTCTATTGGAGCTTATAAAGACAAAGTACTTTGTGATGTCTTACCCATGGATGTATGCCATCTTCTATTGGGAAGACCATGGCAATTTTACAGGAAGGTGATCTATGATGGAGAAGAAAATGCCATTTCTTTCAAGAAAGATGGAAGGACTTTCAAAATTTAGTCCTTAATAGAGAATGAAGGGGAAACCTCTAATACACCTAGTGTGTTACTTAGTAGTGGAAAAGAGTTCTTTCAAGCTTTACAAGATGAGGAGACCATAGGATGTGCCATTATGGTGAAACTAAAGGAGGAAGAGATGAAATTGCAACCA